>CM042386.1:20705377-20882877 GCA_023634145.1 Thymallus thymallus | reverse complement strand
CATTGCAGTTGTTGATGAAGCAAGAGACTGAGGTGGTATACTCCTCAATGTCATTGGATGAATCCCGGAACATATTCCAGTCTGTGCTAGCAAAACAGTCCTGTAGTGTAGCATCCGCGTCATCTGACCACTTCCGTATTGAACGAGTCACTGGTACTTCCTGCTTTAATTTTAGCTTGTAAACAGGAATCAAGAGGATAGAATTATGGTCAGATTTGCCAAATGGAGGGTGAGGGAGAGCATGCGTCTCTGTGTGTGGAGTAAAGGTGGTCTAGAGTTTATTTTCCTGTGGTTGCACATGTGACTTGCTGGTAGAAATGAGGTAAAACAGATTTAAGTTTTCCTGCATTAAGTTAACTGGCTAACCAGTTCATAATAATGACCATATCATATAGCTGACAACGTCTTAACTTTAGCTTATTTGCATTCATTATTACAGGAAAATAAACTCACAACAAGATAACTATTTACAAGTTAATGGCGAGGTAATTACAGAAAAGGGCTTAAGGTTGTGATTGTGACAAAATAAAAGCTGGGCATTCTACCAGATAATTATTTTACTTGGACACTGTCTCATTGGCCTAACGTTATATCCAAACACGCCTAGTTTCCTCTGGTGCAGGTCATGTTGTTCACATTACCTTCTCTGGTAAACACACACTATATAACATAATACATAGGATTCAGAAGGTGTAAAAGGTACAGTGAAATGCTTACTTGCATAGTGGTGTTTTTAGTTTAGACATGTAGCTAGCTAGTTAGCTAGCTAAACAATGAACCATAATACCAACTCATAAAGTTACTACCCTGCATGAATATGCAGGTAGCTAAAGCTAACCAATGCAAATGGCTCTGAGATACGAATAATATTACTGCACAGATCATACACGCAACGTCAGCTAGCAAGCCAGCCAGCTAACAGTATGCTTTAAATTGCAATAAAAATCATTTAAAATGACAAAATATATATTGAAATATATCATATCTTAAAGTGTAGCTAGCTAGACTTTTACCCCTATACATGGATGAACGCTTCTCCCTCTCTGTCACGGATGCCATGGTTGCCCTTAGTTTGAAGATGTAATCCGGAGACAGGTGTTTTATTCAACAGCCTTCTGTGTGTTCTCTTTTCGACTCCCTCCGCATATTTTCAATCAAATGCCAACGTTTTCTCCATCTCCTTAGCTATCATTCTCTGCTTCCACCGGGAATTCTACTGATTTCAAAACACAGTCCTCCAGACAGTGGAGAGCATTTGCAACACTTTTGCAGTTCTTCGTGATATCTTTCAAAAAAAGCTGCGCTAGAAAGGATTACCTACACATACTGAGCAGGGCCTGTTATAGACAGAAGCATGCTATATGGCAGGCCCATCCAAAGTAATCTCTCGGAATGTCCAGCCGATCCATTATCTCAGCCAATCATGGCTAGCGGGTAGGTTCCTGTCTTTTTCTGTGGCTAAAGCAACTAGGCTTGTAATTTAAAAATGTTATTCGTATTTACAGATGGCATACAAGTTGGTTACTAAGGGACCAGAAAGTTCACATGTTCCAGAAGGCATTTCTGCCCCAAAAAATAAATGTTTACATTCAAACACGCCTAGTTTCCTGAAACAAGTAGCAAATGTTAAGAAAAGTTCAACTCGAGGTTAAATAAAAAAATATTATAGTAGATGCATCTCGTCAGCTTGAGTAAATAGTAATCCCTGCCCATCTTCTGAAAACAACTGAAACCCTACCTCTTCAAAGAGTATCTTTAATAAGACGTTTGTCCCAAACAACAAAAAAATAAGATAACCTTGCACTTACCTATTCCTACTAGCACTGACTTTGCTTCTACGACTGTGATATGTGGTGGTCTCACCTAGTTATCTTAAAATGAATGCACTAACTGAATGTCGCTCTGGATAGCAGTGTCTGCTAAATGACTAAACTATAATGAAATAAATGCAATGAAAAAATGTAGTGCTCGAGATGTGGAAGAGTCACTACTGATAATGTACCATGTTTGTATAATTTATTGTAGTAATTTTAAATGCATTTTAGTGCTTTTTGTGTGCTTTTGGTATGTGTCAAGTATAATAAAAATACATTTAGACAAAATATATTGTAGCTGTGGCAGCCTATTAGAGGAGCTGGATGCGTGGTTTGTTGGAGGCATGGCCTTTGCGCTCTTTGGGCAACCCATTATAGAAAGTGTCAAGCCAGTTCATGTGTTATGTTTTACGCTCAATGAAATCAGTGTGTATGCTGCTAGTTTTATGAAATGTACATAAGTGCATGTGATGCTGAAGCTGTGACACAGCTCTACACCTCACTCTTGCTACCTGCCTAGTTGTCAACCAGACCCAGGCCCATGCATGGTTCTGCTTGGGATCTTACCAAGGATCTTGAGGCTGATCCCAGTTGACCTGCGAGCCCCGGTCTCTTCCCTGCTCCCCACACACTGCTCTCTTCTCTCTTGTGCAGGAGTGGGAACCAGTGTCTCCAGTGCACGGGCCTGCTATACACTACCATTCAAAAGGTTGGGGGTCACTTAAAAATGTCCTTGTTTTTGACAGAAAAGTTTTTTTTTTTTTTTAAATAACATCAAACTGATCAGAAGTAGAGTGTATACATTGTTCATGTTGTAAATGACTATTGTAGCTGGTTACGGCTGATTCTTTATGGAATATCTACATAGGCGTACAGAGGCCCATTATCAGCAAACATCACTGTTGTGTTAGCTAATCCAAGTTTATTGTTTTAAAAGGCTAATTGACTTTAGAAAACCCTTTTGCAATGATGTTAGCACAGCTGAAAACTGTTGTGCTGATTAAAGAAGCAATACAACTGGCCTTCTTTAGACTAGTTGAGTATCTGGAGCGTCAGCATTTGTGGGTTCGATTATAGGCTCAAAATGGCCAGAAACAATTCGTCAGTCTATTATTGTTCTGAGAAATTAAGGCTATTCCATGCAAGAAACTGCCAAGAAACTGAAGATCTCGTATGCTTTGTACTACACCCTTCACAGAACAGCGGCTCTAACCAGAATAGAAAGAGCAGTGGGAGGCTCCGGTGCACAACTGAGCAAGAGGACAAGTACATTAGAGTGTCTAGTTTGAGAAACAGACGCCTCACAAGTCCTCAGTCTCAACGTCAACAGTGAAGAGGCGACTCCGGGATGCAGGCCTTCTAGACAGAGTTGCAAAGAAAAAGCCATATCTTCCTCTGTCCAGTGTCTGTGTTCTTTTGCCCATCTTAATCTTTTCTTTTTATTATGCCTGACCCTGTAACTAGGCCGCCATTGTAAATAAGAATTTGTTTTTATCTGACTTGCCCAGATAAATAAAGGTTAAATAAACATGTTTAAAACATAATTGCAAAAGGGTTTTCTAATGATCAATTAGCCTTTTAAAATGATAAACTTGGATTAGCTAACACAACGTGCCATTGGTTGCTGATAATGGGCCTCTGTACGCCAATGTAGATATTCCATTCAAAATCAGCCGTTTCCAGCTACAATAGTCATTTACAACATTAACAACGTCTACACTGTATTTCTGATTAATTTTATGTTATTTTAATGGACAAAACATTTGCTTTTCTTTAAAAAACAATTTCTTGTTAAGATTGCAATATGATTTGGCACTTTTCTGTGTCATATGTTACAATTTAGACATATTTATTACAAATATAATCAAATGTAACATCATGTATCACAAGAAACTTTAAAATACATGCATCAAATAAATTGATAAATAGATGTGAAAATATATTCTAAAATACTTTGTTTAATGTGTTTTCAAATACATTAAATACATTTCCTAATGCATTTAACATATATTGTGATATACACTGAGTATACCAACCATTAGGAACACCTATTGAGCCATATTTTATTTTTTCTACCTTTATTTAACTAGGCAAGTCAGTTAAGAACAAATTCTTATTTACATTGACAGCCTACCTACAGGGTCAGACCCTGGAGCAAATTAGGGTTATGTGCCTTGCTCAAGGACACATTGACAGGTTTTCACCTTGTCAGTTCGGGGATTCAATCCAGCAACCTTTCAGTTATTGGCCCAACGCTCTAGCCACTAGGCTACCTGCCGCCCTAGACTCCAGTCATAGGCTGTTCTCTCTGCTACCGCACAGCAAGCGGTACTGGAGCTCCAAGTCTAGGACCAAATGGCTCTTTAACAGCTTCTACCCCCAAGCCATAAGACTGAATGTATTTTTTTTATTATTAGCTTGGTTGACTTAAGATTGACTCAAGGTGAGTGCACAGGATGTAATTTTGTTAAAGGTTCAGTTTCTGTGACATGGTTATTCCAATGGTATTTCACGACCTTCTGAGATTAATCAGGTTCATTCTGCTTTTCCCTACTGGCCCTTTTTGCTACATTTGCTAGCATTATGTCTGACAGACTAATGGTTGTGTTTTTAAAAGATGCTTTTCCTCTGGTGTATAGCATTCTTAGCAGACATATTAATCACAGCAATTCCGCTCAGAGGCATATTGTGTTGCACACAATACAAGCTCCCATTTCATCAAAGTGCTTGCTGAGCTGCTCAACGGTTCTTACCGAATGAATGTCACAGGCAGATATGCATAAATTAATGTGTGCCTGTCTCTAGTTTGCTGTGAATCTGCTCTTTAGGCATAGACAAAGATGCAAACAAAGTTTGGATAGTGTGTTTTTATTTATTTGAGTTTTCTTTCATTAACTGAATTCATTATCAGAATTGACATAGATTTTTGCTAATGGCTGATACAGCCTGTCTTGACTTGACGTGATGCCGATTGTGTTCTGAAACGGTAAACATAGTGAGGTCGCTCTAGTTGGCACTTGTGTGTGATGAAAACGTGTCTGTCACAACATGAGTGCGTCGGGTTTGTCATGTTCATAACATTGTTATTCTGATAGGGTGGCCAAACGAAAATACACAGTACTGTGTGAAAAATGTGTTACTTTCAAGATGGCTGAGTAGTGATTTGAAGGGTTTGTGCGGATTGAACAAATGGACATGCTGACTGCCTCGCCTGTTACATTAAAATTGTCATTTGATTTGAGAAAACCCCCTTTGAGAGGGTCAATTGAGCAATTAATGCAAAGATAATTTGTGAAGAATGAGTTGTTCGCTCCTCTCTCTCTCTCTTGACAAGAACTTTTCTATAATTTAACTTTTCTACGACTTTGTCTACATGTTTATGTTCAACAACAAGCGAGGGGAAGATATCAGAACAGGGACGTTGGGGAATAATAACGTACGGGATACATTTGTACTGTCGTGAAGCCATCTCTACAGTAACGCTTTCATGAACATGTCTCTTTCATGAAACACCAATTGCTATGGAAATGCTGGGAGGTGTTTTTCTATGAAGATGACGTTGAAGGTAATTATGATGCAACTATGACGGTGATACGATATGGATTACAATTATCATCCTGAATATTAAGGATATACTCACTTCATGTTACACACATAGACAATCAACCATGCAAATTGGCTGGGTTATTATTTATTTGGACATCACACATTATAGTCATACATACATCCTTACATCATACACACAATCACTAATTCACATCCAATATCATAGACACCAACCGACTCAGATCTACTACACATGTCTTGACTAAATTTTCTAACATCTGTGACATTGGCTCACAGGCAAACAGGCAAGGGAATAAAACAATCATTGCTAGAACCTATTTCTTGAATTCTAAATAATCAGACATTTGAAATCTCTTTTGACCGTCATAATACCTCTTATGGCAGTAACTTTACAAGCACTAACTATGGTCAATTTAGACTGAGATAGTATCTAGTTATGGTAAGAGGTGAAATAAGTATAGCCAGTTATAATGTAATGGTTTAGCAGATTATAAAAAAAAGAATAACAGTCTTTACGTGGCAGAAAAGGAATAGAACATATACTGTTTACAGGAAACTCACTCTACATCCTTAGAGGAAGTTGCGTGGAAAAAGGAATGAGGTGGTGAAATAATGTTCTGTCGTGGACGAAGGAACTCAAAAGGTGTGATGATATTAATTAACAGAAATGTCGAGCTGAATGTGCAAATAGTCAAGAATGATTCGCAAGGAAGGTGGATCTTTTTTAATATGAATAATAAAATAATTTCGGCTCATTAATCCAAATCAGGATGATCCATACTTCTTCGAAAATATTTATACCAATTTATTGAACCTACAGGCAACAAATGACCATATCATTATAATGGGTGACTTTAACACAGTGTTAAGTACCTCAATGGACCGTAAAGGAAATCACTCTACAAACTATCATCACCGGGCCCTTAAGGAAATCAAATATTATGGACACATTAGAAATAGTGGATATTTGGAGACAAAAACCCTGAGCTAGTGAGATATAGGAGACTTCAACAAGCTAGTCGTCTTGACTACTTTCTTCTCTCTTTCTCTCTTGCATCAAAGGTTTTAAAAGGAGACAGAATGCGATCAGATCATCATCTAATTGATTTTCACATAAATCTTATAGAATTTCCACGTGGACGGGGATATTGGAAATTTAATCAAAGTTTACTGGAGGACAATTTATTTTTAACCAAGACAAAATAATATAGGTTCAGCAAATCCCCTTATTGTTTTGGATACCTTTAAATGTACCTTCAGAGGTCATTCAATTCAATATTCATCAATAATAAAAAAGCAGTTTCTGGCTAAAGAGACGAGGCTAACAAGGCATGAACTAATAGCACAGGTCGATAGCAATAAAAACGACAGAGACACAAAATAAGGAGAAACAAAAAGAACTGGAGGAACTTATTCAAGAACGATCTAATGTAATCTATTACAAAAATAAAGCAAACCGGATGGAATATGGAGAAAAATTCACCAAATTCTTCCTGACTCTCCAACACAGGAACGCTAACAAAAATAAATGTGCAGAATCTCATTACTGAAGACTGAGTCATCTATGATTCTCCAAATTATATTTTAAGCACATGTTCTCTTTTCCATCTCATCTTCACCCACTGAATGACGAATACTGTAAGGAATTCTTTCCAGATCAAAGAAATTGTAAATTAACCAACGTACAGAAAGATCAAACCAAATTACAGAGGACGAACCTTTCAGTCTGGAAGAGTGTTCAAAGCTGTTATCAAGCCAAAGGGTGGCTACTTTGAAGAATCTCAAATTGATTTGTTTAACACTTTTCTGCTTACTCCCTAAAATAGACTGTACAAATGCTTAAATGCATGTATAATGCATTGCAAACCAGGTGGCTCATAGAAAGTGTTACTGTGCTCCTTCACACAGCACTGCAGCTTTTGCTAATCAGAAAAGCTGGCTACATACACAGACCCATTACACAAGCAGACCTGCTGCTACTGCCATCAATTCACAGAGGTGGAACCGACGGCAGTCTAGCTCTCTTTTTTTGCGGCAGAACAAATTTATGACCATAGAAGAAGAAGAAGCCACGCACTGCTTCAGCCAATCCATATAATTAACCCGTCAACTATGTAAACCCCAGTGAGGAACTTAAGGTCCTTTTTAATATTAGACGGAGACATCACAATGGCTTTATCAAATGTGAGCAGCTCACATTAATTTGTTGAATTGTTGCTGCCTTCAACTGTCTTTGGGCTATCACTACTCCGCTATTGACTAATGGGTAACATCTATTAGCCAAGCTCGTCTCTTTCTGGTCAAAGCGCTTCAGGCCCCTGCTATTGGTCAGATGGCGTGGGATCCGTTCTCTACTTGGGTCCAGTGTTGCGTTTGATTTCTCATTACCAACGAATCACTAGCGAGCTTAATAGGGATTTACAGCAGGTATTAGCTTAATGCTGTGTGTAAAGGAGTATGGAGACTATCACTATCCAGTTCGCCACTGAGTTTGTTGCTGACGAAACATGTTTTACAAACCCAAATTATAATACTCTACACCATCGTTCATTTTTCACATTGTGAATTTGACAACAATTCTAATTAATTGTGCATTTGGTGTAGGCTTATCTTGGCATGACGTTTTAAACAGCTATGTGGTTCTCTCTCAGACGAGTTGGGAGTTCCCCGTCAAGAGGAGAGACACGGAGACCCGGCTAGCCTAGAGCCTCAAATGAAGGACGCCAACAAACGTTTTCAATGCTGCAGGAGCTGTGTTTATTTTGCTTTCTTCCGGGACAATGTGGACCGCCCGGACTTTCAATGTAGCAACTGTTTGCTTGCAGAGGACTACATGAGCGAAGTGGCTAACCCTCAGCAAATAAGTAGCAAAACCTACACAACTAAATCTACTTTGTCTTTCTCTGTCTAAATCCCTCATTCCCTGTAGAATGGTCCTTGGAGCTTATGCCGCGGGACTGTGATTTAGTCCATTGCCCTGCGTCACGGCTTCATTGCTCCAGAACTATGAACCTCAGCTATCATAGCCTGTTGTATCGCCTTCAAAAGTCTGAATGGCATTAATGAAGCCTATGGATTGAGTAGAATAATAACTTTATTGTACCAAGGATGCAAGTCCTATATACATGTCGTTATTACCACGCATGAGATCCCCACATTGTAGCCTGTACATTGAATATATTCACTGATCATGTACTCAAGCAAGTAAAGGTGTGGTTCAGGTATGAATGTTTTCAGTCATATCCAATACCAGGTGTATCAAACTCCATTCTTTGAATGATGAAGTGTCTGCCTGTATGTATTACAATTATTATAGGTCCTGGGGCATCAATGATTACTCATTGTAACAATGCAATAGACGAGAAACATGATTTCAGTAAAGGCTGATTTGTAATTCATATATACAGAAACAGAAAAACAAACCAGGACACTACAATTCATTGTAAATACTCTAAAACCAGTTCATCTCAATATATAACTCCCTTCATCTGCACTAATCTGAGGACACAGGATGGGTGTATTTCAATGAGAGACTTTAATTTCAAACAGTGGAGAATGTGAAGCGATTTATTGAAAGAAGTCCATTATCCAAGTGGTCTACATACATAATAGACTGTTTAACAGGAATCTGTGTGTGGTCTCACCTGGTGTCCACACTAAGAGGCTACAGAGGACTTTATGCTGAACAGACATATGAGGACAAACAATAGAAGATAATGTCATTATTAGACTTTTACATTACCAGATCATTGTGGATTACTAAAGTATAATATCCATTATAACAAATCATGATAACATTGGATAGATAGATACATGTGACAACAGCAGGATCATATCAAGGATAGCTTCACAAATTAATACATAAATAACACTTGTGTAAGCTTGTGTACATGTGTAGTGCTAAGGCAAAAACAAATATGTGCACCCCTTTGAGTCCCCAGGACCAGGACTGAGAACCACTGGTCTTCATTGGGAACTCTTCATCTGCAGACAGGCTTTCACAGCTCTCTGTATCTGAGGACAGAAAACCTCACAAGAAATAGACTTCATTATATTCAGATTAGACAGCACTGAATATTATGTTCTCTGTCCTCACTTCTAGGGTCTGGAACTACACAAAAGTACCTGCTCCATCCAGAATAGCCTACTCTCACTATGACAGTTGGGCCTGCTATCCTTTCACTCTCCTCCATGGCTGTTAGCTAGCTACCTACAAATGCATTTGGAGTTAGTTTTTTACAGTGATAAATATATCAAGATGGCTAGCTAATATGAAGTTAGGTAGCTGGTCAAATGTAATTCACTTAGCTAGCTATCTATACAATATGTAAAGTTGGCTAAATAAATAGCTAGCTACGTTAGCAGCTCATTTGAGTTAGCCTGCACTGTAGCTAGTTAGCTAATAATACATCCATTTTTTTTGTACATTTTAAAAATGTATTCACTTACTTGAATAGATTATCCCAGCCATGTGGACGATTGGCAACAGGGCAGCAAAGTGTGTTTGTCACCAGAGTGGTTTAGAGCATATTACTGTTTGCCTGTGAATAACCAGACCTTCATATAAACGTGTTATGCTGAATTCTTGAAGCACAACCGAAGGTGCCAAATGACGCGTTGAAGAGGCAGAGGAAAAGGCTGGAGTCACAATCCATGCCAGGCACACCTGAAGAGCTATTTGCAGGACAATAGATTAGCAGGTTTAATAGCCCGGCTACTGTAGGTGTGAAAATGCCCCCAACTTGCAATGTATTTGATGCTTAAGTACTCTACATCTCAGCTACATTTTAGTTGCACTTTCTCCCTTCTCCACGACCACGGGTAACACTTTGCTGAGATGATCTGATTTGTTGCATTGTTGTATCGTAAGTTTCTCAAAATGTCTTGATGGCCATCACCAGTTCATCTTTGCTTGTAGGCTTGGCAGAGTTATGGATGAATGTTTTCAGTTGATGACCATAATCCCCAAGTCTAACATTATTTTTTAAATATCTCCAGTAGATTTTCCATTCCTCCTGAAAGCCCTAATCTGCTCCCTTAACTTAATAGAGATCCTGTTCATGGTGCTACAGTATGTTGTTACAGCATTATCAAAGTGAGGACAATTCAGCGATCAGCTGTATACTTACGGCCTATTGTAACCTGGAGTCACTCCTTTCCAGTACTCCTCACCCCGCCCCAAACTCCACCCTTAACACAGTAACCATTCAAAAATTAGCTGTTTATCTAAAAAAAAATGACTTTGCGACCAAAGAGAACAGACGACATGGGTTTTCATCTAGCCAGCTTCTTTCTATGGCGCTACCCGTTCCAGGGTTAGGACTGTAATTAGGTCCTTTACCATGTTTTCTATGTACTGTAGGCTATGTGTACTTGTCAGACTACACAGTAGCTTAATAAACATATACATTTTACATTTTAAAACAGTTTTTTTCATTTAATTCAATAATATATATATGCAATGTATTCAATGCTTAACTACTCTAAAGCAAAATGTTGGTATTTGTTCAACATCTTTATGCTTTCATTAATAAAAGAAAGATACAAAAATGCAGATGTTTATTTCAACTACTGTTTTCAAACACTTGTTTTTCACAATATTACTTTGCTCAATCTTGTACAGTATAGGCAACTAATCAATGTATTTGTGGCATTGTTGTATTGTCAGTATAGGCAACTCCAAACGCCCACAGAGGTTGTGAAATACAGTATGAACAGGAGACATGTTGCGGTTCATTTATTGTTTAATTATTCAAGGCTCCCTTTGTTACTTCGTCTTCGTTTTATAAATAAAATGCTTGAACTAATTAATTATATATATTGAAAAATAACACTTTGGAGATAATGGGAAAATTATCAGACCAAATGTGAGGACACAGCAGTTCACCTGATACAAGACACAAAAAATCCCCCAATTCCTGGCTCTAATTTCTGGGTGAAAATACATTTGACCGTCATGCTTATCGGTCTATAGAATAATTAGCATCATTTTATTTCTCTACTGGTAATTGAAGCGTGCCTCCCAGCCACCATTCAAGTGCAGACAACAGGCTATCAGCGCGTCACCCACCACTTCAACATATTTACCAAAATAAGTGTATTTTACACTCTAGTAGTAGGCCTACATTAAGATAAATATCATGACAGACAAAAACTTACTGAGGATTTCATCCTTAACTCCATGGTCTGATGTGCGGTATGCATATTAACAGTAGAATATCCTGGACTCAGCGAGTAGCCGACCAATAGCTGGCAGTCTAATAAATCAATTTAATACACACAATCACAAAGACATCCATAAATATTTGGAGCAAAAATATGGGGATGAGGTAGTAGGGTGGGCTATTTACAGAAGGGCTATATACAGATGCAGTGATCGGTAAGCTGTTCTGACAGCTGAGGCTTAAAGTTAGTGAGGGTGATAGGAACCTCTAGCTTAAAAGATTTTTACAGTTCGTTCCAGTCATTGGCAGCAGAGAACTGGAAGGAATGGCGGCCAAAGGAGGTGTTGGCTTTGGGGGTGACCAGTGAAATATACCTGCTGGAGTGCATGCTACGGGTGGGTGTTGCTATGGTGACCAGCGAGCTGAGATAAGGCAGGGATTTACCTAGCAAAGACTTATAGATGACCTGGAGCCAGTGGGTTTGTCGATGAGTGTGTAGTGAGGGCCAGCCGACGAGAGAGTACAGGTCACAGTGGTGGGTAGTATATGGGGCTTTGGTAACAAAACGGATGGCACTGTGATAGATTAAGTTGACAACAGACTAAATTGACAACAGATTTTCAGCACGCTTATATGGAAGGACACTCACAAGCACAGTACTTACACAAATGACTGATGATTGAGAAATGTTTGATAAAAAGATTGTGGGAGCTGTCTTGTTAGACTTCAGTGATGCTTTTGACATTATCGGTCATAGTCTGCTGCTGGAAAAACTTGTGTTATGGCGTTACACCCCCTCCTATATTGGAGTAACCGTGGATTGTAAACTGTCATGGTCAAAACATGTTGATACAACAGTAGCTAAAATGGGGATTAGTCTGTCCATAAATCAAAAAAAATGTTGGTCACATACACGTGGTTAGCAGATGTTATTGCGGGTGTAGCGACATGCTTGTGCTTCTAGCTCCGACAGTGCAGTAATATCTAACAAGTAATATCTAACAGTTTCACAACATATACCCAATACACACAAATATAAGTAAGGAATGGAATTAAGACATACTGTATATGGACGAGCAATGGACTAAGATACAGTAGAATAGTATAGAATACAGTGTATACACATGAGATGAGTAATGCTAGATATGTAAACATTATTAAAGTTCCATTTCTTAAAGTGGCCAGTGATTTCTAGTCTATGTCTATAAAGTGCTGCTCTGCCTTCTTAACAGCACTATCAACAAGGCAGATCCTACAGGCTCTAGTTTTGTCACACCTGGACTACTGTTCAGTCGTGTGGTCAGGTGACACAAAGAGGGACCTCGGAAAATTACAATTGGCTCAGAACAGGGCAGCACGGCTGGCCTTTAATTGTACACAGCGAGCTAACATTAATAATATGCATGTCAATCTCTCCTGGCTCAAAGTGGAGGAGAGATTGACTTCATCACTACTTGTTTTTGTAAGAGGTGTTGACAAGCTGAATGTACAGAGCAGTCTGTTTAAAATACTGGCACACAGCTCGGACACCCATGCGTACCCCCCAAGACATGCCACCAGAGGTCTCTTCACAGTCCTCAAGTCCAGAACAGACTATGGGAGGCGCACAGCACTACATAGAACCATGACTACATGAAACTCTATTCCACATCAGGTAACTGATGCAAGCAGTAGAATCAGATTTCAAAAGCTGGTAAAAATACACCTTATGGAACAGCGGGGACTGTGAAGAGACACATACAGACACACACATGATAGCACATGCACTCTACACACACTTATATTGTAATATTGTTGTAAAGTGATATTATACATTTTGTATTGTAGATATGTAGTGATGTAATAATTATATGATGTACTGTTTTATATTTTTATTTATGTGTGATGTAAGTGCCTTAATGTGTTTGGACCCCAGGAAGAGTAGTTGCTGACTTGGCAACCCTCCCCCGCACCTGCAATCAACAGCCAAACTAAACAAACACACAACACTGAATCCCCCATTGCAGTGGCTTTAGATGGCCTATTCCCACTGCATCCGCAAACAAATGGCTCTACATTACATTACATGTCTTAAACATAACTTCATTAGGTTCAAAGCTATTACACCTGGCATGACACTAATGTTTTGCGACCGATTTGGCCCCTGGATCAGGAGAGACAAAGAAATTATTTTGAAATGTTGTGTTGCCATTTCAAATGTATGATTAGAAATGGTAGACATATCAACACTGAGTCTCAAGCTAAAACATGCACTCCCTGGAAAACAGTGGCTGTTGCTGATTGGACTATCCTGGTTAAATAAATAAAAATGAACACACACCACAGTATTGCTGTGATTTCTCGCTTTGTAAAAGCGGTGTCTCGTACTCCACCATCATTAAGAGAGCTTGTTAACAGAGCCTGCTTGTTTAGAGGATGCCTTAGACCCAAACATGTGCTTCCTCATCATTAATACTACTCTAACCTTTGGGGGCAGGTGGGGAGAGATTAGCTTATTTACCACATAGAAAAAACTATATTGTTTACTATAGAATTCTGGGTAACACTTTATATGAAGTTGCCCCCTATTACTATGCAACTAACACAGTAACAACTGTGCTGACGACATAGTACAAAGTCATTTAGCAGACGCTGTTATCCAGAGCGACTTGTGGGACTTAAGTGAGTGCAACTACCCCTAAAATCAGCATCACCATTGAGTTCCCACTGAAGCTGTAGGGTTCCAGCAGCCTGTTGAAACTATCACCCTTGTTTGTCCAGAGCCCCCCATTCAGGGAGACCACTGCATGCTCATTGGGACCAATTCTAACATGTTTGCTGTCTTGGGAAACCTGTGTGAGAAGATTAGGAGCTCCCGTGTCCACCAACAGTCCCCACTGAACCCTACTGTCATCCGAGCTTATGAAAACCAAGAGCAACAGAGAACTTCTCAGAGGCATGGACCCATCGGATATGTGAGACGATTGTCAGGGAAGTTATTCCCTACCTCCTCTGGCTAAAGGCAACATCAATGTTTCAACTGTGCTGACTCTCCCTGTACTGTGTTAGTGGAATGAGCTGAGAGAAGTGAGCTGCCAGCATCTGTCCTGGTAACCAGAAGGGTGAAGAATGAAAACACTAAGACAGTCACGCTTCAAGATGACCAAACTGCATCCAGTAGCTCACATAGCCCACAGAGAAGTCATCAGTAAAGAAGAAACCCTCGACCCTGACCTCCTTGACTTCAGCAACTCTCCTGTTCCCCCACAATGGAAAGAACAGTTGCAAATGAGACTGAAGGAAGCCAAAGTGTTTTATGGAGTGGAGTGGAACATGTTCAGACTCACTGACGAATAGCCATTCAGAGGGAGGTCCAGAGGAATGGTGCCCACTGATGTGGAAGATGTCCAGAAACACTTGAGAGAGCTGATGGTAGGGGGGAGTCACGCAACCCCTATGCCTCCCCAATCGTCGTCGTCCGCATGAAAAATGGTCAGGTCAGACTGTGTTGACTATCATACTCTGAACAGAAGAACCATTCCAGACCAGTATGCTGTGCCAAGAGTGGACAACGCTTTGGACTGCCTGTCAGGGAGAAAGTGGTCTCCATGCTCGAACTTCGCAGTGGCTGTTACCAGATCCCCATGAGTGAGGCAGACAAGGAGAAGACAGCGTTCATCTGAATATGTACACTATACATTGTTAGAATTATAAAAATATTGTTGATATAGATAAATAAGGAATATTTGCATGGTTAACTATACTATACAGGTTGATGGCGGAGAAATACTTAAATAGCTAAAAGTGCGTATGATATGAGCGAGGGTAATAATAGTTTACTTAATATACATTCTGGTTAAATGAACAGGTAAGTGAATATTTGCATGGTTAAATTAACTGTACAGGTAAATGTACAGTTAAATGTACAGGTAAATTAATATTTGCATGGTTACATTAACTGTACAGGTAAATGACAGGAAGATATACTTAATTAGCTAAATGTGAATATTATATAATTTAGGGTAATAATAATAATTCCCTTAAAATACATTTGTTAGTACAGGGTTTAATTACAGATAACTGCACGTATTGCACATTCGATTTACTAAGCAATGAAAAAATATACAACTGACAGGATACTAATATGCAGTCCTGAGTCAATGCCTACGTAAGTTCAGTCCAAGAATTACTTACAATATTGCACGTAATATGAATATGTATATACAGTCCTGAATGAATGAGTGCTGAATGAATAAGTCCTGAGTGAATGAGTGATTACAGATCAGAGAGTTACTCACGGATGGATGCCTAATTGTTAAACTAGGTCCTAACACCCCAACAATTCCAGGTCTATGTTGCCGACGGCACGGCACCCCGGTGAGGCATTAAATAGTCTAATAGCCGGCAGGAAGGACCTCCTGTAGCGCTCTCTGGCACACCGTGGTGGGATCAGTCTGTGACTGAAAGTGCTCCTCTGCATCATAACCATGGCATGCAGAGGGTGAATGACGTTGTCCATGATGGCCAACAGTTTGGCCAGGATCCGTCTCTCCGCTACCTCCTCTAGAGTGTCAAGGCTAATCCCCAGAACAGAGCTAGCCTTCCTGATCAGCGTATTTACCTGAGAAGCATCACCGGCCTTTATGTAGGCGCCCCAGCACACCACTGCAAAAAAGACTGGTAGAATGTATGCAGTAGTTCACTGCACATGTTGAAGGACTTAAGCCTCCTCAGAAAGTAGAGTCGGCTCTGGCCCTTTTTGTACAAGGCCCCTGTCCATCCTGCTGTCCATATGGACTCTCAGGAACTTGTATGAACCAACCATTTCCACATCCATCCCCTGTATAGGGAATGCAGTCGGTTTGGCCTTGGTTCTCCTGAAGTTTACAACCATCTCCTGTGTTTTGCTGATGTTGACCTGAAGGTGGTTTTGCTCACACTACACCACAAAGTAATTGATTGTGCTCCTGTACTCCTCCTCCTGCCCACCCCTAATGCTCCCTAAAATTGCTGAGTCATCCGAGAAGTTCTGTGTTGAGGATCAGTGTGGCAGATGTGTTGTTACGTATCCTTACCACGTGGGGGCGGCCCATCAGGAAGTCCAGGAGCTTTGAGGGCACAATGGTGTTGAACGCTGAGCTGTAGTCAATGAATAGCATTCTCACATAGGTGTTCCTTTTGTCCAGGTGGGAAAGGGCAGTGTGAAGTGCAATAGAGATGGCATCATCTGTGGTATGTTGGAGTGGGTCTAGGGTTTCTGGGATAATGGTGTTAATGTGAGCCATGACCAGCCTTTCAAAGCACTTCATGGCTACAGACGTGAGTGCTACGGGTCTGTAGTCATTTAGGCAGGTTACCTTAGTGTTCTTGGGCACAGGGACTATGGTGGTCTGCTTGAAACATGTTGGTATTACAGACTCAATCAGGGACATGTTTAAAATGTCAGTGAAGACACTTGCCAGTTGGTCAGTGCATGCTCGGAGTTCACGTCCTGGTAATCCACCTGGTCCTGCGGCCTTGTGAATGTAGACCTGTTTATTGGTCATCCGGAACAGCTGATGCTCTCATGCATGCCTCGAAGCGAGTATAGAAGTAATTTAGCTTGTCTGGTAGAATCGTGTCACTGGGCAGCTCGCGGCTGTGCTTCCCTTTGTAGTCTGTAATAGTTTGTAAGCCCTGCCACATCCGACGAGCGTCGGAACTGGTGTAGTACGATTCACTCTTAGTCCTGTATTGACTGTTTGATGGTTCGTCGGAGGGCATAGCGGGATTTCTTATAAGCGTCCGGGTTAGAGTCCCTCTCCTTGAAATCGGCAGCTCTACCCTTTATCTCAGTGCGGCTGTACGTATGCTCACTGTGGGAATGACGTCATCGATGCAGTTATTGATGAAGCCAGTGACGTATATGGTGTAGTCTGTGCAGCAAAACAGTCCTGTAGCTTAGCATCTGTGTCATCTGACCACGTCTTTATTGAGCGAGTCACTGGTGCTTCCTGCTTTAGTTTTTGCTTCTAAACAGGAATCAGGGGGATATAATTATGCTCAGATTTGCCAAATGGAGGGCGTTGGAGAGCTTTGTACGCGTCTCTGTGTGTGGAGTAAAGGTGGTCTAGAGTTTTTTTTCCTCTGGTGGCACATTTACCGTGCTGGTGGAAATTGGGTAAAACAGATTTAAGTTTTCCTGCATTTAAGTCCCTGGCCACTAGGAGTGCCACCTCTAGATAAGTGTTTTCCTGTTTGCTTATGGCCTCATACAGCTCATTGAGTGCGCACTTAGAGCCAGCATCGGTTTGTGGTGGTAAATAGACATTTACAAAAAATATAGATGAAAACTCTTGTTAAATAGTGTGGTCTACAGCTTATAATGAGATACTCTACCTCAGGCGAGCAAAACCTCAAGACTTCCTTAATAGTAGATTTTGTGCACCAGCTTTTGTTTACAAATAGACACAGACCGCCACCCCTTGTCTTACCAGACGCTATTGTTCTATCTAGCCAATGCAGCGTGAAACCTGCCAGCTGTATGTTATCTATGTCGTCGTTCATCCACGACTTGGTGAAACATAAGATACAGTTTTTAATGTCCTGTTGGTAGGATATTCTTGATTGTCTATTTTGTTATCCAATGTTTGTACGTTGGCTAATAGGAATGATGGAAGAGGCAGATTACCTACAATGATCCTTACAATGCACCCCGACCTATGTCCCCGATATCTCTTTCTCCTGCGAATGACGGGGATTTGGGCCTTGACGGGTGTCCGACTAGTTGATGAAAAAATACTTGTGTACCCCAGTCCGAGGTGAGTAATCGCTGTCCTGATATCCAGAAGCTCTTTCCGGTCGTAAGAGACAAAATAAGTTACAAATAACGCGAAGAAACACACATAGCACAATTGGTTGAGCGCCTGTAAAATGGCAGCCATCTCCTCCTGCACCATTCTGGCGCCATTCTTTTTACCGAATGTTGTAGCACACTGCAGTAAATATTACAAACTACATTGATATGCTAATAATACATGTCAATATACCCCTCCCATTCCCCTCCCCCATATCCCAATTTGTGCCACCCATGAGTCAGAAACCTACATGTCAAGTATAGATCATATATTATTCACTACTAATTAGAAAAAAGCGTGGTAGTGCTCAGGTAATGTAAATGACATAGTGTGCCACAAAATGTTTGCCACTAGTGTCAGTTCTGTGTCAAACCATGGCTACAATAACATTTAATGCTGCTAGTGGCAATCAGTTGGCCAGAGGTATTGTTGTGGCAGACAGAATCTGTGGCAAAATTGGTGGCAACAACAGTTATTGCCACTAGTGGTGTACAGCTTACCAGAAGCCATTCCTGGTAAATGCATGAGTTCCTAGACCAGTAACCATTGATGACTAATCAAGGGGACTCCAAAAATCTGTTAGCTACCTACCAATGTTGTCTGGTGAGTGAAACACATTTTGCTGATACCAGTTTCAATCTGTCAGTGCCATTGACTGGCTATTATTCAATGTCAAAAAAACGTATGTTTATAGCTATAATTGTAGATTGTGCTTCAGGCAGCACCAGCTTGTCAGAGGTGTACTCCTTAATTATTAACAGAACTTAACGGGCCAAAGTAAGAATGACCTGTCCACAGAAGTGGACTGTAAATGAGACTGCATTAACATGTGTATACTAACAGTATCCAACCCTAGCGTTTGGGAAGAAAAGCCCACAGACTTGCTATTACGGCCAACACAAAAAAAAAAAAAAACAGAACAGAACAGATCACGAATACAGAAGGATATTCGTGATCTGTTCACATCATGGGTGAGCTCACCACTGAACAAAATAAATGAGTAAACATTTTTCAAAAAATGTGAAGTAATCCGACGATGGGGTAGTTTGTGCGCACCACCATGTTTGTTTTTTCCATGTCAACCAAAGATAATGAGAGGAGACAAGATGAGTTTGGTCTGTTTGCAGTATGCATGTTGAAGGGGTCATGCATACTGCATTTTGTTATAACATCTTTGGTCTGACAGACGTTTATTGGACAACCAGATAGCATTGTATGTCAACAAACATGGCTCCACACATAGCTTAGCTCATCATAACTAAGTACAACCTACAACCACACATCATATGTGTCCATTACAATCTATGCAATAATCAGAATGCATACTTTGTCACCTGTACTTGAAACCATGAATAAAACAGTAAATAAATCATTACCACACAAACCATAGTAATTTATTGATACAAGTGGTGCGTGCCGGCAGTCAATCACGTTACCTGTATGTAACTAGTGAAATGCAACAGTTCTGGAGATTTTTTCAGTTCTGACAATGAGTCTGAAAGTCATGAATCAAGCTTCAATGCCATACAACACTCCTTCCGTGGCCTCCAACTGCACTTAAACGCTAGTAAAACTAAGTGCATGCTTTTCTATCGAACGCTGCCAGCACCCGCCCACCGGACTATCATCACTACTCTCGACGGATCCGAATTAGAATACGTGGACACCTACAAATACCTAGGCATCTGGTTAGACTATAAACTCAACTTCCAGACTCACATCAACCATCTCCAATCCAAAATTAAATCCAGAATTGGCTTCCTATTTCGCAACAAAGCCTCCTTCACTCATGCTGCCAAACATGCCCTTGTAAAACTGACTATCCTACCGATCCTTGATTTCGGCGATGTCATTTACAAACTAGCCTCCAATACTCTACTTAGCAAATTGGATGTAGTCTATCACAGTGCCATCCGTTTTGTCACCAAAGCCCCATACACTACCCACCACTGCGACCTGTATGCTCTCGTTGGCTGGCCTTCATTATATATTCGTCGCCAAACCCACTGGCTCCAGGTCATCTATAAGTCTTTATTAGGTAAATCCCCGCCCTATCTCAGCTCACTGGTCACTATAGCAACACCCACCCGTAGCATGCGCTCCAGCAGGTATATCTCACTGGTCACCCCCAAAGCCAACACCTCCTTTGGTCGCCATTCCTTCCAGTTTGCTGCTGCCAATGACTGGAACGAATTGCAAAAATCATTGAAGCTAGAGGTTCCTATCTCCCTCACTAACTTTAAGCGTCAACTGTCAAAGTTGCTTATCGATCACTGCACCTGTATATAGCCCTTCTGTAAATAGCCCACACTACTACCTCATCCCCATATTTATTTTTGTTTATTTTCACTAATCTTGCACTCCAGTATCTCTATTTGCACATCATAATTTGCATATTTGTCATTCCTGTGTTAATAATGATAATTCTGTAATTTATGTCACCAATATAGTCTATTTATTGTTCTACCTCCTAACCTTACTGCATTTTTGCACTACATTTTGCACTCTGTATATAGATTTTTCTATTGTGTTTTTGACTGTTTGTTTAATGTGTAACTCTGTGTTGTTATTTGTCACACTGCTTTGCTTTGTCTTGGCCAGGTCGCAGTTGCAAATGAGAACTTGTTCTCAACTGACCTAACTGGTTAAATAAAGGTGAAAAAAAAAAATGAAAAAAAAAAAATGAATCAGATTTTGACAGTGACAGTGAGGAGCTTGTCCCCAACCTTGTAGCCATTGAGAACCCTGATTCTGAGGACCCCTTGCCCACTGACGAAGTCCCAGGTCCATATGAAGATGCTGGTGGTGATGGAGGCAGTGGAGGAAGGACAGGATGTCTGTGGTAGCTGGAAGGCCGCCAGCCATTTCACTCCTCCTGGCTCTGCAGTTTGCTTTTATGAGTCCCAGTCTAAAGTGAAAAGCCCCTTGGCTTTAAGCTGTTTCTGACAGAGAAGCTGGAGGGAGACATAGTGGAGGAGACCAATCTCTATGCCTTGGAGCTATATGAGATGAGAGAGCCAGGAGTAAGGGGGAACTTTGATGGTCATTCAGGTTAAATAGGTTGTCCTATCATAATTAACTAGCTACCTAACGTTAGCCTCGTGACCATGCTCGCGACGCTAGCTTACTGAAGTGATAGTGCGGAATATAGCTAAATGTGTTTTTTTGTCAATGTTTGGCACTTCATCTGGACTGTCTCGGACACTTTCACTCGTTAGCTAATGTTAGCTAATTTAGCTGGCTAGCTACGTTACCATAGCTAGATTTGACTTATTCTCCATCTGGGTTAATTTAACCAAGCTACTTGACATGATTATCTCATGCTTGCATGGTGATTGAGTTAGCTAGCGTTACTTTACTGTGTTTTAATGGTTTCTGACAATGGCAGCTTTAGTTGGAGAATGGATGCAAATTCTGTTAGCTAGCCAACATTAGAGTTTGCTTTAAATTGTTAGTTAGTATAGCTAGCTAGATGTTTCAAACATATCTTTATTTCTGTACTTAAAAGCAGAGGTCTAGGCCAACAGACAGCTTTGTAAAAGATAAGCTGAATGAGTGGAACCTGGCCTCTTTGATTCCAAAGTTTGAGGTTAAGTGAAAACTGAGAAATTCCCTTTTTAATGGGGTAAATCTTTGGGGGGAAAAAACACTCATTTTCATTGACCCTGTGTAAAACAGCATCTACATCTTCCACATTGTCATTGATAACCAATAGTACAACCTTAATAGATACTTGAAAGACTTAACTTCACCAGAGCCTCTTAGAACCATGCAGACACTTTGGGACTAGGTACATTTCATACAGAGCTACCATAGATAGTGTGGCTTTAATTTGATCATACTTTCTTTATTGGTCATTTGCACAGATATTCTGTCACAGGACCAACCTGACACAGCACAGGCTTGGAGCAGCTCATGGGCACTTAGGGGTAAAGTGCCTTGCTCAGAGATATTGTAGCTGGTAAACCTCTGGCTGCCAGATCACTCCCTGCAGATTTCCCCATTTCAGGCAACTATGGGTTCGAACCAATAACCTGCCAGTTATCGGTTTGCCTTTCTCATTCCGCCTCTATTCATTTAACCATTTCCTCACTGCCTTGCCTTTGTTCAACCATTTGACATGGCTTATCAACCCTTCCCTCCTCAAAGTATGTTGTTTAGAAATGTAGATTAAACTATCTCTTAAAATTTCCAGCCTAGCGGTTAAGAGCATTGGGCTGGTAACCGAAAGGTTGTTTGTTCAAATCCCAGAGCCAGCAAGTTGGAAACATCTGCCATTCTGCCCTTCAGCAAGGCAGTTAACCCACAACAACAACTGCTCCCCAGGTGCCAAATATGTGGATGTCGATTAAGGCAGCCCCTCCGCACCTCTGATTTACATTTCGGTTGAATGCATTCAGTTGTGCAACTGACAAGGTACCCCCTTTCTCTTTTGCAGAGGCGGAGATAGACCAGGAAACAGTCTTTCTTTTAGATGACTCTACTATAGTCTGAAATTAAAGAACATAAAACACTTAGTAAGTATTCTGTAAACACCACCTTCATGTCAGCAAAAACACTATAGTAAATACTACTGTATACTAGTCATGTCTGCAAAAACACTACAGTAAATACTACAGTAAAGTCTGCCAAATAATATTTTCTCATGTGGGTATGGTTAACCTCACTGGCTGTAACACTCAAAGTTACTCACCAGGTACAATTGAGAAAATCACTTCTTTCTCTTTCTTTTCTTTTCTTTTCTTTTCTTTTTTTCTTTCTTTCGCTGATCATATCACATCTAAGTCATAACTGCCATCTCATAAACAAGCAAAGCATAAATATGATTGCCAATATAATTGAAAATGCTGATGTCATGACTCTCCTGACAGTGGATCAAAGGACCCATCAGCTAGGCAAATGTTTGACGATTGCCAGACTCTCTCTCCCACAGGAGAAGGGAAGGGTGACGGTGCTGGTCTTGACACCTTAACACTGGGTCATACATTTTGAGAGAACTTTCTCTTCTTTGCCCTGCAGTATTGGAAGAGAGAAATCCCTTTGTTTCAGAGAGACTCTTCCCGCCTAAAACACTAACACCCAAAAGATTGGACATTGGAATGTTAGTTTTGACATCCAAATGTTTGGAATGGTCGGGAGGGATCTAAAGTATATTCATGTCAAATTCGTTATTATTTTGTGATGTCATTAAAGATGGTATAACAACATCTCTGGGGTACACAGCCTAGTTATCAGGTTTGCATCTGTTGTATAAAGTAAATGATTAAGTATAAGAATACATTTGTGAAGATAACAATGGGATTTTAGCATTCTAAATGAGTTAATTGTTAATTGTTTTCCATATGAACCTATGCTGCATAATGACATTTACATGAGAACAGCGCAAGCTAAATATGGCAAAATGGTTTAAAACTACAAGACCAGTCTATGTGTAGTGTGAGCTGACCGTTACAAACGGTTGAATCTCTACAAGACCAGACAGCGTGGAGCGGTGGCTGCACGGCTGAAAATCTCTACACAAGAAGCAGAAACTAATTAGGCCGTAACATTTACTAGTCTGCAGCTGGTATGTGAAATTGCCTAGTACTGTTGACTAAAGACACAAGGAAGATTTTGTCTAGACCACAGGGACATCTGAAGTATCTATTCTAACTACGACCAAAGAAGCTCTACAAAGGACATTGTGACCTCTGGTGGACAAATCAGAGTCTTACAACCAACAACTCCACTACCAAAGAGAGACGACGATCGAGGACAGCTACGAGTAAATATGTATTACATTTCTAATCCGAATGAGCAGTTATTAGGGTGCTAAGTATTTGTATTTCCGTGAGCGTAGCTTATACATTTCCTGATAGTTAAATTCCTTTTACTGTCTTTCTGAATCCTCCATCTTGTTATAACCAAACTGTCATGCTTTGTTAGTCCACTAGGGACTGTATTTACTGTATTATGTTAGTGTGTAGCGTTTTCCTTGATGGCCAAAAAGCTCAATTTTAGTCTCATCTGACCAGAATACCTTCTTCATTATGTTTGGGGAGTCTCCCACATGCCTTTTGGCGAACACCAAATGCTTATTTTTTTCTTTCTGCCCACTCTTCCTTAAAGCCCAGCTCTGTGGAGTATACGACTTAAAGTGGTCCTGTGGACAGATACTCCAATCTCCGCTGTGGAGCTTTGCAGCTCCTTCAGGGTTATCTTTAGTCTCTTTGTTGCCTCTCTGATTAATGCCCTCCATGCCTGGTCCGTGAGTTTTGGTGGGCGGCCCACTCTTGGCAGGTTTGTTGTGGTGCCATATTCTTTCAATTTTTTAATAATGGTCAGTGGTATGTTCAAAGTTTCAGATATTTTTTATAACCCAACCCTGATCTGTACTTCTTCACAATTTTGTCCCTGACCTGTTTGGAGAGCTCCATGGTCTTGCCTAGGCATCTGGGGCCTTTCAGAACAGGTGTGTATATATACTGAGATCATGTGACAGATCATGTGACACTTAGATTGCACACAGGGGGACTTTATTTAACTAATTATGTGACTTCTGAAGGTAATTGGTTGCACTAGATCTTATTTAGGGGCTTCATAGCAAAGGGGGTGAATACATATGCATGCACCACTTTTCTGATTTTCTGTCAAAATGTGCTATCCAACCACTGCTGCAGGTATGGGGAGGCGAAACGATAACATCATCATAAACGTAATGGGTCTGATTTAATGGGCTAACCCTGTATTTGTAACCGACCATTTTGGTCTTATGTAGCATAATTTGAAATTGTCTTTTTTACATTGGACAAAAGTAGAGACTCAGAGCTATAAAATGGTATATCATGCACTACAGTTGAGGAACAATGGGAAAGTCATTTTTCTTTGAACATTGATCAACTTGTAAACACACTTTTGAGAAAATGGCCTTTGAATGTTTTGGTACTACTATTGGAGAGCCCTTCTTTGTCTACACCCATTCAGAATCGTTAACACCCTCTTGATCCGAACATTCTGACCTCATAACGACAGTCAAGCACCCAAGTTAACTGACTAACAATGGCTAGCTACTTCCAGACACATAATGAGAGATCATAATGAGAGATCACCCCATTTTACTCGCCCTAGCAGAGCTGGTTAGGCTGTTTATGTTATCCAGAGCGTTGGTGATTGTAACTGTAACAATGGTAACTGGAATTGTAACTGGAAACAATTGAATTACGCTTTTTTGCAAACGTTAACTGACACCGGCCATATTCATTTATTCTGCACTCTGGCACACTAACACAAGAGTCTTTTGTTAAGACATGTAGCTAGATAGCTAGCTAGGTAAACAATGAACCATAATCCCAACGCATGACGTAACGTTAGTTAGTGAAATTAAAAGACTATGTCAAAATTAGAAATGTGTAATATCTGAAAATGTAGCTAGTTAGACTTTCTATTTTCTACAATGTAGAAATTGCTGTACTAGCTGGCAAGTTCTTATCCCTTACTTGCTAGACAGCTTACTTACAGTCTCGTCAAAAAGCCAGAATAACAGCAAGGTAGCAGCATTTGCATTTATTTAAGCTGTTTTCTAGTGACATTTATTTTGGATACATCCATAACAATGAGGTAGAGAGACGCGATTTCGCCTGGCATAGAAAATGTGCTCACTTGTCAGGACACTTTTGTTCAGAGGAGCTAGCCAACAAAAGGTTTATACAAATCTCTGTTGTTGAAAACTAAATGTTAGTCTAATAGAAATGCGAGATAATGTCTAGATGCTTTTTATTGTGGTGATCATGTTTAGAACAACCGGATCTCCCAGAAATACGTGAAATGAACACAACCCCTTAACCCCGATTTACGTGGTGGTGGCACGGAATGTGTTGAAATGACGTGTCGGCACCACGGAAACAACACCCAAGTTCAATTTATTTTTTCTACAAATTGTAAAAAATGTGATCTGCAATAAATACATTTAAACAAAAAAAAGTCTTACAAAAGGGTGGTCAGTTAATCGTGGGGGGCGGCTCCTGAGGGTTACCAGGGTAACAGTTATATAGGGGAAGTTTAGGCGGGTTTTTAGTCAGTCTTGTTTTTCCTTGTAGCATGTTCCAACCTGTGTTCCTGTGTGTTAGCATATTCTCCACTTTCTGTTCCGTGTGTTTCTACTTGATTGAGTGTGTGTAGTTAGGGCGTGGGCAGTAGCCTATAGCTGCCTGAGTTTAGTTTAGCCTTAATAAAGCGTTGGAAATTACATCTGTGCCTCCGGCTCCTTCTGTATGTCGGACTGAGACGTTACAGTTATATCACAAACAATTTACTGTTATTTAGACAACAAAAATTGGAACAAATTCACTATAATACATTATAAAAGGAGGACGTTTCGTAAACTAGAAAACAACATTTACCGCCGCCCACTGTGTGACGTTGTTGAACCAGGGAATCCGTGTGTCCACCACGACAAATGAGCCGCATTGACTTTGTATGGGTGTTGTTTCCGTGGTGCCGACACGTAATTTCAACACATTCCATGCCACCACCACGTAAATCGGGGTTAAGGGGTCGTGTTCATTTCACGTATTTCTGGGAGATCAGGTTGGTTTAGAAATAGCCTGGCTGGACTGATGAGACAGTGGATTGTGCAGTCTGATGGAACAGAGTAAATAGGCATTTTAATGTCATAGATTTAGCCGGTGGTAACTTGTGGAATAGACACCGGCTGGAATCAGCATCTAGGATTAGACCCACCCATTGTGTAATTTAGAAATGTTACCCTGAAAAATCAACACTAGGTATCAACACTCTCCGGCTACCCGGATAAATAAACTTCAGTTAGAATCTTGACTACAATAAAAAAAAAAAATCCTACAAAGCATTACATGGGCTTGCTCCTACTTATCTCTCAGATTTGGTCCTGCCGTACATACCTACACGTACGCTCCGGTCACAAGACGTAGGCCTCCTTATTGTCCCTAGAATTTCTAAGCAAACAGCTGGAGGCAGGGCTTTCTCCTACAGAGCTCCATTTATATGGAATGATCTTCCTATCCATGTGAGAGACACAGACTTGGTCTCGACCTTTAATTTTTTACTGAAGACTCTTCAGTGAGTCCTATGATTGAGTGTAGTCTGGCACAGGGGTACAAGGGTGAACGGCAAGGCAATGGAGCGACGAACCACCCTTGCTGTCTCTGCCTGACCCGTTCCCGTCTCTCCATTGGGATTCTCTGCCTTTGACCCTATTACGGGGGCTGAGTCACTGGCATACTAATGCTCTTCAATGCTGTCCATAGGAGGGGTGTGTCACTTCCTGTCACTTGAGTGGGTTTTGTCACACTGATGTGATCTTCCTGTCCGGTTTGTCACCCCCTCGGGCTCGTGCGGTGGAGGGGATCTTCGTGGGCTATACTCAGCCTTGTCTCAGGGTAGTAAGTTGCTGGTCTGGTGATATCCCTCTGGTGATTTGGGGGCTGTGCTTTGGCAAAGTGGGTAGGGTTATATCCTGCCTGTTTGGCATTGTGGGGGGGTATTGTCGGACAGGGCCACAGTATCCCCCGACCCCCCCCGTCTCAGCCTCCACTATCTATGCTGCAATAGTCCATGTGCCGGGAGGCTAGGGTCAGTCTGTTATATCTGGTGTAATTCTCCTGTCTTATCTGGTGTCATGTGTGAATTTAGGTATGCTCCCTCTAATTCTCTCTCTCTCCCTCTCTCCCTCCCCTCCAGGAGGACCTGAGCCCTAGGACCATGCCTCAGGAATACCTGGCCTGATGACTCCTGGCTGATCTGTTCACCGGACATGATACCTTGTCCCGGACCTGCTGTTTTTGACTCTCTCTACACAGCACCTGCTGTCTCCACCTCTGAATGCTTGGCTATGAACTGCCAACTGACATTTACTCCTGATGAACTTTTTTTTTTTTTTTATTTTTTTATTTTACCTTTATTTTACTAGGCAAGTCAGTTAAGAACAAATTCTTATTTTCAATGACGGCCTAGGAACAGTGGGTTAACTGCCTTGTTCAGGGGCAGAACGACAGATTTGTACCTTGTCAGCTCGGGGATTCGATCCAGCAACCTTTCGGTTACGGGCCCAACACTCTAACCACTGGGCTACCTGCCGCCCAAACTGATCTATTACACCCTCAACAACCACTGTTATTTGACCCTGCTGGTCACCTATGTATGTTTGAACATCTTGAAGAACAATATGGCCTTAATGGCCATATACTCTTATAATCTCCACCCGGCACAGCCAGAAGAGGACTGGCCACCCCTCAGAGCCTGGTTCCTCTCTAGGTTTCTTCCTAGGTTTTGCCTTTCTAGGGAGTTTTTCCTAGCCACCGTGCTTCTACATCTGCATTGCTTGCTGTTTGGGGTTTTAGGCTGGGTTTTCTGTATAGCACTTTGTGACATTGGCTGATGTAAAAAGGGCTTTATAAATACATTTGATTGATTGCTAACACTGTGGCACAGCATCATTGCCAATAGGAACAACAGGGAGGGAAGTGTGTGCGCTTGACTGACTGTTTTGTCCTTTTCTAGATCTATGGTGGTGTCAAGGGTGGTAACAGTGAATGGGGAGACTGTGCCTGTTGGAGTGGTTAGCTGTCTGGATATCTATCCCTCTCTACCTTCTATTCTTCACTCTCATAGCAAGGTGAGACACACACACCTTTATAACTCTGTCAGAGCTGCACCTGTATATAGCCCTTCTGTAAATAGCCCACCCTACTACCTCATCCCCATATTTATTATTTTAGCTCATTTTGCACTCCAGTATCTCTATTTGCACATCATTATTTGCAGATCTATCACTCCAGTGATTATGCTAATCTGTAATTTATTTCGCCACTATGGCCTATTTATTGTCTTCCTAACCTTACTGCATTTTGCACTACATTTGCACTCTGTATATAGATACTCTATTGTGTTATTGACTGTACGTTTGTTTGTACGTTGTGTAACTATGTGTTGTTTTTGTCGCACTGCTTTGCTTTGTCTTGGCCAGGTCACAGTAGTAAACGAGAACTAGTTCTCAACTGGCCTACCTGGTTAAATAAAGGTGAAAAAAAACAAATAAATAAAACTCAAACACAAACAACCTTGAATCCATCTACACACATCTCCATCATAATGAGTGTGTTTGTGTGTGTCTTCCCTGCCCGTGTATGTTTCAGTGTGTGTCAGTAGAACAGGTGTCTTCCTCCCAGGTGGACCAGGAGACAGTGGAAATATATGACTTCCTGGATAACTCCATGGCAGGAAACTCCTGCCTCATCTTCAGGTGCTTGTGTGTGCATGAATAACTATTCTGGTAAAAACTAATTGACAAACACACTCTCTCTCTTTCTCTCTATCACTCCATCCAGAATAGAAGAGCTGCTGCTTCCTGAGAAAGGATCCCTCCAACAGGTGTGTGTAACTAATATACAGTCTTTTCTAGGGCCCCATATATACCCATTTTACACTCCTTGTTTGCTGTACAATGCAATTCATAAGGGAATTATAATTAATTTATAATCTCAACATTGGAGAGTAATCATTGAGCTTATTCTAACAAAGCCATAAGTATTGGAACTGAGCCTCTCAAGGCTCTGTATATGCACACATTAGGAATTGGTTATTTCGTATTATCCGATCTGTCCAGAAAAGCAGACCATAAAGGGAGTGGACATCGGAATATTCATTGTGACTGAAATTGGAGAAGATGCGTTCTACAAGGATATCATCGATGTTGCTGTGATCTTGGAGGTGAGCGACGTCCCAACGCCTTCGCAGTGATGATTAGTCTTCTAAAGGGTTTGAAGTATACCTTCAAGGTCATTCAAAAGGTCATCATGAATGTCGGTGCAGACAGCTGCTCTGCCAGGGTTAATGGCCTGCAGAACAAGTTGGTCCAGTGAACTGTATAAGGATTCCTGATTGACGTATGGCTCAGCCTGCCCTGGCCTACCTATCATGGTGACGTAGAAATTGTAGGAAGATAATCGGAGTAACAAAAGTTGTTGGTTTGGGCTATTGAACTACAGAATAATGGAGCTGTTCATGTTTTCCATTGAAAATATTTCATAACATTTACAGAATACCTTTTGAGGTATCGTATGTCTGAATAGGGGAAACTGGAGCCTGACATACCTGACTGTGTAGCAAAAGCAGCCGGATATGACCTTTTTTGACCACTACGAATCTGGACGTTTAACCTACATCAGACATCTAAATGTTTGCTGCCACCCTTTTCACACTATTGTGCTGAACCAAACAGTTCTGCAGTCACACTTTTCTTTTCACAATATGTTATCTAATAGAGCTCCAGCAACTGTGGTGTAAGAATAACCAAGCCAGCATAGTACGGCTTGGCTCAGTAGTGTTAAAAGGGTACTGCGGTATTGAACTGAAATTCTGGCAAGTTGTTTCACAGAAACAGTCAGAATTCTTCTCTGCTAGATCTGATAGACAGTTGAATAATATCCTGGTGATGATTGTGTCTCACTCACTGACACACACAGACACACACACACACACACACACACACACACACACACAAACACTTACTATGCAATGCCTTTTTATAGCTTTTTTCCACTCCATACGTCTTGTATTGTTATATTTATTTATATATATCTATTTATCATGTATCGTGTATCTGTCTTTTGTGTATTTTCGTTATGGCATTTTGCACATGCCCTGTGTTTTTAGAAATTTCCCCTCCGGGATCAATAAAGTATCTATCTATCTATCTATCTATCTATCTATCTATCTATCTATCTATCTATCTATCTATCTATCTATCTATCTATCTATCTATCTATCTATCTATCTATCTATCTATCTATCTATCTATCTATCTATCTATCTATCTATCTATCTATCTATCTATCTACACATACTGTACAAAAAGTGTGTTGTTATGTCTTTTAAATTATTTGTATCTAATTAATTAATTAACTATATTGCAAGTTGACACATTAAAATGTTAAGGTAATTTATATTTTAAACAACTTATATTTTTAGTTTTTCTGACTAGAAAATACTTGTCCTCTCCACTAAGTAACTTGGCAAAACAACTTGAGTAGCTTTGTTAGAACAACTGAAAAACATTTGTTGAAGCACCAGTGGAGGCTCCTCAGAGAAGGAAGGGGAGGACCATCCTACTTAGAACATTTCCCAATTTAAAAAAATTATAAAACATTTAAAAAGTGATCCTTTTTAGATAAAACTACATTAAATATGTTACCAAATACCTGATTAAAACACAGTGTTCTGCAATAAAGGTTTACAGTAGTCTGAACAGCACCCTCTAAGGTAACACAATGGTGTAGCCGGAGGATAGCTATTTTCCATCCTCCTCTGGCTACATTGACTTCAATACAAAACCTAGGAGGCTCGTGGTCCTCACCCCCTTCCATAGACCTACATGTCCTCCAACCAATCAAAGCTTTTGCATTATGAACTGACATGTTGTCCATCCAATCAAAGGATCAGAGAATTATTGGTGACATTGTTGGAGAGATTGAGATAGTTGAGCATTTTTTTTATATTATGCAATTCAAATTCTTTTCTTCAAACTACAGGAGACGGAGGAGGTAGATTATGTATTGTTTTCTTGGTTTTATAACTTTATTTTTCTGTTGAGTTAGTTACATTTGCCCTGCTAACGTTAGTAGCAAGTAGCTAGCTAGCTACCAGAGTCCAGTTTTCTCTGCTAGAATGGCTAGCTAACGCTAACAACAATGTACTGGACACAACAAGAAGATAATAAGAAACAGGGATACTGCTTCGTCCCGCAACGAGCCATTGTACGAAGAATGGAGGCATGATGAGAGAGAAAGTTTCGCTAACAAGGGTAACTACAAGGAGTTTGCAGAGGAAGTTGCATGTTACGATGCTTTACTTTCTGAGCATATGGAAGTTTCTTCTCTGGGATGTCGAAATCATTTTCAGAATGATTTGATAATGGATGAAACCATAGAGATCAGCTGTCTCTCGCAGTTGTTAGTTATTGTCTGGTATGTGGAAGATAAGAACTTTATTCAAGATCATTTCTAGGCCTACTGTAATGACGTGACTTTCATTAAGGTTCGATACTGGCCCTGTCCACCTCCCCTCCAGCTCCCCAGGCCACATACCCTCACGGCTGTCCCACCCACACTTTGCTCACAACACCTCTGCTGAGACAATCAGTGACCACACCTCCGCCCCCACTCCCTCTGGACTGATCCTCAACACCCCCCTTCCCCCCACCTCCCCACCTGGGCTGGCTTTCACCACCAACCAAGTGAAGAGAGAGCTGGAGAGACTACATCAGTGGAAAGCGGCGGGCCCTGATGGCATCAGCCCAAGGGTGCTTAGGGTATGTGCTGACCAACTGTGTGGAATACTCCAGCGTCACTTCAACCTTAGCCTGAGCCTAGAAAGGGTCCCTGTGCTGTGGAAAACATCCTGCCTTATACCAGTGCCCAAGAAGGCGCACCCCACTGTCCTGAATGACTTCAGACCTGTAGCGCTAACATCCCACATCATGAAGAGCCTGGAAAGGTTAGTCCTTGCTCACCTCAGATCGCTGGTGTGTACATCACTGGACCCCTGCAGTTCGCATATCAGCGCAACTTCGGGGTGGATGATGCAATCATCTACCTTCTGCAGAGGGCCTACTCTCACCTGGACAACGCAGGTTGCACTGTGAGGGTTGTGTGTTTTGACTTCTCCAGCCCCTGCTACTGGGTGAGAAGATGAAGAGAATGAAAGTGGAAGCACCCTGGGTCACGGACTACCTGACCGGTAGGCCACAATTTATCCGACTACAGAGCTGTGTGTCAGAACGGGCAGTGAGCAACACAGGGGTCCCCCAGGGAACGGTTCGGTCCCCCTTCCTTTTCACCCTCTACACCTCGGACTTCAGATATAACTCTGAAACATGCCACCTTCAGAAGTTCTCGGATGACTCCGCAATTGTAGGGTGCATCGGGGTGGGCAGGAGGAGGAGTGCAGGAGCGCAATCAATGACTTTGTGTTGTGGTGTGAGCAGAACCACCTTCAGCTCAACATCAGCAAAACAAAGGAGAACCAAGGCCCAAATGACTGCAGTCCCTATACAGGGGATGGATGTGGAAATGGTTGGGTCATACAAGTTGTGTCATACGGGCTGAAATGGGCTGGTAACACCAGGCTCTGTACAAAAAGGGCCAGAGCCGACTCTACTTTCTGAGGAGGCTCAGGTCCTCAGGTGGTGGCCAGAGCCATCTTTTTGCAGTGGTGTGCTGGGGCGCGAACATAAAAGCCAGTGATGCTTTTTGGGTAAATAAGCTGATCAGGAAGGCTAGCTCTGTTCTGTGGATTAGCCTTGACACTCTAGAAGAGGTTGCGGAAAGACGGATCCTGGCCAAACTGCTGGCCATCATGTACAACGTCACCCACCCTCTTCATGCCATGGTTATGACGCAGAGGAGCACCTTCAGTCACAGACTGATCCCACCACTGTCTGCCAGAGAGCGATACAGGAGGTCCTTCCTGCCGGCGGCTAATAGACTATTTAATGCCTCACAGAGGTGCCGTGCCGTCGGCAACATAGACCTAGTTTAACAATTATGCATCCATCCGTGAGTAACTCTGGTCTGTAATCACTCATTCACTCAGGACTTATTTATTCATTCAGGTCTGTATATACATATTCATGTACAGTTGTTATATCATATCACGTGCAATATTGTAAGTAATTCTTGGACTTAACTTACGTAGTCATTCACTCAGGAATGCATATTAGTATCCTGTCAGTTGCTTTTAGTATATTGTGCAATACGTGCATTTATCTGTAATTAAACCCTGCACTAAGTACTGTACTTTAAGGGAATTACTATTATTACCCTAAATGATATCATACACACAATTAGCTGTTTAAGTATCTCTTCCTGTCATTTACCTGTACAGTTTATGTAACTATGCAAATATTCACTTACCTGTATATTTAACTGTATATTTACCTGTACAGTTAATTTAACCATGTAAATATTCACTTACCTGTTCATTTAACCAGACTGTATATTAAGTAAACTATTATTACCCTCACTTGTATCATACACACTTTTAACTATTTCTCTGCCATCGACCTGTATAGTATAGTTAACCATGCAAATACTCCTTATTTATATACAGTGGGGAGAACAAGTATTTGATACACTGCCGATTCTGCAGGTTTTCCCACTTACAAAGCATGTAGAAGTCTGTAATTTTTATCATAGGTACTCTTCAACTGTGAGTGACAAAAATCCAGAAAATCACATTGTATGATTTTTAAGTAATTAATTTGCATTTTATTGCATGACATAAGTATTTGATACATCACAAAAGCAGAACTTAATATTTGGTACAGAAACCTTTGTTTGCAATTACAGAGATCATACGTTTCCTGTAGTTATTGACCAGGTTTGCACACACTGCAGCAGGGATTTTGGCCCACTCCTCCATACAGACCTTCTCCAGATCCTTCAGGTTTCGGGGCTGTCGCTGGGCAATACGGACTTTCAGCTCCCTCCAAAGATTTTCTATTGGGTTCAGGTCTGGAGACTGGCTAGGCCACTCCAGGACCTTGAGATGCTTCTTACGGAGCCACTCCTTAGTTGCCCTGGCTGTGTGTTTCGGGTCGTTGTCATGCTGGAAGACCCAGCCACGACCCATCTTCAATGCTCTTACTGAGGGAAGGAGGTTGTTGGCCAAGATCTCGCGATACATGGCCCCATCCATCCTCCCCTCAATACGGTGCAGTCTTCCTGTCCCCTTTGCAGAAAAGCATCCCCAAAGAATGATGTTTCCACCTCCATGCTTCACGGTTGGGATGGTGTTCTTGGGGTTGTACTCATCCTTCTTCTTCCTCCAAACACGGCGAGTGGAGTTTAGACCAAAAAGCTCTATTTTTGTCTCATCAGACCACATGACCTTCTCCCATTCCTCCTCTGGATCATCCAGATGGTCATTGGCAAACTTGGACATGCGCTGGCTTGAGCAGGGGGACCTTGCGTGCGCTGCAGGATTTTAATCCATGACGGTGCAGTGTGTTACTATTTGGTTTTCTTTGAGACTGTGGTCCCAGCTCTCTTCAGGTCATTGACCAGGTCCTGCCGTGTAGTTCTAGCCTGATCCCTCACCTTCCTCATGATCATTGATGCCCCACGAGGTGAGATCTTGCATGGTGCCCCAGACCGAGGGAGATTGACTGTCATCTTGAACTTCTTCCATTTTCTAATAATTGCGCCAACAGTTGTTGCCTTCTCACCAAGCTGCTTGCCTATTGTCCTGTAGCCCATCCCAGCCTTGTGCAGGTCTACAATTTTATCCCTGATGTCCTTACACAGCTGTTTGATTGAGTGTGTGGAGTCCGTTTGATTGAGTGTGTGGACAGGTGTCTTTTATACAGGTAACGAGTTCAAACAGGTGCAGTTAATACAGGTAATGAGTGGAGAACAGGAGGGCTTCTTAAAGAAAAACTAACAGGTCTGTGAGAGCCGGAATTCTTACTGGTTGGTAGGTGATCAAATACTTATGTCATGCAATAAAATGCAAATTAATTATTTAAAAATCATACAATGTGATTTTCTGGATTTTTTTTAGATTCCGTCTCTCACAGTTGAAGTGTACCTATGATAAAAATTACAGACCTCTACATGCTTTGTAAGTAGGAAAACCTGCAAAATCGGCAGTGTATCAAATACTTGTTCTCCCCACTGTATATCAACTTGCAATCTTTTTATCTTTTTTTTTCACCTAACACTCTGTAACAATGTATAGTGTACATATTCAGCCATCCACATATACTATGCAATGTCTTTTTATAGCTTTTTTGCACTCCAGACTGTGTATTTTTATACTTTTTCATACTGCCTCTCTATGTATCATGTACCGTGTATCTGTCTTTTGTGTACTTTCATTCTGGCATTTTGCCCTGTGTTTTTATCGTAGCTGCTTGACGAAGTACCTATCTATCTATAATGTAACGATTGGACGATTGTTATGGACCCTGATCAGAAGAAGTGCACTACATAGGGAATTGGCTGCATTTGGGACTTAACCTTATAAGAGACTGCTGGAAGGAAACAGCGTGGTTTCCATTTCACCTCTGGTCCTGTTGAAGTCCCACTGTACATAACAATCTTTGCAGGTATAGAGACTGGAGAGACTATGGAGCTTCACCACCTAGCATTAAAATGCTATTTCCAATGATTTTTCCCCTCATGTCAAAAGGTAGAATAGCAGTATATCATTCACAGAAAAGTATCTTATTTGTATAGTCAGACGGAGATGGAATATAATAGTATCTAAGAAACTCCTGAGTTTAGTGATTTTTGAGTGAGTCCTCAGGTATACTTTCGTTGGAAATCCCAGCAAGATAAGAAATCCATCTCTCTGTGTTTGACGTAAACACCTCAAGAAAGTTATGGACCTCCTCCTCAAAAAGGTATTAGCTAATAGCTAGGCTGTCAGACCAAGAGATATTAAGCTCTCTCACTTCTGATATCCCTCCGCACCCCCCCCCCCCCCGTGTGTATCTTCCTACTCACACACATCCTCCATTACGGTCAACAGCATCGTGATTCATCTAAATCATTGGGAAAGTGGTTTGGCTTTCTGAGCGAGGCCAGGTACAAAATACAACAGCTGGATCTCTATCTCTAATATGAATGTGTTTTTTAGGGGTGTGTGTAGACTGTGTTAATCGGCACTGGCCCAATGCCAATCAAGCCCAAGTGCTCCCAGGCTTGTCTCCACCAATCAATTTGCTTGGCACAGTTCAGCACACGAAAGCGGTGTGGGAAAGGGAAAAAGTCAGCACTTCCTGCTGTGGAGCTATTTTGGGCACTATGAAAAAAGGGAGTGGAATATATGATATATTAGCAGATATTATATTTCAGACCATGAAGGAGGAAAGAGAGGGAGGGAGGCAAAGGCGAGATGGGCGAGCGAAAAGTGAAACTAAGGAGGGAGCGAGAGAGCTGAGAAGCGAGCGGAGAAAATAGAGACAAAGAGGAAGAGACAGTCACACTTGGCTCGCCTCATCTCTCGGCGTATCATCCGACTTGCGGGTGGAAAAATTACTACCAGTCCCCCAGAGGGTCTGAGTGACTTCCCCAACCACTTTAATAAACTGGAAGAGTGTGATTGCCTAGTCAGTGCTGCTGTCAGATGTGTTAATTAGACACACTGCTTTATCAGAGCTGGCCACTCAGCACATTAACGTTTCTGTAATACTCAGTGTACTACCGGCCTGCACTGCAAAGTCACAATGCCGGAAAGCACAGTATATTAACATCATACACTGTTTGGTACACATCAGATCCGGCCACTCATGAACCATCCAGCCACATTAAGGAAAAGCATAATACTATTGGCCTGCAAACCCTTTGGGCACTGGTCACAAGTAGTGCACTAAATAGAGAAAAGGGCCATTTGGCCCAACAATCTCACAAAAATGAGAAAGCTACAGGGTGTGTCACCAACTCATTATTTCGCTGAAGGGGAACACTTGCTGATACCTCTCTCTTTTTTTTCTTTCTCTATTTCTTTGTGTCGCTCTGTGGAACTCTGAACATTTTAAATGTCTTATAACCTCCACGTCCTCTAATATTAATCGGGGGGGAAAAAAATCACTTTGAGCCTGTGTGATCGCATATCATATTATCCAGGGCCACTGGTTGGTTTGGATTTAATGAACTCACACAAACTCATGCTCTCTCCTCCCTGTAAAAGTCTCCCATACTTTTATAAAAACGAACGTGTCCATCCCCCTATCCCCGGGTGATTCTTCTGGGCTATGGAACTCTAGAGCAGCACATCAAAAAAACCTGCCAGCCTCCGGAAACAGTTCTCTGAGGAAGCATGCAACTAACTGACTAACTACTGTGTGTTTGGAAAGTATTCAGACCCCTCCCCCTTTTTCCACATTTTGTTACATTACAGCCTAAAATGGAACAATTCTAAAATTGATTAAATACAACATTTTCCTCATCAACACACATTACCCCAGAATGACAAAGTGAAAGCAGGTTTTTTGAAAAACAGAAATACCTTATTTACAAGTACAAGTAACAGACACTTTGCTATGCGACTCACAATTGAGCTCAGGTGCATCCATTGATCATCCTTGAGATGTTTCTACAACTTGATTGGAGTCCACCTGTGGTAAATTTAATTGATTGGACATGATTTGCAAAGGCACACACCTGTCTATATAAGGTCCCACAGTTGACAGTACATGTCAGAGCAAAAACCAAGCCATGAGATCGAAGGAATTGTATGGAGAGCGCCGAGACAGGATTGTGTCGAGGCACAGATCTGGGGAAGGGTACCAAAACATTTCTGCAGCATTGAAGGTCCCCAAGAACACAGTGGCCTCCATCATTCTTAAATGGAAGAAGTTAGGAACCACCAAGATACTTCCTAGAGCCCAAGCAATCGGGGGAGAAGGGCCTCGGTAAGGGAGGTGACCAAGAACTCGATGGTAGCTCTGACAGAGCTCCAGAGTTCCTCTGTGGAGCTGGGAGAACCTTCCAGAAGGACAACCATCTATGCAGCACTCCACCAATCAGGCCTTTTTGGTAGAGTTGCCAGATGGAAGCCACTCCTCAGTAAAAGGCACAAGACAGCCCACTTGGAGTTTGCCTAAAGGACTCAGACCATGAGAAACAAGATTCTCTGGTCTGATGAAACCAAGATTGAACTCTTTGGCCTGAATGCCAAGCATCACGTCTGGAGGAAATATGGCACCATCCCTATGTTTTTCAGCCTTCATGGACTGGGAGACTAGTCAGGATTGATGGAAAGATGAACAGAGCAAAGTACAGATAGATCCTTGATGAAACCTGCTCCAGAGTGCTCAGGACCTCAGACTGGGGTGAAGGTTTACCTTCCAACAGGACAACGACCCTAAGCACACAGCCAAGACAACGCAGGAGTGGCTTCAGGACACGTCTCTGAATGTCCTTGAATGGCACAACCAGAGCCCGGACTTGAATCCGATCGAACATCTGTGAAGAGATCTGAAAATAGCTGTGCAGCGATGCCCGTATCCAACCTGTTAAAGCTTGAGAGGATCTGCAGAGAAGAATGGGAGAAACTCTCTAAATACAGGTGTGCCAAGCTTGTAGTATCATACCCTAGAAGACTCAAAGCTGTAATTTCTGCCGAATGTGCTTCAACAAAGTACTGAGTAAAGGGTCTAAATACTTGATTATATTTCAGTTTTTTTTTTGTAAAACATTTGCAAAAATGTTAAAAAATAATAATAATCCCTTCGTCATTATGGAGTATTGTGTGTAGATTAATGAGGAAAAACATTTATTTTATTTCGTTTTAGAAGAAGTCTAACAAAACAAAATGTGGAAAAAGTCCAGAGGTCTGAACACTTTCCGAATGCACTGTATGTTGACAATGACGTTAGCTAATATGGTGACAAAGATGTAGGCTGTGTGTATGACCTGGTCACAGACTATAACATAGATGAGAGAAGGAATAATAAAACGTGCAAAGTTTTTATTTCATTTTATTTGTCTAGGCAAGACAGTTAAGAACAAATGCTTATTTACAATGACGGCGTTGAAACAGTTCGTTAACTGCCTTGTTCAGGGGCAGAACGACAAATCTGGTCAGCTCAGGGATTAAATCCAGCAACCTTTCAGTTACGGAACCAATGCTCTAACCGCTCGGCTACCTGCAGCAGTAATCATGCTGTTTGTATGTTGCTGCTATGAAAGTGAACTGTGTTTGCGTGTGATCAGGGGTGTATTCATTCTGCCGATTCTGTTGAAAAACATTTCTTAAACGTAAGCAAACGGAACGAAATGGGGATAAACATACCTGAATTTGTCCAATAAAAACTCTTGTTAACAACTGTTTGGACTAATTATTACACCCTAGATCAGCTAGATACAGGCAAGAGTGTACAAGGCGGTATTGAAAGTGTCACTGTCTGTCACCTTAACATTTTTGTACACTTTCATTCGTAGGCTAGCTTGTAGTAACCTCATGATGGGTATAGGGAACATTAGAGTATCATGTAGTAGCCTAAACCTATCCATGTTACATTTAGCTGGGTAAATTGAATATGACTGACTGTCATCCAATATGCTGTAATAGAAATAAGGCCATGCTCATAAAATAAATAATCGTCCTTCCTCACCTTAAACAGCACTGACCGCTACTGGTATCAAGAATGGTACACCACCCAAAGGGCATCCAGCCAACCTGACACAACTGTGGAAAGCATTTATGGCTCCCAAGAGCAGCGGTCTAAGGCACTGTTCGATTCCAGGTCATATCACAACCCGCTGTGATTGGGAGTCCCATAGGGCGGCACACAATTGGCCCAGTGTTGTCTGAGTTTGGCCAGTGTAGGCCGCCATTGTAAATGAGAATTTGTTCTTAACTGACTTGCCTAGTTAAATAAATAATAAATAAATGCATTAGAGTCAAAATGGGAACCCTTTTGACACATTGTAGAGTTCATGCCCCCAACAAATTGAGGCTGTTCTGAGGGCGAAAGGGGATGCAACTCAATAGTAGAAAGGTTCCTAATATTTTGTACACTCAGTGTATTCATTGTGATCTAAAAGGCAAAACTTATCCTAAAGTACCTTTATTTAACCAGTCAAGTCAGTTAAGAACAGATTCTTATTTACAATGACTGCCTACCTACAGGGTCAGCCCCTGGAGCAGATTAGGGTTAAGTGCCTTGCTCAAGGACACATTTACCATTTTTTTTTCTCACTTTGTTGGCTCTATCTGCCACCCTAAATTATTACTACTGTACTGTTACTCTGAGATGCTTTGTGAATACAGGCCCTGGTTTGTCAGCTGCTTTCAGTGATCCAATTCCCTCTCCACCTGAAATGCAACAACATCATGAATAAGAATTAACCTAGTCATTCAGTAACTTAGCTAACTAATGAGACACTCAGGTAAAAGCCTAATCAGCCAAATTATATCAAACACAGCCTATTTGCAGTAAAATCAGGAGGGGCATTGAACTATATTGCCAACTTTTTCAGTCTCCAATGCATCAATAAACAGGCAGGGGAACGAAGTGGTTTAACAAAAAGTGTTCAATGGTCAGTAACTACTCTTTAAAATATAGCTAGCAATTATATAGCTAGTTATTTTCTAGAAACATAGCTGCAGTCCGTTTAGCTAGCTAAAGTGAACTCAACTCAGAGTGATGGTGGGAATTAACATTAGCTAGCTTTCGCCCCAGCAATTTTAACCTAGAAAACGAGTATTTTCTCAACTTGCTGAACACGGTTGTTTGAAGGTCTGCATGGATGTATGGAGAAAAGTAAGGGGCTAGATTCGAACCCACGCCAGCATCTGCATACTTGTGCCTCATTAACCGGTAGACCAGTCCTCGACACTTATATTGCACCTTTAAGAAGCAGAGCAAGGCCACGCCCCCTGCCAGATGACAAGCTCTGGCTGACCGCATCGATGACGATGAATTACAGGAGGGATCATCAACTAGATTCAGTCAAGGGAAAATATTTTCTCTGGAGCGGATAGTCAGGAGGCCGAAACATAACTATAAATAATTTGTAGACTGTAAATTGGCCGTAAGAAGCCCAAACAGATATAACATTTGACTAAAACATAATCATTTCAAACCTTGCTTACATTTGTATATGATCACATCTGTATATCTCTCTATTATGCATGAGAATACTTTGGAACGGATTTCCAAAATTAAAATCACCTGGAGCTGACTTGCTGGTGTTTTATTTTTTTTATTTTTTTTTTATTTTTTTTATAAAATCCCCAGAGGGCCGAATTTGGCCGCCAGTTGGCAGTGTCATGACTCACAGGCCATTTGTCAAGCAGCTCCTTCCCTTGCATAGGCTTACTTATGTGAGTCTCGCTCTCTATAATGGCGGGCTGTGACGAAGCCTCAACACAATAGAAATAGACTTATTATATCAGCATGCATTGCTTTGGGCACATTTTTGTAATAATAATGGAAATAATTATTTGTGACATGGTTACAGGGGCATGGTGTCTCTTACTACGCTCAATACTCTATGAAACAATAGTTCTATACACTCCGATTCCTAATCAATCATAAACATTAACATGTGGCATCTTGCCTTTGACATGAACTGTAATTGAGCATGATGTTATTTTGATAGTCAACAGAGTATGTGGGTTGTATTTTTATTTCTTTTCGGGTGGCCAAGTTGAATATGTAAAACTGCAGAAGCCATCCTGTCTCCCCCACTGCAACGAGTGACAGGATCCGCAGCGCTCAGCCCTGACAACTCGCTATCTGCATGAAAACCATGTCCTTATCTTATGTCCCTTCGCATCTGTGTGCGATTCACCACACTTTCAAGCTTCATCCTCCCCAAGGGTGGTTAGGGGAAGGAGGGAGGGGAACTTCAACTTCCACTGTGCTGCAACGCCCTTTGCATGAATCATGAATCGGTCTGGTAAGGCGGTGACATTGACATGCAGCGGCAAGTCACTCCGACTTGCCTGAAATCACACTGTAACAAGTTGCTGTAAATTTACAGCAAAGAAATTAGTTAGCTACTATAATTCTATACTACAGTACAGTACTGTATTTTACATCTTACCGTTAAACACTGTATTACCTGTTTTTCTATATATTTACAGCAGCATATTGTGAATTGTGGTGCAATGTGGGTAAAAGTATTTGTCCAGTTCCAGGTGATGTCCAGAAGCTCTTTTCGGTCATAAGAGACGTGGGTATTTGAAAGATGAACGAGGAGAGTTAAGTCATAATAACTAACTTAAAACAAACTAGTTTCCCCTTTTATCTATGGATTAACAGAAGCGTCTTATGAAGTTACTCTGCCATTTTCAAAGTCATGTCGCCACATACTTGACTTTTCCTAAATACAGTGCATTCGTAAAGAATTCAGACTTGACTTTTTCCACATTTTGATACTTTACAGCCTTATTCTAAAATTGATTAAATAGTTTTTTTACTCATCAATCTAAACACAATACCCCATAATGACAAGGCAAACCCTTTTTTTTTTTTTATGTATTAAAAATGTAAATATTACATTTACATAAGTATTCAGACCCTTTACTCAGTACTTTGTTGAAGCACCTTCGTCAGCGATTACAGCCTTGATTCTTCTTGGGTATGACGCTACAAGCTTGGCACACCTGTATTTGGGGAGTTTCTCCCATTCTTCTCTGCAGATCTTCTCATGTTCGGTCAGGTTGGATGGGGAGCGTTTTCAGATCTCTCCAGAGATGTTCGATCGGGTACAAGTTTGGGCTCTGGCTGGGCCACTCAAGGACATTTAGAGACGTGTCCCAAAGCGACACCTGCGTTGTCTTGGCTGTGTGCTTAGGGCGGCTGTCCTGTTGGAAGGTGAACCTTCACCCCAGTCTAAGGTCCTGAGTGCTCTGGAGCTGGTTTCCATCAAGGATCTCTCTGTACTTTGCTCCATTTATTTTTCTCTCGATCCCGACTAGTCTCCCAGTCCCTGCCGCTGAAAAACATCTCCACAGCATGATGCTGCCACCATTATGCGTAACCGTAGGGATGGTGCCAGGTTTCCTCCAGACTTGACGCTTGGCATAAGGTGTCTAAAACACTTAAAGAGCGACTGCCCCGAAAAACAAACTAATCCCATTGAATATCGATAAGTCAGAAACATTTATTCTACTGTTAAAATGGTAACACTTTATTTGACACCTAGCGTCATAACACGTTATGGCATGGTCATAACCATGACATAATAAGTCATAACAGCTGGCATAACCTGTCATAACACTGTCATGACACATACAGTATATTGCAATAATTTATGTCTGGTTATGACACCTACATGAGAGTGTCAAAGCCCACAAATCCTAAGGCAAACCATTCCATTTTACTTGTAAATAATACGTTATGTAACGTTTCCTAAAATGTGCCATTTTATTACCATTGTAATTGTACACACATCGATTGAAACATATGCTCTGTCGCTGATGACTGGGATGACAAAAGATACTCTTCAAAGAGGTAGGGCTTCAGATGGTTTCAGAAGATGGATAGGGACTCCGCTGTCCTGAATTTAGTGGAAGCTTGTTCCACCATTGGAGTACCAGTACAGAGAAGAGCTTTGACTGAGCTGAGCGGGAGCTGCCCTCCCGTAGTGGTGGTAAGGCCAAGAGAGCAGAGGTGGCAGAATGGAGTGCTTGGGTTGGGATGTAGGGTTTGAGCATAGCCTGAAGGGAAGCACCAGGGTCTTGAAGATGATGCGAGCTTCGACAGGAAGCCAGTGGAGTGTGCGGAGGAGCGGGATGACATGGGAGAACTTAGGAAGGTTGAACACCAGCCTGGCTGCCTTGAGAGTTCTAGATAAGTTGCAGGAGTTTGATGGCAAAGGCGGGGAGCCCAGACTAAAGAGCTAGTCTGCTGCAGTCTAGATGGGAGGTGACAAGTGCCTGGATTAGGACCTGGGCCGCTTCCTGTGTGAGGAAAAGCTCGTACTCTATGGATGTTGTAGAGCATGAACCTGCAGGAGCGAGTCTCTGCTTTGATGTTTGCAGAGAACGACAGGGTGTTGTCCAGCCGGAGAGGAGAGGTCTTGAAGCGGGCAGGCCTTCCCCGGGAGGAATAGCAGCTCTGTTTTGTAGAGGTTAAGCTTGATGTGGTGGCCCACGTCCAAGCTGAGATGTCAGCCAGAGATGAGTGTCGCCACCTGGGTGTTGTTGTAATGAATTCTTTACATGTTTTTTGATCGTATTTTGAATAACTTTTGAATAAAATACCCTTTATGACACTGTCAAGAAGCATTTTGACTATCGTAATCATATAAGCCAGATAGGCCTATCACCTACATGCCCTTATATCAGTCATCAGGCATAAAGAGGGTGTCTTGTCCTGCTACTGAAATCTGCTCCTGCATTCATCCCAGTCATCAGAAAACAGAGCATTGTGGGTAGGTGCCTGTTTGACATCAATGTGTGCACAATTACAATGATAATTTAATTTCAGAAAATGCTATACTGTATAACATAATCATACTGTTTACAAGTAGGCCATGGTGTAATGGAATGGTTTGCCTTGTGTGGTAGGTTTTTGTGGATTTTGACACTCATGTAGGTGTCATAAAAAGCCATAAAATATGCAATATACTGTATGTCACTACAGGTCTAAATATATGTGTCATGACAGTGTTTTGACCATATTATGACAGGTTATGACAAGTTATGTCAGCTGTTTTGACATATTATGACATAGTTATGACCGTAATATTATGTTATGACGCTGGGTATCAAATAAAGTGTTACCGTTAAAATTGTGTAAATAGGATTTTAGTCGTAAAGTCAGTCTTCTCTAAACCATTTTGCCAAGCTCTACGTGCTAATCGCCCCTCTGCCCACTTCACTTCCCTCCATTGAATGGGGCCCTGTTGTTTCATTGACATTCATCATTCACACGTTCAAAGGATCACAGCCGTTTGAGACTGAAAAGCCCTATACGGATTGAGCATGCCTCTCCGGTTCGACAATACATGCGTCCAGCAGGATGCACAGCAAACTATGGTTTGCATACCCTGCCGAAGGACCCTAGTACCCTACCATACGGAATAGGTGGTTGGAGTTCATTGGTCCCCATTGGTGGAGAGTATATCGGTAGCTAGACCATAGACTGATGGTTATGTATCTGGTTATGTGTAATCATTATCACTATCATCGTTAGCATAGCTGACGTTAGCTAGCTAGCTACCTAACTAGAATTGGATTTGGCTTGGAAACATTTTAGAACAAGGCCAGATGGATTTTAGATCCGGTATAAATTTAGCCAGCTAAGTTTGAGAGGACCACCGTATTTTAGCTAGCTAACATTAGCATTGCTAGCTATTTTTTACGAACTTTGCTAGTAACAGTAATGGCAACATTTCACGACAACATAATATGGCAAAGTTGTTTCCTACTAATTATTTGCCTACTTTAACAATGTCATCGCATTTCCATGCCACTATAAGTTAGTGTAATTTAGACTAAACAGTCACATAGTTTTTCTGTTAGACAAAGTGCACAGATGGGTATCATAACATGTCCAGCAATGTGATTGCAATGGTTTAGGGACCTCCAAAAATAATTGTATTCACTGTTCACTTGCTATTTTCACAGCTTGTCAGGCAAGACCTCAGAATAAAAGTACCATTGCGACACCTCCTCCACTGTTGCCAGAGTCTCCCTCGACTCCTACGAAAAGGATGTGAAAGTGATCCGAGTTACTGCCCTGATGACACAGACGGCCGTCAACAACGACAAGTAATGTGTCTTATGTGAAAGGTTGTATGAAGAAATACCCAGCTTGATAAACTAGTAGGCTAATCCCTCAGCCAAGCAGATACAATTAGTACAATTATTTTGGTTGTGAAGTGCTTTAGCAAAAAGCTTTGTCCTTTCTTTAGATAATGTACAATGTACCACTTGGTTGTCTATTGGGGGGGGTAGCCTAGCGCAGTGGTTCCCAACCTTTTTTCATTGGAGCCCGCCCTACTTCTATCTAAGAAAAGCTTTATCTTTGGTTCGTCCTGGTTATCTTTGTGTGTAATTAACTGTACACACACATTGTTACCAAAAGAATAATAATGATTAATTATCAGCGTAGTAAGTGATTAACAGCACCTATATAGCTCTGTCCAAGATCTCCCAGTTCACTGAAACGGGGCAGGTTGCTGCAGACACACATCACATCATGTGAACGCTGGTTTTGACACAGCTATAATGTATGTCTTATCAAAATAACACTAAGTAACAATAACAAACAGGAAGTTACAATCAATCACTTTTTACTTCCTTCAAAAACTAATGGCCACCTTGGGCCTGCCTAACTCTGACCATGTAACGAATGCCCCGCGCAGAGCATCGGTCCCTCCTCCTCTCAAGCGATCATCCTCGCAGGCGTTCTAACCGGCGGTCGGGGGAAGATGGTAGCAACACCCTGATGACCCACACCTGTTCCTCATCGGTCATCAGGGTCACTATTTAATCCATGTGTTTCTGTTCAACCCTTGCGGGTTATTATTTTCATTGTGTATTGCTGTCTGTCGTTCTCTATTAAAATCCTTGTTACTTTCATTCTCTCTCTCTCTCTCTCTCTCTCTCTCTCTCTCTCTCTCTCTCTCTCTCTCTCTCTCTCTCTCTCTCTCATTCTTAGCCTCATCACTCACTTTCACTCCTCGCAATATCACAGACCAGGGATGGGATGTCAGGTGTGGTGCTAGTGACAGCCAGCCTAAAGTCCTGGTGGACATCGAACCTGTTACAGGCTTTTGTTTTTATTGTTACAAGCGCGCTGAAGGCTGTCTCAGATAGGTACGTAGAAGTGCTGAATGGTAGAATAACCCTTGTAGCTGCGTGTTTGGGTGCAACAGCGTGTCCTTTGTAGAGAGTGAATGTATCCGCCAGGAATGCCGTTTTGATCCAAAACGCATTAGTCAGTTGTTCACACAGTGGTCGATTGTGATTTTGCAAGAATTCCTTAATTTTTTTCCTGTAGTTCCATAAAATGCACAAGCACTTGTCCACGCGACAACCAGCGTACCTCTGTGTGTTTGATGCGCTTCATCCTCACACAGCTGTGCAAACAGTCTCTTGTTAGTAGGGCGAACCTTAATGAAGTTTACAACTTTAACAACAGTTGCCAGGGTGTTACTAAGGTCTAACGTTACACGTCACATAACGTTAGCTAACTAGCCAGCCAGCTAACATTAGCTAGTTAAACCACAATGAATAATTACGTCATACACGTAACGTTAACTAGGGAGCCAGCCATCTAACGTTAGCTAGATAGCTAATAGTACACTTTAGCTTGAAATTAAACCACTTTCTGTCAAAATTAGAAACGTGTAACATCTGATAACGTAGCTAGCTAGACTATCTTACCCATATACATCATCATGCATGATGGACGCGTCTCCCTGTCACGGATCCCGTGCCACGGTTGCCCTTAGTTTGAAGATGTAATCCGGAGACAGGGGTTTTCTCCATCTCTTTAGCTATCATACTCTAATTCCACTGATTTAAAAACTCGATTCTCCAGAAAGTGGAGAGCAACAATTATGCTGCTCCACTATATTTTTTATGAAGCAGGTTTACCAACACAGACTGACCAGCTCAAATAGACAGAAGCCTTCTATTAGGCAGACCAATCCAAACTCCTCTCTCGGCATGTCAAGCCCACTCATTATCTCAGCCAATCGTGGGAAGGTTGCTGTCTTTTTCTGTGGCTTAACCAACAAGGCTTGTAATTTAACAAATGTATTAGTATTCACATGGCTCTCCTGTGAAGTCGTGACTTGCAACATGCCTAGTTTGCTGAAAAGGGTCACAAATTGATTTTTTTTTAAATGCTCATCAATCAACACACACCATAATGACAAAGCAAAAACAGTTTTTTAGAACATTTAGAAAATGTATAATAAAAAATACAGAAATGCCTTGTTAACATAAGTTTTCAGACCCTTTTCTATGAGACTAAAAATGTATCTCATGTGCATACTGTTTCTATTGATCATCCTTGAAATGTTTCTATAACTAGATTGGAGTCCACCGGCGGCAAATTTTATTGATTGGACATGATTTGGAAAAGCACACATCTCCCTATGTAAGGTCCCACAGTTGACAGTGCATGTCAGAGCAAAAACCAAGCCATGAGGTCAAAGGAAATGTCCTTAGAGCGCTGAGACAGGATTGTGTCTAGGCAGAGATCTAGGGAAGGGTACCAAAACATTTCTGCAGCATTGAAGGTCCCCAAGAACACAGTGGCCTCCATCATTCTTAAATGGAAGAAGTTTGGAACCGGTCAAACTGAGCAATCGGGGGAGAAGGGCTTTGGTCATGGAGGTGACCAAGAACCCGATGGTCACTCTGACAGAGCTCCTGAGTTATTCTACCAATCAGGCCTTTATGGTAGAGTGGCCAGACGGAAGCCACTCCTCAGTAAAAGGTACATGACAACCCGCTTGGAGTTTGCCAAAAGGCACCTAAAGGACTCTTAGACCATGAGAAACAAGATTCTCTGGTCTGATGAAACCAAGATTGAACTGAATGCCTAGTGTCATGTCTGGAGGTAACCTGGCACCATCTCTGTGGTGCATGGTGGTGGCAGCATCATGCTGTGGGGATGTTTTTAAGCGGCAGGGACTGGGAGACTAGTCAGGATCGAGGGAAAGATGAACGGAGAACAGAAGTACAGAGAGATCCTTGATGAAAACCTGCTCCAGAGCGCTCAGAGCCTCAGACTGGGGCGAAAGGTTCACCTTCCAACAGGACAACAACCCTAAGCACACAGCCAAGACAACGGAGGAGAGGCTTAGGGACAAAATGTGGAATAAGATAAGAGGTCTGAATACTTTCCGAATGCACTGTTGTGAAATGTATTTATTAGACTGTTAGAATGCATTTGTTCAGAATGGGAATGCTCGATATCCAGCTTTTCTAGTGTTAATAAGTAATGTTCATGACAGGCCTATGTTGGAATTTTCCCTGATAATTTAACTGAAGTGTGACTGAATCAAAGGGGAAGGAAAATTAGGAAACACTGGGGAGCGAAGCTGACTAACCCTGCTATATTTAGAGCTTTCCATCTATTTTGACACGAGTCAGCATGGATCACAGAGATTAGTGGACCTGGGCTCTGACGCAAGCACACGTCAGTATTACTGACACATCTCATCCATCCACCACACTGCCAGGCGCACAGAGAAGTCTTCCAGTGTGCGCACACACATACGCACATACACATACACACTTGCCCTAGGGGCCACAACTGATTAGGCTTCCAGGTGACACACACACACACACACACACACACACACACACACACACACACACACACACACACACACACACACACACACACACACACACACACACACACACACACACACACACACACACACACAAACACACACACATACACACAGTCCTGCCCTGGAGCCACAACTGAGGCTTCTACACATTATTCCACTCCCTCATGGCCTCAGAGAGGCACAGCTCCTAGTAAGGGGGCTTCACGTTAGTGTATTTCAGCACCACCTGTGTGTGGACAGCACTCCATGGTCAATGAGCTAAACACATTAGCCCCAATCACACCAGGGTATCATTAACCAAGTATCATGCCAGCCCATTGTTATGGCGAGGAGTGGTAGTGTACAGTTGGACTATTGTGTCTGGACCTATGATGCTCACTTCAGCAGCGAAGTTAAGTGTCACTTGACAGCCTGGCTCGAGTGTTTTTTTTTTTTGTATTGTCAACTTACTCTGTTGCACGCAGACCCGTTGCCAGAGCTGAAGTGTTTTGTATGAACAATCAAACCAGTGTTTTTCTAAATTAGACGTGCCTGCTCTTATCTGCATTTGCAGCGTGTAGATTGTAGAACCTTTTCTCTAAATTAAAAATGGGTGTAAAGGCAATCTGAAAATTGCTACAGCACGGCTTTGTTAATTACTCAAATCTGATTGGCCAAGAGGGTGTGTATTCATTTTGAATGGCCACCTGGTTACAAAAGTAATGAACCTTGCTACTGACCGTAGCAACTGGAGGAAGCTTGTGGTTGACTGTTCTGCAACCATACGATGATGTTGTCTTCTTACTGAAAACAATGCCCATTCATGGTTAATTTCAATGGAAATGGTTGATTATCCCTTACTTACCATACTCTTTAAAGGAGTGGGGCATATCTTTGTTTTATTGGATAGAGATAGAGAGGAAATACTGTGCTGAAACCTGTAACTCTGGTGTATCCCTCTCGCTCTTTATATTTCCAAGGCAATACATTGACAATTGCGGAAAAGGATTGTCCACAGGACACTGCACTGCTGATTCTTGGGCCCCGCTGCCACAGAGAGGAAGTGTGTGTGTATGTGTATGTCTGTGTCTGTCTGTGTACGTGGTTGAGTGGTCGAGGAGATGCCAATTTCTTAGTAGGAGGACGTGAGAGTGTCCTCCCCTCGTCGATAGCCACCTTTCATCGAGGATAGTCATGTGTAACTGAGTCCTTTGTGGAAGCAACAGCTGCTCTTCCTGGGGTGCACACAGAAGATAAAACATGACATAATACAGAACATTAATAGACAAGAACATATCCTTGTCGGTAGCACATACGTCGCTGGTCCATCTGTAGATGCTCAACAGACAAAAATTATAATTGAACCAAACCAGCAAATATTTCCTGTACATTTTATCCTTAATGTTATATTTAATATCCAGGAGTGTCACGCCCACTGAAATTGAGGGGGCACAGAACCCCGTCGTCTTTATCCAGTTATACACTGAAAATCTAGAAGGTATTGTTGATATTCATGCATCATTTATTTGAGGATTCTTGAATAGGCCTTCGGTGCCCTCTCAAAAAAACTGTTAGTCGGGTTGTCATTGGAGGTTTTCATATGACTAACCTGGCTACAGACGGGTTAAGTAGACCAAAATATATTTATTTAGTGACGCAGTAATAGTCATCCATTGTGTCAGTGTAGAAGGACATCCGCGCGGGCAGCTCACCCAGAAAGCTGATGGATCCCGCAGATTCCGATTGACAAAGAGATAGATCAATGAGAGATCAGAGACCTGTCACAGTGACAAGTTAATGTAGATGCTACACCGAAGTGTGAGGCATCACTCGTATCCTTCTGGAGAAAACAGGAAAACCCCAGAAACCATCAAAAACACTGAAAAAGACAGTCATGTGAAAGCATTCAGCCAGCATCTTAGTCACAAACCCTGGTTTTGGTTTAGCCATTTACTTGGTTGAACCATTTATTTGGGTAAACCACTGAACAAAGGCAGTGCAACGATTTGAGGTAAAATACTGTAGTTGCAGTGGGGCTTGAGCCAGCAACACTCTAGATACAAGGCAATGACACTCCTGTGCCATATAGGTCTAGACGTACACTGAGTATACAAAACATTAAGAACCCCTGCTCTTTCCATGACAGACTGACCTGGTTAATACGGATGAAAGCCTTATTGAGGTCACTTGTTTAATCCACCTCTGAGTCAATACATGTTAGAATCACCTTTGGCAACGATTACAGCTGTGAGTATTTCTGGGTAAGTCTCTAAGAGCTTTGCTTACCTGGATTAGACAATATTTTCCCGTTATTCTTTATATAATTTCTTGAAGTAGTTGATCATTGCTAGACAACCATTTTCAAGTGGTGCCATATATTTTCAAGAAGATTTAAGTCAAAATTGTAAGTCAGCCACTCAGGAACATTCAAGGTCTTCTTGGTAAGCAACTTCAGTGTAGATTTGGCCTTGTGTTTAAGGTTATTGTCCTGCTGAATGATGCATTCATCTCACAGTGTCTAGTGGAAAGTAGACTGAAGTAGGTTTTCCTCTAGGATGTTGCCTGTGGTTAGCTCCATTCAGTTTATTTTATTTCCTGAAAAGCTCCCTAACGGTCAGAAGCACACCCATAACATGATGCAGCCACTACTATGCTTGAAAATATAGATAATGGTAGTCAGTGATGTTCTGTATTGGATTTTCCCCAAACGTAACACTTTGTATTCAGGACAAAAACTGTATTTATTTGCCACATTCTTTGCAGTATTACTTTAGTGCCTTGTTGCAAACAGGATGCATGTTTTGGAATATTTGTATTCTGTACAGACTTCCTTCTTTTCTCTCTGTCAATTAGGTTAGTATTGTTGAGTAACTACAATGTTGTTGATCCATCCTCAGTTTTATCCTATCACAGCAATTAAACTCAGTTTTATCCTATCACAGCCATTAAACTCAGTTTTAATGTCTAAAAGTCTAAGGGTAATACATTCATAAATATAAAAAAAGACAGTCAAAAAATGTATCATACGGAATAAGGTTATGAAGTGTCTGTCCTATAATCCAGGAAATACAAGAAAGCTCAGCAATCAAAATCTGTCAGTTGAAGCTGCAGATGTGAGCTTGCATGGGCTGCGTCTCAACCTGTCACGGTGAGTGTAGAGGGAACGATGTGCAGAGCGAGAGGACGATGCAAACATATTTTATTATATAGAATATAATAAAACAACACAAAACAACAAAAGTACTCACGACCGTGGCGTTGTGTGACACACACTGAAAACACAAGCAATGATCCACACACAGGTGGATTCGTGTGGGGATTAAATACTATCCCCAATCAGAGACAACGCTATACAGCTGTCTCTGATTGGGGATGATAATCTCCCTAATAATGTGTGAGAGCTTGGTTGTGTGCCTCTCTCCTCCCCTAGGTGGGAGTAAGAGGCCTTACCACAACCAAGCCCTCACAGTACCCCCCCCCTAAGGTGCGGACTCCCGACCGCACACATACAATCCCCCCTCTCCTGAAAAGAAAAAATGTCCAAAACTAGGGGGGACATGGCGGGGTACTGAGGTGGTTGCTGGTGGGGGCTCCGGTTCCGGTTCCGGGCGTGGCACAGGCTGTGAGAGTAGCTTTCCTCCTACCTCTCCGTTGCACGCCCGGTCCGGTCCGGACCCCGGCGCGGTGGTTCCCCCCTCAGTACTCCCGCCATTCACCAAGTCCTGTCTGGACCCTGGTGCGGGAGCCCTCGACCCTGGAGAGGGGCTGACAACCGGCCCCGGACTGGGCACCGGTGGAGCGGACTGCTCCGTCACTGGAGCGACGTAGACGACCGGCCCCGGACTGGGCACCGGTGGAGCGGACAGCTCCGGCACTGGAGCGGCGCAGACGACCGGCCCCGGACTGGGCACCGGTGGAGCGGACTGCTCCGGCACTGGAGCGACGTATACGACCGGCCCCGGACTGGGCACCGGTGGAGCAGACTGCTCCGTAAATGGAGCGACGTAGACGACCGGCCCCGGACTGGGCACCGGTGGAGCGGACTGCTCCGGCTCCGGGCTGCTGTCCTTCGCTGAAGGTGGCGGAACGCTGACCTTCGCTGGAGGTGGCGGAACGCTGACCCTCGCTGGAGGTGGCGGAACGCTGACCTTCGCTGGAGGTGGCGGAACGCTGACCTTCGCTGGAGGTGGCGGAACGCTGACCTTCGCTGGAGGTGGCGGAACGCTGACCTTCGCTGGAGGTGGCGGAACGCCACCTCGCGTCCCAAGGACCCCACAACCCCCCCCCACCGTTAATATGGGGGACCTTCGGGGCTGTCCACTGTCGGTCCTTCCTCTCCTCATACTCCGCTGGTAAGGGCTCCGTCCCAAGCCCCCACGCTGGTCCAGTCACAAGCCCATCTTCTCCCGCAGGTGTCGATGAGCCCCAGATGCTCCCCACCACCAGTGGTTGTGTTACCTCCACAGTCCTCATTCCTCGATGTCTTTGATGCCGACGCCGATGCTGTCCATGCTCCTCCGTTATGCCCGTAGTGTCGAAACACTGATAATCCTCATCCTCCTCCTCTCGCTGCGGGTTCCCTTGGTGGTGGATCATTCTGTCACGGTGAGTGTAGAGGGAACGATGCGCAGAGCGAGAGGACGATGCAAACATATTTTATTATATAGAATATAATAAAACAACACAAAACAACAAAAGTACTCACGACCGTGGCGTTGTGTGACACACACTGAAAACACAAGCAATGATCCACACACAGGTGGATTCGTGTGGGGATTAAATACTATCCCCAATCAGAGACAACGCTATACAGCTGTCTCTGATTGGGGATGATAATCTCCCTAATAATGTGTGAGAGCTTGGTTGTGTGCCTCTCTCCTCCCCTAGGTGGGAGTAAGAGGCCTTACCACAACCAAGCCCTCACACAACCGCATCCACCTATGTCGGTCTTCTGCATCTGCGGTGGAAGGTGGCCGAGCTACAGCGGTGTTTGTCAGACCTTGAGACATCCCGTAAATTGGTCTTCTCACGAAAATGTCTGTAGCATCTGTAACATTTCTATGGAAAGGGGAGACTCTCAAGAACACGATGGTGTTTTCCGTTTTACTATACGACCTCCACGAGTGTCACAGGACTCGTCTAAAGTTAACCCATACAAAGAAATCGATGTATGGAGGTAGTTTTGTGACAACACAAATAAGGGGTATGTGTCCAAAAAAATGAAATATTTTTCGTTTTCGTGAGAAGAACGATTTACGGGATGTCTCATGGTCTGACAAACACTGCTGTAGCTCGGCCACCTTCCACCGCAGATGCAGAAGACCGACATATGCACATGCGGTGGATTGAGACGCAGCCCATGCAAACTCATATCTCCAGCTTCAACTGATAGATTTTGATTGGGATTTTTTTTTTTTTTTTACCTAGATTGACGCACAGGATTTTAAAGTCACCATTGGCCTCATGGTGAAATCCTCTCCGGCAACTGAGTTAGGAAGGACGCCTATGTCTTTGTAGTGACTGGGTATATTGATACACCAATCCAAAGTTGAATTAATAACTTCACCATAATCAAAGGAATATTCAATGTCTGCTTTATTTCTTATGTTTAACCCATCTACCAATAGGAGCCCTTCTTTGCAAGCATTGGACAACCTCCCAGGTCTTTGTGGTTGAATCTGTGTTTGAAATTCAATTCATTCAAAAATCATGTTAAACACTATTATTGAACAGTCTTTGCAACTTTTTATGTGACTTGTTAAGCACATTTTTACCCCTGAACTTATTTAGGCCATAACCAAGGGGCTGAATAATTATTGACTCATTTCAGCTTTTCATTTTTAATTAATTTGTAAACATTTAGAAAAACATAATTCCACTTTGACATTATGGAGTATTGTGTGAGTAGGCCAGTGACAAAAACAAATCACAATTCAATCCATTTAAATTCAGGCTGTAACACAACAAAATGTGGAAGAAGTCAAGGTGTGTGAATACTTATCTGTATGTAATTTTATCCAAAGCAATTTACAGTCATGTGTGCATACATTTCCTTATGCGTGGCCCCAGTAGGAAACGTACCGAGCCACGCAGGACTAACTTATCTAGTCTTTATGAATGTCTTATGACTGCTTAATGTACATATGAGTTTATGTAAATATTTACCCATATTTGCAAATGCCTCTATGGGAAGTAAATAATAGTATAATTATGTAGTTCTCTGCTCTTTATATATGAGACAGGAGACAAGTGTGTGACGGAGGGATGGGAGGAGATGAGTGTATTCGAGAGAAACACCCTAGGGAAATTTGCCGTCTACAGTATGGACAGATCGTCTGAATGCTATGTATAAGTAAGTGTGTGTCTGGGTTTATTTAGGGAAGAAACAAGACTTTACCAGACAGAAATGCACACAAACCTGACATAGAACTTCCTCTCTACTGGCGTACTTACTAGAAGGAGACTCGGCTGCTTCCCAAAGGGCACCCTATCCCCTACATAGTGCACTTCTTTGATTGTATGGAGAGTTTCAGTTCATCTACGGAAATGATTGAGTAAGGATGGGTCACAGCCCAATACAGAGAGATACACCTAAATCAGTCAGCGAGAGCCACCATGTAAGTGTTGATATTAACTCGCGCTGTGACAGCGTGTACTGCCCATTAGATGAGAGCATGAGGGCACATCAAATCCAACCTCCGAGATAGGAGTCAAAATCCATGCAACGTACTCCAGATGGCAATAATCCCCCACTGTGGCGGCTATCCATCCCCTACCTCCCCCTCCTCCCTCTCCCCTATCAAAGAGATGTGGGCGCTAAGCAACCCATATCACCCGACCAAGTGATGCAACAAAGGCTCGCAGGACAGCAGTATACCGTTGAGTAATTGCAAATGTATTGACAGGGGCTTATTCTAGAGTAATGAGTAACGAAAATTCTGGGCCCACACTATAAAACAATCCTGTAATTGTCCCAGTACATTACTGTATAATCAACAGTAACATACTGTATAAACTGAATACAGTAGATTACTGTTGTCAGGACCTGGCCGTAGGGAGGCCTCTGGCTGATTCTATGGTTGTATAGGTCAGGGCCTGACAAGGTTATCTGGGAGACTTGATGGTGTTATTTTGTGTTCGGTCCCCAATTAGAGACAGCTGCTATGCGTTGTCTCTAATTGGGGATCCTATTTAAGTTTGTGCCGTGTCCACCTGTGTTGTGGATCATTGTTAGTTTCCTACTGAGAGCTGAACACGTTAAGGGTTTGATTTATTCTCTTTGTTGTTTTTCTCCGTTGACATTTAAAAGAAGTATGTTGATAGCGCTGTGCCTTGGTCGCTTATTGCACAAGCTCGTGACAACTGTAAATTACATTGTGATGATTTTGGACATTACCGTAAATGCTAAGCAAAAAGAAAACACAGTATCAGTTCACTTACTGTATTTGTGAATATTAAAAATAGAACTCCACAGTAAAATCATACAGACAACAAAATCAAAGTACATCCTTTGAAGCAAGAGAGAATGTTTTTGCAAATGTCTGTTTTTTTTATTTTACATGCATTGCTTTGTTTGTGGCCATGCTGTTTTATATTATAACAATATTTACAATCAGAAAGGCACAAAATAGTAGCTACAGTACAGCACATTCGGAAACTATTCAGACCCCTTGACTTTTTCCACATTTTGTTACGTTACAGCCTTCTTCTAAAATGGATTAAAAATATATGAAAAAAATCATCAATCTACACACAATACCCCATAATGACAAAGAGAAAACAGGTTTTTAGACATTTTTGCAAATGTATAAAAAGTTAAAAACATGAAATCTTATTTACATAAGTATTCAGACCCTTTCCTATGAGACTTGAAATTGAGCTCAGATACATCCTGTTTCCATTGATCATCCTTGAGATGTTTCTACAACTTGATTAGAGTCCATCTGTGGTAAATTCAATTGATTAGACATGATTTGGAAAGGCACACACCTGTCTATATAAGGTCCCACTCTTCAGTAAAAGGCACGACAGCCCACTTGTAGTTTGCCAAAAGGCACCTAAAGACTTGGGGCGGCAGGTAGCCGAGTGGCTAGAGCGTTGGGCCTGTAACCGAAAGGTTGCTGGATTGAATCCCTGAGCTGACAAGGTAAAAAATCTGTCCTTCTGCCCCTGAGCAAGGCAGTTAACCCACTGTTATTAGGCTGTCATTGTCCTTCCATCAGGATTTCTGTAAAATTGGGAAAGTTACCAACACCTTGAGTTTCAGGCCACTATATTAAGGTCAAACTAGGCATGAGACATGTAATGTTATAAAGAGTTTAATTTGAATGATAATGTTTGCCTAGGAACTCACTTGGTGAAGCCCACAGGATTGACAATGAAGGCATTCAACAACCACATCTCTGTCACTAACAAATACAGTCATGGGTGGTAACTTCACTTGAACGGCAAGGCACTCTGGGAAATATAGATAGGTACTATGCAAATTAGGCCTTACAGTAAGAGTATTTGTTACCATAAAATTACTACAGTAGCATTATTGGTGCTGTAAATCAACTATAGTAACAGTATTGGAGCCACTCCTTAGTTGCCCTGGCTGTGTGTTTCGGGTCGTTGTCATGCTGGAAGACCCAGCCATGACCCATCTTCAATGCTCTTCCTGAGGGAAGGAGGTTGTTGGCCAAGATCCCCCATCCATCCTCCCCTCAATACGGTGCAGTCTTCCTGTCCCCTTTGCAGAAAAGCATCCCCAAAGAATGATGTTTCCACCTCCATGCTTCACGGTTGGGATGGTGTTCTTGGGGTTGTACTCATCCTTCTTCTTCCTCCAAACACGGCGAGTGGAGTTTAGACCAAAAAGCTCTATTTTTGTCTCATCAGACCACATGACCTTCTCCCATTCCTCCTCTGGATCATCCAGATGGTCATTGGCAAACTTCAGACGGGCCTGGACATGCGCTGGCTTGAGCAGGGGGACCTTGCGTGCGCTGCAGGATTTTAATCCATGACGGCGTAGTGTGTTACTAATGGTTTTCTTTGAGACTGTGGTCCCAGCTCTCTTCAGGTCATTGACCAGGTCCTGCCGTGTAGTTCTGGCCTGATCCCTCACCTTCCTCATGATCATTGATGCCCCAAGAGGTGAGATCTTGCATGGTGCCCCAGATCGAGGGAGATTGACCGTCATCTTGAACTTCTTCCATTTTCTAATAATTGCGCCAACGGTTGTTGCCTTCTCACCAAGCTGCTTGCCTATTGTCCTGTAGCCCATCCCAGCCTTGTGCAGGTCTACAATTTTATCCCTGATGTCCTTACACAGCTGTTTGATTGAGTGTGTGGAGTCCGTTTGATTGAGTGTGTGGACAGGTGTCTTTTATACAGGTAACGAGTTCAAACAGGTGCAGTTAATACAGGTAATGAGTGGAGAACAGGAGGGCTTCTTAAAGAAAAACTAACAGGTCTGTGAGAGACGGAATTCTTACTGGTTGGTAGGTGATCAAATACTTATGTCATGCAATAAAATGCAAATTAATTATTTAAAAATCATACAATGTGATTTTCTGGATTTTTTTTTTCTCTCACAGTTGAAGTGTACCTATGATAAAAATTACAGACCTCTACATGCTTTGTAAGTAGGAAAACCTGCAAAATCGGACGTGTATCAAATACTTGTTCTCCCCACTGTAAATAGTAACGGTATAACATTAACTTACAGGTAACTGGCTGACAGTAAGTTACTGTAAAAACAACAGGATTGTTTTTCACAGTGCAGCTCCTGGCTTTCTCAGTGCTACACCTCTCTCTATGCATAGAGATGCTGCAATCATTTGAAATGCTTGCCACATCCTTTGAAACTGCTTATGAGTGCGTGGAAGCGGAAAGCTATAATTTACGGAATAGGTCATAATTTTCACTATTTTTATGTCATCTAGTCATTACAACGGTACAGAGTGGGCCGACTGCTTTGACTTTCACTATGATCATGCCGCAACATCCCCATTGGCTGTTTTTTATTTCTTTTGAAGTCCCATTACTGAACACACATCACTGAATACACAATTTACTGATAAGATATTTATCAAAGGTTTTTATGCTATAAAGCATTTCTGAGAGCATCTCTTGAAAGGCACTCTCTATCGGCCAGGGCAAATGCTGAAATATTAATAGTTTTAAATTATATATATTTTCACAAAAATAACATTTTCTCTCCATCTGTCTCTTGGAGATTTGGACTCTTGCTTACGTTCTATCACCCAGAGCCATCAGAATAAGTACAATATTAAGATTTACTGATATCAAGGCATGGAGATATGTTGGTTTTGAGGTTATCCGTCTGGACACTCACCTCTGTCATCATGAAGTGCTTTGAGCACATCACTCTGCACACTGCCCTATCCCATCTGGACAAGAGGAATACCTACAGCTGAAGTCGGAAGTATACATACACTTAGGTTGTCATTAAAACTCATTTTTCAACCACTCCACAGATTTCGTGTTAACAAACTAGAGTTTTGGCAAGTCGGTTAGGACATCTACTTTGGGCATGACACAAGTAATTCTGCCAACAATTGTTTACGGACAGATTTTTTCACTTATAATTCACTATAACACAATTCCAGTGGGTCAGAAGTTTACATACACTAAGTTGACTGTGCCTTTAAACAGCTTGGAAAATTCCTGAAAATGATGTCAATTGGAGGTGTACTTGTGGATGTATTTCAAGGCCTAACTTCAAACTCAGTTCCTCTTTGCTCGACATCATGGGAAAATCTAAAGAAATCTGCCAAGACCTCAGAAAAAACATTGTAGACCTCCACAAGTCTGGTTCATCCTTGGGAGCAATTTCCAAACGCCTGAAGATACCACGTTCATCTGTACAAACAATAGTATGCAAGTATAAACACCATCGGACCACACAGCCGTCATACCGCTCAGGAAGGAGACGCGTTCTGTCTGCTAGAGATGAACGTACTTTGGTGCGAGAAGTTTAAATCAATCCCAGAACAACAGCAAAGGACCTTGTGAAGATGCTGGAGGAAACAGATACAAAAGTATCTATATCAACAGTAAAACGATTCCTATATCAACATAACCTGAAATGCCGCTCAGCAAGGAAGAAGCCACTAATCCAAAACCGTCATAACAAAAGCCAGACTACGGTTTGCAACTGCACAAAGATTGGAGAAATGTCCTCTGGTCTGATGAAACAAAAATATAACTGTTTGGCCATAATGACTATCGTTATCTTCGGAGGAAAAAGGGGGAGGCTTCCAAGCCGAAGAACACCATCCCAACCGTGAAGCATGGGGGTGGAAACATCATGTTGTGGGGGTGCTTTGCTGCAGTAGGGACTGGTGCACTTCACAAAATAGATGGCACACTGAGGAAGGAAAATAATGTGGATATATTGATGCAACATCTCAAGACATCAGTCAGGAAGTTAAAGCTTGGTCGCAAATGGGTTTTCCAAATGGACAATGACCTCAAGCATACTTCCAAAGTTGTGGCAAAATGTCTTAAGGACAAGTCAAGGTATTGGAGTGGCCATCACAAAGCCCTGACCTCAAACCTATAGAACATTTGTGGGAAGAACTGAAAAAGTGTGTGCAAGCAAGCCTGACTCAGTTACACCAGTTCTGTCAAGAGGAATGGGCTAAAATTCACCCAACTTATTGTGGGAAGCTTGTGGAAGGCTACCCGAAACGTTTTACCCAAGTTAAACAATTTAAAGGCAATGCTACCAAATACTAATTGAGTGTATGTAAACTTCTGACCCACTAGGAATGTGATGAAAGAAATAAAAGCTGAAATAAATCATTCTCTCTATTATTAGTGGTGATCCTAACTGACCTAAGTTAGGATTAAGTTAGGAATTTTTACTAGGATTAAATGTCAGGAATTGTGAAAAACAGAGTTTAAATGTATTTGGCTAAGGTGTATGTAAACTTCTGACTTCAACTGTATTTAAGAATGCTGTTCATTAACTATAGCTCAGCATTCAACACCATAGTACACTCCAAACTCATCATTAAGCTTGAGGCCCTGGATCTGAACCCCGCCCTGTGCAATAGGGTCCTGGACTTCCTAACGGGCCGCCCCCAGGTGGTGAAGGTAGGAAACAACACCTCCTCCTCGCTGATCCTCAATACTTGGGCCCCACAAGGGTGAGTACTCAGCCCCCTCCTGTACTCCCTGTTCACCCATGAATGTGTGGCCAAGCACACCTCCATCTCAATCATTAAGTTTACAGACGACACAACAGTAGTAGGCTTGATTACCAACAATGATGAGACAGCCTACAGGGAGGAGGTGAGGGCTCTGGGAGTGTGGTGCCAGGAAAATAATCTGTCACTCAATGTCAACAAAACTAAGGAGATGATCGTGGACTTCAGGAAACAGCAGAAGGTGCACCCCCCCCATCCACATCGATGGGACAGCAGTGGAGAAGGTGGAAAGCTTCAAGTTCCTTGGCGTACATACAGTGGAGAGAACAAGTATTTGATACACTGCCGATTTTGCAGGTTTTCCTACTTACAAAGCATGTAGAAGTCTGTAATTTTTATCATAGGTACTCTTCAACTGTGAGTGACGGAATCTAAAACAAAAATCCAGAAAATCACATTGTATGATTTTTAAGTAATTAATTTGCATTTTATTGCATGACATAAGTATTTGATACATCAGAAAAGCAGAACTTAATATTTGGTAGAGAAACCTTTGTTTGCAATTACAGAGATCATATGTTTCCTGTAGTTCTTGACCAGGTTTTCACACACTGCAGCAGGGATTTTGGCCCACTCCTCCATCCAGATCCTTCAGGTTTCGGGGCTGTCGCTGGACAATACAGACTTTCAGCTCCCTCCGAAAAATGTTCTATTGGGTTCAGGTCTGGAGACTGGCTAGGCCACTCCAGGACCTTGAGATGCTTCTTACGGAGCCATCCTTAGTTGCCCTGGCTGTGTGTTTCGGGTCGTTGTCATGCTGGAAGACCCAGCCACGACCCATCTTCAATGCTCTTACTGAGGGAAGGAGGTTGTTGGCCAAGATCTCGCGATACATGGCCCCATCCATCCTCCCCTCAATACGGTGCAGTCGTCCTGTCCCCTTTGCAGAAAAGCATCCCCAAAGAATGATGTTTCCACCTCCATGCTTCACGGTTGGGATGTTGTTCTTGGGGTTGTACTCATCCTTCTTCTTCCTCCAAACACGGCGAGTGGAGTTTAGACCAAAAAGCTCTATTTTTGTCTCATCAGACCACATGACCTTCTCCCATTCCTCCTCTGGATCATCCAGATGGTCATTGGCAAACTTCAGACGGGCCTGGACATGCGCTGGCTTGAGCAGGGGGACCTTGCGTGCGCTGCAGGATTTTAATCCATGACGGCGCAGTGTGTTACTAATGGTTTTCTTTGAGACTGTGGTCCCAGCTCTCTTCAGGTCATTGACCAGGTCCTGCCGTGTAGTTCTGGGCTGATCCCTCACCTTCCTCATGATCATTGATGCCCCACGAGGTGAGATCTTGCATGGTGCCTCAGACCAAGGGAGATTGACCGTCATCTTGAACTTCTTCCATTTTCTAATAATTGCTCCAACAGTTGTTGCCTTCTCACCAAGCTGCTTACCTATTGTCCTGTAGCCCATCCCAGCCTTGTGCAGGTCTACAATTTTATCCCTGATGTCCTTACACAGCTGTTTGTTTGAGTGTGTGGAGTCCGTTTGATTGAGTGTGTGGACAGGTGTCTTTTATACAGGTAACGAGTTCAAACAGGTGCAGTTAATACAGGTAATGAGTGGAGAACAGGAGGGCTTCTTAAAGAAAAACTAACAGGTCTGTGAGAGACGGAATTCTTACTGGTTGGTAGGTAATCAAATACTTATGTCATGCAATAAAATGCAAATTAATTATTTAAAAATCATACAATGTGATTTTCTGTATTTTTATTTTAGATTCCGTCTCTCACAGTTGAAGTGTACCTATGATAAAAATTACAGACCTCTACATGCTTTGTAAGTAGGAAAACCTGCAAAATCGGCAGTGTATCAAATACTTGTTCTCCCCACTGTATCACTGACAAACTGGAATGGTCCACCCACACAGACAGTGTGGTGAAGAATGCGCAATAGCACCACTTTAACCTCAGGAGGCTAAAGAAATTTGGCTTAACACGTAAAACCCTCACAAACTTCTACAGATGCACAACTGAGAGCATCCTGTCGGGCTGTATCACCGCCTGGTACGGCAACTGCACCGCCCACAACTGCAGGGCTCTCCAGAGGGTGGTGCGGTCTGCCCGACGCATTATTGGGGGCAAACTACACGCCCTCCAGGATACATACAGCACCCGATGTCACAGAAAGGCCAAAAAGATAATCCGAGCCACTGCCTGTTCACCTTGCTATCATGCAGAAAACGAGGTTAGTACAGGTGCAAAGCTGGGCCCAAGAGACTGAAAAACAGCTTCTATCTCAAGGCCATCAGACTGTTAAATAGCCATCACTAACACATTAGCGTCGGCTGCCTATAGACAAACGTAGAAATCACTGGCCACTTTTAGAAATGGAACACTAGCCACTTTAATAATGTTTACATATCCTGCATTACTCATCTCATATGTATATACTGTATTCTATACTATTCTACTGTATCTTAGTCCATGCTGCACTGACATCTCTCGTCCATATACAGTATGTATATTTTCTTAATTCCATTCCTTACATAGATTTCTGTGTATTTGGGTATATGTTGTGAAATTGTTAGATATAACTTGTTAGATATTACTGCACTGTCGGAGCTAGAAGCACAAGCATTTCGCTACACCCGCCATAACATCTGCTAACCGCGTGTATATAACAAGATAGAATTAGATTCATTTGGCCTCAGCAAACAATTATAACAGACCAAATGGATTTAAATCAAAGATCCCGTTTATCAGTGGAAGGTTGGTGCTAAATGGGATCTTGGGACGTCCCTATCCTAAACCCTAACCCCTACTCTAACCCTAACCTTAACTTAACCCTTACCTAACCCTAACCTTAACCCTTACCATTTAAAATATCTACTTCAATGGGGTAGGGATTTCCAAAAGATTTCGGATAGCAAGGATCATCCACACTGAGAGCTGTAGCCCGGATTAAAAAAGCAACAACCTCTCCAGCATCAACAAAGAGGAAGGTCATTGTATGGGTGGTAGAGAGAGAGAGAGAGAGAGAGAGAGAGAGAGAGAGAGAGAGAGAGAGAGAGAGAGAGAGAGAGAGAGAGAGAGAGAGAGAGAGAGAGGTAGAGAGAAATGTGAGTTTCTCTTTATCTCCCCCTATCTGTGCGTGTGCCAGTGTGCTGCATCTCTGTGCATGTCTCACTATTTTTCTAGGTGTAGGGACGACAGCAGCCTTGATGTATTTTGCTTAATAAACTACTATCACATTTAGAATTTCCACACTTCTGTTTATTGCTTTTTAATTAATTCATTTAGCTAAACAGTGCTATGACTGTAATTCACTGCACAGCTGTATCATTTTATTTTTATTTTACTAGGCAAGTCAGTTAAGAACATATTCTTATTTTCAATGACGGCCTAGGAACAGTGGGTTAACTGCCTTGTTCAGGGGCAGAACGACAGATTTTTACCTTGTGAGCTCGGGGATTTGATCCAGCAACCTTTCGGTTACGGGCCCAACACTCTAACCACTGGGCTCATTCACCTTGACACGGAGGTAACTTACTGTATGTAGAGTGGATCTCATGTCGCTAAAATTCAACATTGGTGCACAATTTCGATTTAAAACATCAAAGGGATGCAAAATGTACTCTATTCGTGGAATGACCTAACCATTGGGCAAGACATGTCCCAAAACACACACAAAACAAACTGCAAATTCAACCCAAAAAATGTGTAGAGCCGCAAGCTTGATGCATTGGGTTCAAGCAATGTGGGACCAAATACTAACCTTTAGCCCAGGGTTCTCCAACAGGTAGGTTGCAAGCTAGCAGTAGCTCGCCAATTCATTTTGAAAGTACATGCATTTTTTCACGTGTTCCATCACAAACTGTCATAAACATATAGCTCCAGGACACTATCCAATCGAAGCCATATTGACATTATCCCCATCCCTGGTTAGACACTATTGACTTCATTTCCGGTGCCCGCGTTTGTCTATCAAATCTACTGTATATGTAGCCAGTTAGCGATGCTAATGGGTGACAGAAGAAAGACTTTTCCCCAAAATCATTCTCAATTAAATGTTACCTGCAAAGTAGGCTTACCTGACAGACCTATATCATTACTCTTTGTATCAATTGGGTGGCAATGGTTTTGACATGTTCTGCAGCAGTGACAACAGAAACATCAGATGACTTCTGATGTCATTTAACATGTTGTTTTATATCATATTGTACAATAGCTGATGAAACCAACATTGTAAAAGTGTGATTTATTTTTAATCAGTGTTATTTCCTTGTTTCTGGTTGAAAATAGTGTTAGAATCAGAACTAGAGAACCAGTTTTAGACAGGAATGGTTTTCCCCCGTTGCCCCGACAGTAGGGCCGTTCCTTATCCCAACAGTTGAAACTACTACTACTAATAATATGATAATGATGATAATGATAATCACCCTGATAATTGCTTCGATACCGAACCTAACCTTTATCTAAACTAATTTCACACAAATAACAACAGATGAAGGTTGTAACTATACCTACATGTACATATTATCTCAATTAGCCAGACTAACTGGTGCCCCTGCACATTGACTCTGTACTGGTACCACCTGTATATAGCCTCCTCACATTGACTCTGTACTGGTACTTCCTGTGTATAGCCTCCTCACATTGACTCTGTACTGGTACCACCTGTATATAGCCTACTCACATTGACTCTGTACTGGTACCACCTGTATATAGCCTCCTCACATTGACTCTGTACTGGTACCACCTGTATATAGCCTCCTCACATTGACTCTGTACTGGTACCACCTGTATATAGCCTCCTCACATGGACTCTGTACTGGTACCACCTGTATATAGCCTCCTCACATTGACTGTACTGGTACCACCTGTATATAGCCTCCTCACATTGACTCTGTACTGGTACCACCTGTATATAGCCTCCTCACATTGACTCTGTACTGGTACCACCTGTATATAGCCTACTCACATTGACTCTGTACTGGTACCACCTGTATATATCCTCCTCACATTGACTCTGTACTGGTACCTCCTGTGTATAGCCTCCTCACATTGACTCTGTACTGGTACCACCTGTATATAGCCTACTCACATTGACTCTGTACTGGTACCACCTGTATATAGCCTCCTCACATTGACTCTGTACTGGTACCACCTGTATATAGCCTACTCACATTGACTCTGTACTGGTACCACCTGTATATAGCCTCCTCACATTGACTCTGTACTGGTACTTCCTGTGTATAGCCTCCTCACATTGACTCTGTACTGGTACCACCTGTATATAGCCTACTCACATTGACTCTGTACTGGTACCACCTGTATATAGCCTCCTCACATTGACTCTGTACTGGTACCACCTGTATATAGCCTCCTCACATTGACTCTGTACTGGTACCACCTGTATATAGCCTATTCACATTGACTCTGTACTGGTACCACCTGTATATAGCCTCCTCACATTGACTCTGTACTGGTACCACCTGTATATAGCCTCCTCACATTGACTCTGTACTGGTACCACCTGTATATAGCCTCCTCACATTGACTCTGTACTGGTACTTCCTGTATATAGTCTCCTCACATTGACTCTGTACCGGTACCCCTGTATAAAGCCTCCTCACATTGACTCTGTACTGGTACCACCTGTATATAGCCTCCTCACATTGACTCTGTACTGGTACCCCTGTATATAGCCTCCTCACATTGACTCTGTACTGGTATCCCTGTATATAACCTCCTCACATTGACTCTGTACTGGTAACCCTGTAAATAGCCTCCTCACATTGACTCTGTACTGGTACCACCTGTATATAGCCTCCTCACATTGACTCTGTACTGGTACCACCTGTATATAGCCTCCTCACATTGACTCTGTACTGGTACCCCTGTATATAACCTCCTCACATTGACTCTGTACTGGTACCCCTGTATATAGCCTCCTCACATTGACTGTACTGGTACCACCTGTATATAGCCTCCTCACATTGACTCTGTACTGGTACCTCCTGTGTATAGCCTCCTCACATTGACTCTGTACTGGTACTTCCTGTATATAGCCTCCTCACATTGACTCTGCACTGGTACTTCCTGTGTATAGCCTCCTCACATTGACTCTGTACTGGTACTTCCTGTATATAGCCTCCTCACATTGACTCTGTACTGGTACTTCCTGTATATAGCCTCCTCACATTGACTCTGTACTGGTACTTCCTGTATATAGCCTCCTCACATTGACTCTATACTGGTACTTCCTGTATATAGCCTCCTCACATTGACTCTATACTGGTACTTCCTGTATATAGCCTCCTCACATTGACTCTATACTGGTACTTCCTGTATATAGCCTCCTCACATTGACTCTATACTGGTACTTCCTGTATATAGCCTCCTCACATTGACTCTGTACTGGTACTTCCTGTATATAGCCTCCTCACATTGACTCTGTACTGGTACCCCTGTATATAGCCTCCTCACATTGACTCTGTACTGGTACCCCTGTATATAGCCTCCTCACATTGACTCTGTACTGGTACCACCTGTATATAGCCTCCTCACATTGACTCTGTACTGGTACCTCCTGTGTATAGCCTCCTCACATTGACTCTGTTCTGGTACTTCCTGTATATAGCCTCCTCACATTGACTCTGTACTGGTACTTCCTGTATATAGCCTCCTCACATTGACTCTATACTAGTACTTCCTGTATATAGCCTCCTCACATTGACTCTATACTGGTACTTCCTGTATATAGCCTCCTCACATTGACTCTATACTGGTACTTCCTGTATATAGCCTCCTCACATTGACTCTATACTGGTACTTCCTGTATATAGCCTCCTCACATTGACTCTGTACTGGTACTTCCTATATATAGCCTCCTCACATTGACTCTGTACTGGTACTTCCTGTATATAGCCTCCTCACATTGACTCTGTATTATTATTAACCAATCATTGATGCCCCAAGAGGTGAGATATTGCATGGTGCCCCAGACCAAGGGAGATTGACCGTCATCTTGAACTTCTTCCATTTTCTAATAATTGCTCCAACAGTTGTTGCCTTCTCACCAAGCTGCTTACCTATTGTCCTGTAGCCCATCCCAGCCTTGTGCAGGTCTACATGTATTATTGGTTAAGGGCTTGTAAGTAAGCATTTCACTGTAAGGTCTACACCTGTTGTATTCGGCGCACGTGACAAATACACTTTGATTTGATTTGATGAAATAAATTAAGTAAACACAACCAAATGATTTTTTTTGCTGTAGTATATATGAAATCTACTAATTAAACTGTTAGAATGTTTCAGTCAGAATGACTGCTCATTAGCTTGAAGGGAGGTCCCTCAAGGCCCAGCAGTTCTAGTGTTAAAAGACCAAAAGAAAGAGAGTTCCAAACCTCTCAACAACAATAACAGCTAGTTTTCAGTTTTCCCCTCGCCCCTCAGAACACTCCCAGAACACTTCCATTACATAAAATGGATTTATGTAATCCATTTTAGAATAAGGCTGTAACACAATGTGGAAAAAGTCAAGGGGTCTGAATACTTTTCGAATGCACTGTATATTTTGGGATGTAGGTCTATATTATGGGATGTACACTAGATAATGGAATTCTGATCTTCTGGCTGTTGCTGGATATTAATGGAGGGACCTCTTTACTTTAATTATTTCATTCTCTTTCTCTCTGTCTCTCTCTCCATATCTCTCTCTCTCTCTCTCTCTCTCTCACTCTCTCTCCCTCCCCCTCTCTCAGCTGTTCCTTGCAGGGCCAGGCTGACTGAGTTTGTGCCTGTACTGTTATGGGTTCATTGGGTGGTATGTGACAGTCCTAGCTAAATTATTGTCTGAAAAATAAAAATTTTCTCAAACCTTTTGCCAATTTTAATGGCAATATATTACAGTAAGGTACTTGATTGTTACCTAGAAATTATTTGAAATTGATATAAAAACCGCTGTATTGGGCCTTTAAGCATTGACATGGACTACATTTTCAGTGTTTCTCTATGAATAATTGTAATATTGAGAGTAAAAAAACAGAAAACATAAAACAGAATTCAAGAAAATAAAATTATATTATTTTTGGGGGCCTGCCATGCCAAATAGCGTTCTAGTTTCTGTTGCTAGGGCTATTGCTAGAACTTCTGACCAGATTACGTAATGAACTAAAGCGTCCGTTGCTATGCTGGTTGCTTGGCTCTATTTGATCTCGTAGCGGTCGCAAAGGAAGGAGGATGCGGGCAGTTCAAATTACCTGTCCAAAATTGTAATCAGTAATGTACACTACTGTTCAAAAGTTTGGGGTCACTTAGAAATGTCCTTGTGTTTGAAGAAGAAGAAAAGCTCATTTTTGGTCCATTAAAATAACATTAAATTGATCAGAAATACAGTGTACACTTTGTTAATGTTGTAATTGACTATTGTAGCTGGAAACGGCAGATTTATTTTATGGAATATCTAAATAGGCGTACAGAGGCCCATTATCAGCAACCATCACTCCTGTGTTCCAATGGCACGTTGTGTTAGCTAATCCAAGTTCATCATTTTAAAGGCTAATTGATCATTAGAAAACCCTTTTGCAATTATGTTAAAGCAGCAATAAAACTGGCCTTCTTTAGACTAGTTGAGTATCTGGAGCATCAGCATTTGTGGGTTCGATTACAGGATCAAAATGGCCAGAAACAAAGAACTTTCTTCTTAAACTTGTCAGTCTATTATTGTTCTGAGAAATGAAGGCTATTCCATAAGAGAAATTGCCAAGAAACTGAAGATCTTGTATAACGCTGTGTACTACTCCCTTCACAGAACAGCGCAAACTGGCCCTAACCAGAATAGAAAGAGGAGTGGGAGGCCCCGATGCACAACTGAGCAAGAGGACAACTACATTAGTGTCTAGTTTGAGAAACAGATGCCTCACAAGTCCTCAACTGGCAGCTTCTCAACTGGCACCAGTCTCAAGGTCAACAGTGAAGAGGCGACTCCGGGATGCAGGTCTTCTAGGCAGAGTTGCTTTGAAAAAGCCCTATCTTCCTCTGTCCAGTGTCTGTGTTCTTTTGCCCTTAATCTTTTCTTTTAATTGTCCAGTCTGAGATATGGCCCCTTTAAGTCTTTCAAAAGTTTGAGTAATAAAAGCCCTACTTTTATTCCATAGGCTTGGATCCGCACTATGCAGCTGTTGCAAGAGCGCATTTTTCACTGGCTGTCCACTGGTTTCAAACACAATGATTGATAGGCAGCTTAACCTTCTTGAATTCAACCATTATCGTGTTCAAATACACATTGAGATTTGTGAACAGCCATCCACAACAACCACAATCCGTAAGGCGCAAATAGCTAAATGAGAGAGCAGCAGTGTGATTCACATCAATGCGCTTTGTAGATCATTAATAAGTGATATCCGTATCGCAGTCATCCTTACCTCGAAGCGTTTATTCAAATTGGATTCTCTTTGGATGCCGACAGCAGTCGAACCATTGGAAGACATAGCTTGGACTGTAGTCTACAAAAGCCTATTCCTGCTCTTTTCCCCGCGATCCATCAAACACATTTGGTGTGTCATCATAGTGACATCATCATCATGATCTCTGATTGGTGGTCAGACTCGCTCAGGTGGAACAAACTTAAACTTGCGCCTTTTTTCAATGCTGATTTGAATGTCAGCAACAGAAGTGTCCAAGATTTTTTTCGGCAAAAAACATCCTTTCTGAATTGAAAAGTAATCCTCATCTAGTTTTTCAAAAGTAACTATAATCTGATTACAATATTTACATGTAATCAGTTGCTCCCCAACCCTGTATTTCACCACATAAACGCTCGCTCAGTCCGTGCAAAATGATTACCTCAGAATTACTCTCCAAGGACGGTGTTTTTGACGGTCACAACCTGCTGCTTCAGAGGACCGAAAAGACTGGAATAGTCTTAAATAGGAATAAATCATGGAAACTGTTTTTAGATTGACTTTGCTAGCTACTGTACTTATTTAGCTCAGCCTGCCTACTCAGCTTAGCTAGCAAGACAGTTTAATTTAGCTAACGTTAGCTAACTGTTATTGTAACTTTCTGTTTGTATGTTTATGTTTATGTTTATTTTATCTTTCCAACCAGGCAAAGTACTATAAAGACACCACTGATCTCAACATTCAGAGAAATTCACAATTCAGGGTAACGTGAAGCAGTTAAGTTCTATTAGATAACTTGTCAGATTTAGCTACAGTGGGGAGAACAAGTATTTGATACACTGCCGATTTTGCAGGTTTTCCCACTTACAAAGCATGTAGAAGTCTGTAATTTTTTTCATAGGTACACTTCAACTGTGAGTGACGGAATCTAAAACAAAAATCACATTGTATGATTTTTAAGTAATTAATTTGCATTTTATTGCATGACATAAGTATTTGATGCATCAGAAAAGCAGAACTTAATATTTGGTACAGAAACCTTTGTTTGCAATTACAGAGATCATACGTTTCCTGTAGTTCTTGACCAGGTTTGCACACACTGCAGCAGGGATTTTGGCCCACTCCTCCATACAGATCCTTCAGGTTTCGGGGCTGTCGCTGGGCACAGTGGGGAGAACAAGTATTTGATACACTGCCAATTTTGCAGGTTTTCCTACTTACAAAGCCTCTACATGCTTTGTAAGTAGGAAAACCTGCAAAATTGGCAGTGTATCAAATACTTGTTCTCCCCACTGTATGTACAACCATTTTTCAACAACCATTTTCCTTCTAGCTAGTTGCTATTAAACCTTGCGCACTAAGGACTGTATTTTAAGGGAATTACTATTATTACCCCAAATGATACCATACACATATTTAGCTATTAAAGTATCTCTTCCTGTCATTTACCTGTACAGTTTGTGTAACCATGCAAGTATTCACTTATCTATAAATATAACGATATAACTAACTGTACAGCTAATTTAACCATGCAAAATTTTCACTTACCTGTTCATTTACCCAGTCTGTCTATTAAGTAAACTACTATTACCCTCGCTCATATCAGTATTTCTCTGCCATCGACCTGTATAGTATAGTTAACCATCCAACATCCACCAATGTATAGTGTGCATATTCAGCCAACCACTCATACTATGCAATGTCTTTTTATAGCTTTTTTTGCACTCCAGATATCTTGTATTTCTATACTTTTTCATACTGCCGCTCTATGTATCATGTACCGTGTATCTGTCTTTTGTGTACTTTCGTTGTGGCATTTTGCACCTGCCCTGTGTTTTGTTGTAGCTGCTTGACAATGAAATTCCCCCCCCGGGGATCAATAAAGTATCTATCTATCTATCTATCTATCTATCTATCTATCTATCTATCTATCTATCTATCTATCTATCTATCTATCTATCTATCTATCTATCTATCTATCTATCTATCTATCTATCTATCTATCTATCTATCTATCTATCTATCTATCTATCTATCTATCTATCTATCTAGCTATACATATAGTTCAGTGGAGGCTGCTGAGGGGAGGACGGCTCATAATAATGTTGCCATGTGGTTGATGCCATTCAATTGACTTCAGCCATTATTCCAGCCATTATTATGAGCCATCCTCCCCTCGGCAGCCTCCACTGATATAGCTATATGTCTGACATATTGAGGTGTCTAGCTATAAGATAATTATTATGATTTTAATGAATGTCATATCAGAGAGCACACAATGTTTCAATTTGTCATTTTTTTGCTTAAAGGTCAGTACCATGTCTAGCGTGCCAGAAGTTTGAGAGGGAAGACTGTGGCGCCAGAGTTGAAGCCCATCAAAGTTTTTTTTTTTAATGGTTGCTTTATTTTGACCACGGCAGAATTCAATATTATAGAAGGCTTGTGTGTGTGTGTCAGTATCCTTACTAATATGAAAATGTGCATACTGTATGATATAGATACGGGTAAGGAACAAAAAAAAACAAGATGGCGTAACAGTGTAGACGTGTTTTTGTTTCGTCCCGTCTCGTGTCCCGTGTAAATAGTTTGTAATTTGTCTTTCCATACATTTTTTATTTGTTCCCGATTTACCCCTCCTGCAAGCCACCTTACCCAACGTGAAACGGATCAAATATCGGGTCAAATATCCGTGCTTTTCCATTATTTAACCGAACCGCAGTCAAAAGTTAGCCTGCTAGCTAGCTTGCTAACCTTCCATCGCTAACCACTGCTAGCGGTCCTCACCACCGCTCTGGCTGCTCAGCCAGCTTTCAGTTCGGACAATATTGGCCAGTCTGCTCAGCGCGCTACCAATCCAGCGCTTATCGGACTGCGTTCCCTTCCACTTCACCGGATTTCCACTGAAAGTACCGGACCACCACACCGGCTCATCACAGCTAGCTAGCTGCATTCGAGTGACCGACGTTTATAGCTAACCTCCATTGTTTACATGCTAGCGTGAGCTAGGCTCATCTCCCGGACAGCCGACGTGTGCTAGCTACTCTCCCGGGCAGTACATTGTCAACCTACCTGGACCTTCTACTGTCGATACGGAGCCCCACCGAGCCACCGTGACTGGTCTGCCGACGTAATTGTCCGACGTGGTCTCAACAGGGTTCTCCTCTGCGACGTCGCCGAAGATCCATCTGCTAGCTCCGGCCTGCTAGCTCCGGCCTGCTAGCCCGGCCTGCTAACACTCTGAACGCCGTGCCCATTGAACTGTTCCCCGGCTCACCACTTTGCTATTCATCGGATCCTATGATTGCTCAGCTTCACAGCTGATGCCTGCAGGACTGTTTTGGTTATATGGTATTTATTTCTGTTTAACTACCAGGCCTCAGGTCCTGTGTGTAGTACATCACTTTTTCTAACTGACCCTCTTCGTCCATTCATCGCCATTACCCGTCGTTGTCTTAGCCCTCTTAATTAACTGTCATTTTATTTTTTTCATTTTTTGCCCCTTTCTTATTTCAATATGCCTTGTCTTTTGTTGTTTAGGTTAGCTATTATTGTTTTATTTCATTGTAGAGCCCCCAGTCCTGCTCAACTGGCCTCTGATAGCTCTTTTGCCCCTCCCCCCACACATGCGGAGACCTCACCTGGCTTAACTGGTGTCTCCAGAGATGCAACCTCTCTCTTCATTACCCAACGCCTAGGTTTACCTCCACTGAACTCACTTCCTACTATACCCTTGTCTATAAATTATGCCCTGAATCTATTCCACCACGCCCAGAAATCTGCTCCTTTTATTCTATGTACCCAACGTACTAGACGTCCTGTTCTTAAAGCCCTTAGTCGAATACTGATTCTATTACTCCTCTGTTCCTCTGGTGATGTAGAGGTAAACCCAGGTCCTGTAACCCCCAGTACTACACCTATTCCCCAGGCACTCTCATTTGTTGATTTCTGTAACCGTAAAAGCCTTGGTTTCATGCATGTTAACATTAGAAGCCTCCTCCCTAAGTTTGATTTATTCACTGCATTAGCACACTCCGCCAACCCGGATGTCCTAGCTGTGTCTGAATCCTGGCTTAGGAAGGCCACCAATAATTCGGAAATTTCCATCCCCAACTACAACATTTCCCGTCAAGATAGAACTGCCAAAGGTGGCGGAGTTGCAATCTACTGCAGAGATAATCTGCAGAGTTCTGTCATACTGTCCAGGTCTGTGCCCAAACAGTTTGAGCTTCTACTCTTAAAAATCCACCTATCCAGAAATAAGTCTCTCACTGTTGCCGCCTGTTACAGACCCCCCTCAGCCCCCAGCTGTGCCCTGGACTCCATATGTGAATTGATTGCCCCCCATCTATTTTCAGAGTTTGTACTGTTAGGTGACTTAAACTGGGATATGCTTAACACCCCGGCTGTCCTTCAATCTAAGTTAGATGCCCTCAATCTCACACAAATTATCAAGGAACCCACCAGGTACAACCCAAAATCCGTAAACATGGGTACCATTATTGATATCATCCTGACTAACTTGCCCTCCAAATACACCTCCTCTGTTTTCAACCAGGATCTCAGCGATCACTGCCTCATCGCCTGTGTTCGCAATGGGTCAGAGGTCAAACGACCACCCCTTATCACTGTCAAACGCTCCCTAAAACACTTTTGCGAGCAGGCCTTTCTATTCGATCTGGCCCAGGTATCCTGGAAGGATATTGACCTCATCCCGTCAGTAGAGGACGCCTGGTTGTTCTTTAAAAGTGCTTTCCTCACCATCCTAAATAAGCATGCCCCTTTCAAAAAATGTAGAACTAAGAATAGATATAGCCCTTGGTTCACCCCAGACTTGACTGCACTAGACCAACACAAAAACATCCTGTGGCGCACTGCATTAGCATCGAATAGCCCCCGCGATATGCAGCTGTTCAGGGAAGTCAGGAACAAGTACACACAGTCAGTTAGAAAAGCAAAGGCCAGCTTTTTCAAACAGAAATTTTCTTCCTGTAGTACTAACTCCAAAAAGTTCTGGGACACTGTAAAGTCCATGGAGAATAAGAGCACCTCCTCCCAGTTGCCCACTGCATTGAGGCTCGGAAACACTGTTACCACCGATAAATCCACGATTATCGAAAATTTCAATAAGCATTTTGCTACAGCTGGCCATGCTTTCCACCTGGCTACCCCTACCCCGGCCAACAGCTCTGCACCCCCGGCAGCTACTTGCCCAAGCCCCCCCCGCTTCTCCTTCACCCAAATCCAGACGGCTGATGTTCTGAAAGAGCTGCTAAGTCTGGACCCCTACAAATCTGCTGGGCTAGATAATCTGGACCCTCTCTTTCTGAAATTATCAGCCAGAATTGTTGCAACACCTATCACTAGCCTGTTCAACCTCTCTTTCGTATCGTCTGAGATCCCTAGAGATTGGAAAGCTGCCGCGGTCATCCCCCTCTTCAAAGGAGGAGACACTCTAGACCCAAACTGTTATAGACCAATATCCATCCTGCCCTGCCTTTCTAAAGTTTTCGAAAGCCAAGTTAACAAACAGATAATTGACCACTTCGAATCCCACCGTACCTTCTCTGCTATGCAATCTGGTTTCCGAGCTGGTCATGGGTGCACCTCAGCTATGCTCAAGGTACTGAACGATATCATAACCGCCATCGATAAAAGACAGTACTGTGCAGCCGTCTTCATCGACCTGGCCAAGGCTTTCGACTCTGTCAATCACCGCATTCTTATTGGCAGACTCAACAGCCTTGGTTCTCAAGTGACTGCCTTGCCTGGTTCGCTAACTACTTTGCAGACAGAGTTCAGTGTGTCAAATCGGAGGGCCTATTGTCCGATCCTCTGGCAGTATGGGGGTGCCACAGGGTTCAATTCTTGGGCCAACCCTTTTCTCTATATACATCAACGATGTCGCTCTCGCTGCTGGTGACTCTCTGATCCATCTCTACGCAGATGACACCATTCTGTATACATCTGGCCCCTCTTTGGATACTGTGTTTACTAACCTTCAATCAAGCTTCAATGCCATACAACACTCCTTCCGTGGCCTCCAACTGCTCTTAAACGCTAGTAAAACTAAGTGCATGCTTTTCTATCGAACGCTGCCAGCACCCGCCCACCGGACTATCATCACTACTCTCGACGGATCCGAATTAGAATACGTGGACACCTACAAATACCTAGGCATCTGGTTAGACTATAAACTCAACTTCCAGACTCACATCAACCATCTCCAATCCAAAATGAAATCCAGAATTGGCTTCCTATTTCGCAACAAAGCCTCCTTCACTCATGCTGCCAAACATGCCCTTGTAAAACTGACTATCCTACCGATCCTTGATTTCGGCGATGTAATTTACAAACTAGCCTCCAACACTCTACTTAGCAAATTGGATGTAGTCTATCACAGTGCCATCCGTTTTGTCACCAAAACCCCATACACTACCCACCACTGCGACCTGTATGCTCTCGTTGGCTGGCCTTCATTATATATTCGTCGCCAAACCCACTGGCTCCAGGTCATCTATAAGTCTTTATTAGGTAAATCCCCGCCCTATCTCAGCTCACTGGTCACTATAGCAACACCCACCCGTAGCATGCGCTCCAGCAGGTATCTCTCACTGGTCACCCCCAAAGCCAACACCTCCTTTGGTCGCCATTCCTTCCAGTTCGCTGCTGCCAATGACTGGAACGAATTGCAAAAATCATCGAAGCTAGAGGTTCCTATCTCCCTCAATAACTTTAAGCATCAGTTGTCAAAGCTGCTTATCGATCACTGCACCTGTATATAGCCCTTCTGTAAATAGCCCACACTACTACCTCATCCCCATATTTATTTTTGTTTATTTTCACTAATCTTGCACTCCAGTATCTCTATTTGCACATCATAATTTGCACATCCTTCATTCCTGTGTTAATGATGATACTTCTGTAATTTATTTCACCACTATAGTCTATTTATTGTCCTACCTCCTAAACTTACTGCATTTTTGCACTTCATTTTGCACTCTGTATATAGATTTTCTATTGTGTTTTTGACTATTTGTTTAATGTGTAACTCTGTGTTGTTATTTGTCGCACTGCTTTGCTTTGTCTTGGCCAGGTCGCAGTTGCAAATGAGAACTTGTTCTCAACTGACCTACCTGGTTAAATAAAGAAATAAAGGATTAAGTCATCTTCTCTTAACACTTTAAACGTTAGGGGTGGACCTCATCGGACCCTTCACCAAGTCCAGGAATGGCGATCGATCACTTTACCAAGTGAGTGGAGTTAATACCCATTAAGGTCAGTAAAGGAAGAGTTCGTTCTTAACTCTAAATTTCCTTCTGAACCAAACATAGATTTTTGTTTTGTATGATACCCATCAAGGACCAGACTGGCGAGGCCACCTCCAAGGCGATGGTGGACATCTTCAACACCCACGGTTCTCCTGAGGTCATCTTGAGTGACCGAGGTCATGAACGCTGGAACAAGGTACAGATGTTATAGGTTATATTCTGTCACCAATGGTTTGTTTTATTTATTTTTTACAATTTGTTTTTGTTTTTCCATGGTACATAATCAGACATATTTCAAAATCTTACATTGTCATTAGATATCGCTTTCCCAGCCCCTCCAGGTTTGGAGAATGGACCAACCAGACCCTCAAGACTGCCATGGGCAAGTCCCTTAATTGGTACCAGGAACGGTGGGCGATCAACTCTCAGATAATAACTATTTGTATTTGCACACAAAATAACCTGCAGCTAGTTTTAGTTTCCCTAACACTGATATTTTAATCTTTGTCTTCCTAGGGTTACCTCGGTGGAAGCCAACAATCTCCTACAGTTGGAGCAGTTGGACGGTCCACCACTGAAAGCCCTGACACCCTACACTTCAGTGAAGCCCAATAGACAAAGTATGTTAAGCTTTGGTTGACATTTGAGAAAGCAAGAAATATTTATAACACTGTACTAATGCATTAACTTTTCTCACAGTAAAATGTAACCTGTGTGTTTGCTTGTTTACGTCTCTGTCTCCTACCGTTCTCTTTAACTCTGCTCCTGTTCTCCAGGAGCTAGGGGTTCTGCCCAAAGCCCAGACGTGGAACAATCTGATGTCCTCCATTACCAACCACCCTCCAACTTTTCATTGCATAATCTAAAGCTACTGTTGTTGTCATGTTGTCATTTTCTGTTAATAATGTTTTTTTTACCTCCACATAATATGTGAAATACACAGATTAACTAAATACACTAGCACTGCAAATACTCTTAACAAAGTGTGCAGCAGCAGTGCCTGGACTTTGCAGTCTCCCTCTTCAAGTCCCCCTTCCGAGAGGCTGTCTGTTGAAAACAAGTGACAGGCAGAACCTCCCATCCACACAGCAACCACCTCCTCTATATCCCACACACCAGAATTCACTATTTTATTCTATGAATGCCATGTGAGTGTAGAAAAAATATGTGAAATAAATTAATGACACAACTGTACCAACATTTTTTTTTATATACTTACAAAGCATGTAGAGGTCTGTAATGTTTATCATAGGTACACTTCAACTGTGAGAGACGGAATCTAAAACAAAAATCCAGAAAATCACATTGTATGATTTTTAAATAATTAAATAATTAATCTACATGCTTTGTAAGTGGGAAAACCTGCAAAATCGGCAGTGTATCAAATACTTGTTCTCCCCACTGTATATATATATATATATATATATATATATATATATATATATATATATATATATATATAACCCTAAATATTGCCAAGTTGGTTTTCCCAGCTGTTTCACACGGTGTTCATTGTTGTAAGTTGTATCCTTTGATGGTATTTATTAGTTCCACATTATTCACTGTTGTATCATACTGTAGGACCTACAAAATATACATATATATTCAACCACAAGGGGGTACTAATGAGCTAGATTTTAAATCATAATAGAGGGCTACTGAAATTATATTATTTCAGTGTAGATAAGGGAAGTGCATGTAAAAATTTAAAGTGTATGAATCAAATCAATTTGCATATGAATGGAATGGAAATTTGCTGACTTCGTGATCTGTAATGGAATGGAAATTAGCTGACTTCGTGATCTGTAATGGAATGGAAATTAGCTGACTTCGTGATCTGTAATGGAATGGAAATTAGCTGACTTCGTGATCTGTAATGGAATGGAAATTAGCTGACATCGCGATCTGTAATGGAATGGAAATTAGCTGACTTCGTGATCTGTAATGGAATGGAAATTAGCTGACTTCGCGATCTGTAATGGAATGGAAATTAGCTGACTTCGTGATCTGTAATGGAATGGAAATTAGCTGATTTTGTGATCTGTAATGGAATGGAAATTAGCTGACTTCGTGATCTGTAATGGAATGGAAATTAGCTGACTTCGTGATCTGTAATGGAATGGAAATTAGCTGATTTTGTGATCTGTAAGGTAAGTAACTTTAATGTGTCAAGCAGATGACATGTTTTTTTTTTTTTGGCCATTTCCGAAACGTAGCAATGTTTAAGACATGGATTTCATGTTGTAATGTTAATGTTGTAATGTTAAGGTACCCAAAATAACTTCTAATTAATGTTTTCATTTTATAAACTAAAGTTTTTACGGTCGAGCACCATCTGTTCCGTAGATATAGTTATATGCATTAGCAGTGGTGTAAAGTAATTAAATAAAAATACTTGAAAGCACTACTTAAGTAGTTTTTTGGGCTATATGTACTTTACTTTACTATTTATATTTTTGACAACTTTTACTTCACTACATTCCAAAATAAAATAATGTACTTTTTACTCCATACATTTTCCCTGACACCCAAAAGTACTCGTTACATTTTGAATTTTTCAGGACAGAAAAATTGTCCAATTCACGCACTTATCAAGAGAACATCCCTGGTCATCTACTGCTTCTGATCTGGAGGACTCACTAAACATACATGCTTTGTTTGTAAATTATATGTGAGTGTTGGAGTGTTCCCCTGGTTATCCGAAAATAAATAAAAATCAAGAAAATTGTGCCGTCTGGTTTTCTTAATATAAGGAATTTAAAATTATTCATAATTCTACTTTTGATACTTAAGCATATTTAAAACCAAATACTTTTAGACTTTTACTCAAGTAGGATATTACTGGGTGACTTTGACTTTTACTTGAGTCATTTTGTATTAAGATATCTTTACTTTTACTCAAGTATGGGTACTTTTTCCAGAAATCTGCCAGTCTCAATCCAAAATGAATGAGAAAGATTTTCACCATTAGCAAATGTGTATTCAGCTCGATTCAAGACTACTTTTGATCCATGAAAACATTAGACAACAGCTTGGGTTGAATTGTCCCTATTCACATGACTAACTTGGGCTCCCTTGGGCTAACTTGGGCTCCCAAGATTTCAAATGTGTTGCGGAATCTGTTTCACTCCAGCTAAAAAGTTTGATGCTTCATTTTTTTCTTACAGGTGCATGTTTTCCTGCATACGTTATGATCCAAGACAGTGGACTTGTGACCAAAAGTCATATTGGTGAAAGATGGCATTTTTACACTAGCCAAGGGGAACCATTTAAAGGTGTTCATCTTGTGTGAAAAAAGTGTGAAACCTTCGCCGGTCTGTCGTATGTGACCTTACTTAGATGTATGTGTATTTGGGTATATGTTGTTAAACTGTTATATATTACTTGTTAGATATTACTGCACTGTCGGAGCTAGAAGCACAAGCATTTTGCTACACCCGCTATAACATCTGCTAAACACGTGTAGGTGACCAATAACATTTGATTTGATTTGATTTTGATTTGAGGTGGCATAGTTTAAATTCCAGTTTAAATTGGCTGCACAATATAAAAACAATGGAACAGAAACCAGCCTCGAGAGACGTACATCTCACGAACATTCAAATTCATTCTAAATGCAAAAATGGTCATGGATAACCAATGAGCTGATAAAAAAAGATTTTTCAAAAATTGCGAAATCATTACATCGTATGCTAATATAATTACGTTTCCCTGCGGCAACTTCTACACCTTCAAAAGATGGAGCCCTCTTAATACTCATAGTATAACCTAGCATAACTAATTAGGAATCAACTTCTACACCTTCAAAAGATGGAGCCCTCTTAATACTCATAGTATAACCTAGCATAACTAATCAGGAATGGTGTAAAACCAGAGCCAAGTTAATTACATCCTGTCTCCAAATTAATGGCTGGCTGTAATTAAAAGGGCCTATTTCATCAAAGCTGCTGAGGACCTGCAGATATGAAGTCAGAGACATCACACACACATGCACAGGAGCCCCACTGGACACACACTTGTTGAATCAACATTGTTTCCACGAAATGTCATTGAAATTAAACCAATGTCGAATAGATTTTAATTGACGTCTGTGCCCAGTGGGGCAGCAGTAAGTCTACTCTTCAAAACTGCAGACACACACAGACAGAGAGAGAGATGTCAGTCATATATACTCAGGGGCCTCCCACTCCTCTTTCTATTCTGGTTAGAGCCAGTTTGCGCTGTTCTGTGAAGGGAGTAGTACACAGCATTGTACAAGATCTTCAGTTTCTTGGCAATTTCTCGCATTAATAGACTGACGAGTTTCAGAAGAAAGTTCTTTGTTTCTGGCCATTTTGAGCCTGTAATCGATACTCAACTAGTCTAAAGAAGGCCAGTTTTATTGCTTATTTAATCAGCACAACATTTTTCATCTCTGCTAACATAATTGCAAAAAGGTTTTCTAATGATCAATTAGCCTTTTAAAATGATAAACTTGGATTGGCTAACACAACGTTGGATTGGAACTCAGGAGTGATGGTTGCTGATAATGGGCCTCTGTACGCCTATGTAGATATTCCATAAAAAATCAGCCGTTTCCAGCTATAATAGTCATTTACAACATTAACAAAAAGTACACTGTATTTCTGATCAATTTGATGTTATTTTAGTGGACAACAAAACTGCTTCTCTTTCAAAAACAAGGACATTTCGAAGTGACCCCAAACTTTTGAACGGTAGTGTATGTATATGTACAAATGTATTCACCCCACATTGCATCATAACACCAGATAACATTCGTTACTGCTCATGGTTCCTTACAAAAGCCTTCATAAATGCTTTAAGAAGTAATAATGGGTTCATGGTCACTCAGGATAAGAGTAATGTATGCCAGGATTGGGGTCAATTCCAATTCACGTAATCAAATTACATAATTGAATTTTGTAAAGGAGAAGCTATTTATAAAAATATAAAAAACATTTTAAATTCAAATCATTTCCTGAATTGAGTGACTTTAATTCGAAATGACCCCAACTCTGATGCATGAAGGCCACCGAAATAAGTGTACTTCACTTCCCTGAAAATAAACAGCAGGATATCAGTTATGTAGCTTTTTTTATGATCTGCACATGCTCAGATGGGCAGTATGTCTTATCAAATGTAATGCAAAAATGCATATAACACTTTTAATGCTTTCAAAATCCGTTGCACTCTACCGTATTATGATTCAGAACAGCTCATGGCTACTCATAATCCCATTTGGGGGGGGGTCTGTGTTATTGTGAATTCTGGTTAGTCAGTAAGCCGAGTGGTTAGAGTGTTGGTTTCGCAACCGAAAGGTTGCTGGATCGAATCCCCGAGCTGACAAGGTAAAAAATCCCCTCAACAAGGCAGTTAACCCACTGTTCCTAGGCCGTCATTGTAAATAAGAATTTGTTCTTAACTGACTTTCCTAGTTAAATAAAAAAAATATATATGGGTACTCCTTAAACAAAAAATTTTATTTTATAAGAAGTAGGTCATAATCATACATAGGCATCGTACAATAACCATATGTTTTAGGTATGTGTTGTCAAATATATGAGAAACAGAAAATGTCTAACGCCAATCAAAGATGGAATGCAACAATAGCATCAATCCCAGATGATATGGGAATGAGAGACGTACGCACCATATTTTCAAAAAGAAAGAGAGAGCAAAATAAAAAGGAAGAGAGAGAGAGAGAGCAAGTGTGAGTGAGAGAGAGAGAGAGAGAGCAAGACAGAGTGAGAGAGTGAGAGAGAGAGAGACAGAGAGAGCAAGACATAGTGAGAGAGTGAGAGAGAGAGAGACAGAGAGAGAGCAAGACATAGTGAGAGAGAGTGAGAGAGTAAACACTTCTGCAGAGTGCACTATTCACCACTGTAGTACGTTGCTTGTTTACAGTTTTTGCTCCAGACACACATCCAGTAATGAGTCTACTCCCCAATTTACTCACCTCTAGCCCGCTTAACAATTCATGAAATGGCTCGGCTCTGCCCCTGCAGAGTGTGGTGTGTGTGTGTGTGTGCATGCGTGCACTGGCGCATACTGTGTTGGTGTGGGCAATACTGTGTGTCCTTTTATATGTTAGAACTGCCTGCTGGCTCTCTGACGTGCAGTGAATGGGGAAAAGCCTGCGTCCCAAATGGCACCCTATTCTCTAAATAGCGCACTACTTTTGATCAGAGCCATATGGGCCCTAGTCATCAGAGCCATATCGGCCGTTGAGTACGGGTGTGGTGTGCCGTGGCCACTGTCGACATATGTGAACTAAAGCAGACATTTTAGGGATGAGTGTGCCTTCTCCAGGGAAGAAGAATTGACACACAAAGAACATACATTCTTAATGTGTGTCACCCTTCGTAAAGGATTTCGCCATCATTATTTTTGCTCCGTAGAGGAAAGCTGTTTTCACTGCCGGTTTGAATGTACTTGATGAAGCATACGAGACGCTGAGGCTTTGCTGGCCATGGGAATTTCATGCATTGTTTATAGGGCCATCCATCCGTTCTATGGGGAGGGGGGGGGGGGGGTCTATGGTGTTAGTGTGTGTGTGTGTTATTGTACATTTTTCTACATTACTACCTCATCATTACTTACTAAGGTGCAGCACGCTCGCTGAAGTACGTCGGCAAACCTGTTGGATGGAGGAGCCTGCTTCCTCAACTATGCATTCATAGTCTAGTGAGATTGAGAGGGACTAGTGTGATTGAGAGAGACTGTCCTTTGAGCACAGCTGGGTTCAGCATAGTGCATTTAATGTCCGCCCAAACGTGTCTCAAACGAAATCGAAAAACCGACCTCAGCACTATCAAGTGAATTGGCTAATCTCACACTTGAACCAAAGGGATATAGCCTAGTTTAGTGCATTAAGTATATATTTTTTCGCTCTCTTTTAAAAGTGAGTTTTCAACGCTTCAAATAGGGAGCTGCTGTGTTTACCATGAGTAATCAGCCTGCACACACAGTGGATCTCCCGGATTGGTCTGAGAGGGAGTGTCTTTTGAGCATAGCTCGGTTCCAGGGGCCCCCATGTGCAGGCTGATTACTCATGGTAAACATAGCAGCTCCCTATTTGAAGCGTTGAAAATGTATTATGGTCATTGTAGTTAACTACCATGCACTAAACTATGCAAATATGGGTAGCTGCAGCCCAATATGGTGACCGGAGAATGGGTGAGTCAGTGTATGGAAAGCGAATCAGCTAATTGGGCAGATTTGTTGCCACAAAGTTGGAAGCACAGAATAGTCTAGAATGTATGTAGCTGTAGCATTAAGATTTCCCTTTCACCGGAACTAAGGGGCCTAGCCCGAACCATAAAAAACATCCCCAGACCATTATTCCTCCTCCACCAAACTTTACAGTTGGCACTATGGTAGCGTTCTCCTGGCATCCGCCAAAACCAGATTTGTCCGTCGGACTGCCACACAGCGCAATTAATCACTCCAGAGATCTCATTTCCATTGCTCCAGAGTCCAATGGCGGTGAGCTTTACACCACTTCAGCCAAGGCTTGGGATTGCGCACTGTGATTTTCGGCTTATGTGCGGCTGCTCGCCATGGAAACATAAAGCTTGCGACTATGAATTATTGTGCTGACGTTGCTTCCAGAGGCAGTTTAGAACTCGGTAGTGAGTGTTGCAACCAAGGACAGACGATTTTTACGCGCTACACGCTTCAGCACTCGGCAGTCCCGTTCTGTGAGCTTGTGTGGCCATCCACTTTGTGGCCATTGTTGCACCCATACTACAACTCCCCTACTACAGAAGCTGAGTATCAAAGCTCAGAAAAAAAACGATTAAATGGAACTCAAATAATTGAAACGACGTCGATCAATTTGTTATAGAAAATTGAAAAATAACCAAAATGTTGGTTAATCGCTCAGACTGGATGTCATCAGTTTAGTCAAGCAGCTGTGGTTTTTATTGCTTACTGGTCCTGATGATAGAGCCCAGTGGGGATGGAAACGTTGTCCATATCTCGTGTGTCTTGCCAATAAATCACTGTTGGGAATGTATCGGATCCTGGGAGGTCACAGTGCAGGCTTTTGTTCCAGCTAGGGTTGCAAAATTCCAGTAACTTTCCCAATATTCCCTGGTTTTCCAGAAATCCTAGTTGGAGGATTCCCAGATTTCCTCCTTATTCTATCGTAATGCCAGGAATCTTCTAAGCAGGATATCTTGAAAACCTGGACATTTTAGGATATTTACGTGAATTTTGCAACTCTACTTCTAAAATGTAAGACGTTGATAGTTGGATTATTTGAATCGGTCGTGTCAGTGCTGGAAGTGCTTGCCCTCCAGGTCCACTGTTCCCTCCCTTGGCCTGACTGATAGTCTAGGGCATGTACATTGGTTTGGGATGTCACACCTTTTTGGTCATATATTGATGTTTGGGAAAAACATAATGTTGATATTTTTGGTCACACCCTCCAATTAAAGCATTTTTAAAAGCATACGATGATGGTTTGTGGTCCAGGACCAGGGCTTGATACATACAAACAGTAACATTAGCATCATGTTTCCCAATGCCGCAGAACCATGGAGGGACACTTTCACCACTTCCAATGAGCTTAGTGCAGGAAATCGACGATTCTCTTGAATGCATTGCTGAGCAGATTTGTGAGTCCCCCAGGGGAAGACCCGTCCCTGGTCAACCTTTCAGCATGAGTGGCAGATGGACCGGCCACACTTCTTGAAAAACATGTTGAAAAAAGTATAACAATAATAATAATAATAATAATAATAACAACAATAACAATAATAACAATAATAATAATAACAACAATAACAATAATAATAATAACAATAATAATAATAACAACAACAATAATAATAATAATAACAATAATAATTATAATAATTATAATAATAATAACAACAGTAATAATAACAATAATAATAATAATAACAATAATAATAATAACAATAATAATAATAATAACAATAATAATAATAAATAATAAATAATATCTTGTGGCCCTTTTGTGTGATTTGTTAAATTGGGTAATGTTTATCTGTCAATAGTGTTGAAGTGAAGATTACATATCCATCCAAATATGTAAAAAAAAAAAAAGAAAAAGAGAACATATCTATTTTGTGCATGACCAGTAATTGTTAACAGACAGATTATTTCACTTATAATTCTCTATATCACAATTCCAGTGGGTCAGAAGTTTACATACACTAAGTTGACTGTGCCTTTAAACAGCATGGAAAATACCAGAAAATAATGTAATATTTATTTAACCAGGTAGGTCAGTTGAGAACAAGTTCTCATTTGCAACTGTGACCTGGCCAAGACAAAGCAAAGCAGTGCGACAAAAACAACAACACAGAGTTACACAGTAAACAAACATAGTCAAAAACACAATAGAAAATCTATATACAGAGTGCAAAATGTAGTGCAAAATGCAGTAAGGTTAGGAGGTAGGACAATAAATAGACCATAGTGGTGAAATAAATTACAGATTATCATCATTAACACAGGAATGAAGGATGTGCAAATTATGATGTGCAAATAGAGATACTGGAGTGCAAGATTAGCGAAAATAATACAAATAAATATGGGGATGAGGTAGTAGTGTGGGCTATTTACAGAAGGGCTATGTACAGGTGCAGTGATCGATAAGCAGCGTTGACAGCTGATGCTTAAAGTTAGTGAGGGAGATAGGAACCTCTAGCTTCAATGATTTTTGCAATTCGTTCCAGTCATTGGCAGCAGAGAACTGGAAGGAATGGCGGCCAAAGGAGGTGTTGGCTTTGGGGGTGACCAGTGAGATATACCTGCTGGAGCGCATGCTACGGGTGGGTGTTGCTATGGTGACCAGTGAGCTGAGATAGGGCGGGGATTTACCTAATAAAGACTTATATATGACCTGGAGCCAGTAGGTTTGGCGACGAATATATAATGAAGGCCAGCCAACGAGAGCATACAGGTCGCAGTGGTGGGTAGTATATGGGGCTTTGGTAACAAAACGGATGGCACTTTGATAGATTACATCCAATTTGCTGAGCAGAGTGTTGGAGGCTAATTTGTAAATGACATCGCTGAAATCAAGGATCGGTAGGATAGTCAGTTTTACAATGGCATGTTTGGCAGCATGAGTGAAGGAGGCTTTGTTGCGAAATAGGAAGCCGATTCTGGATTTAATTTTGGATTGGAGATGGTTGATGTGAGTCTGGAAGTTGAGTTTACAGTCTAACCAGACGCCTAGGTATTTATAGGTGTCCACGTATTCTAAGTCAGACCCGTCGAGAGTAGTAATGATAGTCCGGTGGGCGGGTGCGGGCAGCGTTCGATAGAAAAGCATGCATTTAGTTTTACTAGCATTTAGGAGCAGTTGGAGGCCACGGAAGGAGTGTTGTATGGCATTGAAACTTGTTTGAAGGTTAGTAAACACAGTGTCCAAAGAGGGGCCAGATGTATACAGAATGGTGTCGTCTGCGTAGAGATGGATCAGAGAGTCACCAGCAGCGAGAGCGACATCGTTGATGTATATAGAGAAAAGGGTTGGCCCAAGAATTGAACCCTGTGGCACCCCCATAGAAACTGCCAGTGGATCGGACAATAGGCCCTCCGATTTGACACACTGAACTCTGTCTGCGAAGTAGTTGGAGAACCAGGCAAGGCAGTCACTTGAGAAACCAAGGCTGTTGAGTCTGCCAATAAGAATGCGGTGATTGACAGAGTCGAAAGCCTTGGCCAGGTCGATGAAGACGGCTGCACAGTACTGTCTTTTATCGATGGCGATTATGATATCGTTCAGTACCTTGAGCGTAGCTGAGGTGCACCCATGACCAGCTCGGAAACCAGATTGCATAGCAGAGAAGGTACGGTGGGATTGGAAGTGGTCAGTTATCTGTTTGTTAACTTGGCTTTCAAAGACTTTAGAAGGCAGGGCAGGATGGATATAGGTCTATAACAGTTTGGGTCTAGAGTGTCTCCCCTTTTGAAGAGGGGGATGACCGCGGCAGCTTTCCAATCTCTAGGGATCTCAGACAATACGAAAGGTTGAACAGGCTAGTGATAGGTGTTGCAACAATTTTGGCTGATAATTTCAGAAAGAGAGGGTCCAGATTGTCTAGCCCAGCAGATTTGTAGGGGTCCAGATTTAGCAGCTCTTTCAGAACATCAGCCATCTGGATTTGGGTGAAGGAGAAGCGTGGGGGGGGGGGGGGGCTTGGGCAAGTAGCTGCCAGGGGAACAGAGCTGTTGGCCAGGGTAGGGGTAGCCAGGTGGAAAGCATGGCCAGCCGTAGCAAAATGCTTTTTGAAATTTCGATAATCGTGGATTTATCGGTGGTGACAGTGTTTCCGAGCCTCAATGCAGTGGGCAACTGGGAGGAGATGCTCTTATTCTCCATGGACTTTACAGTGTCCCAAAACTTTTTGGAGTTAGTACTACAGGAAGCAAATTTCTGTTTGAAAAAGCTGGCCTTTGCTTTTCTAACTGACTGTGTGTACTTGTTCCTGACTTCCCTGAATAGCTGCATATCGCGGGGGCTATTCGATGCTAATGCAGTACGCCACAGGATGTTTTTGTGTTGGTCAAGGGCAGTCAAGTCTGGGGTGAACCAAGGGCTCTATCTGTTCTTAGTTCTATGTTTTTTGAGCTTATTTAGGATGGTGAGGAAAGCCGGGGTGTTAAGCATATCCCAGTTTAAGTCACCTAACAGTACAAACTCTGAAGATAGATGGGGGGCAATCAATTCGCATATGGAGTCCAGGGCACAGCTGGGGGCTGAGGGGGGTCTGTAACAGGCGGCAACAGTGAGAGACTTATTTCTGGTGGATTTTTAAGAGTAGAAGCTCAAACTGTTTGGCCACCTTTGGCAGTTCTATCTTGACGGGAAATGTTGTAGTTGGGGATGGAAATTTCCGAATTTTTGGTGGCCTTCCTAAGCCAGGATTCAGACACAGCTAGGACATCCGGGTTGGCGGAGTGTGCTAAAGCAGTGAATAAATCAAACTTAGGGAGGAGGCTTCTAATGTTAACATGCATGAAACCAAGGCTTTTACGGTTACAGAAGTCAACAAATGAGAGTGCCTGGTGAATAGGTGTAATGCTGGGAGCTACAGGACCTGGGTTTACCTCTACATCACCAGAGGAACAGAGGAGGAGTAGAATCAGTATTCGGCTAAGGGCTTTAAGAACTGGACGTCTAGTACGTTGGGTACAGAGAATAAAAGGAGCAGATTTCTGGTCGTGGTGGAATAGATTCAGGGCATAATGTATAGACAAGGGTATAGTAGGATGTGAGTTCAGTGGAAGTAAACCTAGGCGTTGGGTAATGAAGAGAGAGGTAGCATCTCTGGAGACACCAGTTAAGCCAGGTGAGGTCTCCGCATGTGTGGGGGGAGGGACAAAGGAGCTATCAGAGGCCAGTTGAGCAGGACTGGGGGCTCTACAGTGAAATAAAACAATAATAGCTAGCCTAAACAGCAAAAGACAAGGCATATTGAAATAAGAAAGGGGCATAAAAACAAATAGTTAATGAGGGGCAAATAAATTACAGTTAATTAAGAGGGCTAAGACAACGACGGGTAATGGCGATGAATGGACAAAGAGGGTCAGTTAGAAAATGTGATGTGCTACACACAGGACCTGAGGCCTGGTAGTTAAACAGAAAGAAATACCATATAACCAAACAGTCTTGCAGGCATCAGCTGTGAAGCTGAGCAATCACAGGATCCGATGAGCAGCAAAGAGGTGAGCCAGGGAGTAGTTCAGTGGGCGCTGCACTAGGCGAGCGAGGAGGCACAGCGTTCAGAGTGCTAGCAGGCCGGGGCTAGCAGATGGATCTTCGGCGACGTCTCAGAGGAGAACCCTGTTGAGACCACGTCGGACAATTACGTCGGCAGACCAGTCGCGGTGGCTCGGTGGGGCTCCGTGTCGACAGTAGAAGGTCCAGGCAGGTAGACAGAGGTACTGTAGCCTGGGAGAGTAGCTAGTACACGTCGGCTGTCCGGGAGATGAGCCTAGCTCACGCTAGCATAGGTAGCATGCGAACAATGGTGGTTAGCCAAAAACGTCGGTCGCTCGATTGCAGCTAGCTAGCTGTGATGATCCGGTGTGATAGTCCTGTGATTTCAGTGGAAATCCGGTGAAGTGGAAAGGAACGCAGTCCGATATGCGCTGGGTTGGTAGCGCACTGTGCAGACTGGCCAATATTGTCCGAACTAAAAGCTGGCTGAGCATGCAGAGCAGTGGTGAGGACCTCTAGCAGTGGTTAGCGATGGCTAGTTAGCAAGCTAGCTAGCAGGCTAGCTTTTGACTGCGGTTCAGTTAAATAATGGAAAGTATGGATATTTGATCCGTTTCACGTTGGGTAAGGTGGTTTGCAGGAGAGGTAAATCGGGGACAAATAAAAAATAAATAAAAAATGTATGGAAAGACAAATTACAAACTATTACAAACTATTTACACGGGACACAAGACGGGACGAACAAAAACACATCTGCACTGTTACGTCATCTTTTAATCAGTCTTGGCTTTATAAATGGCTTTAGAAGCTTCTGATAGGCTAATTGACATAATTGTGTACCTGTGGATGTATTTCAAGGCCTACCTTCAAATTCAGTGCCTCTTTGTTCGACATTATGGGAAAATCTAAAGAAATCAGCCAAGACCTCAGAAAAAAATTGTAGACCTCCACAAGTCTGGTTCATCCTTGGGAGCAATTTCCAAACGCCTGAAGGTACCACGTTCATCTGTACAAACAATAGTATGCAAGTATAAACACCATGGGACCACGCAGCCGTCATACCCTCAGGAAGGAGACGCGTTCTGTCTCCTACAGATGAACGTACTTTGGTGCGAAAAGTGCAAATCAATCACAGAACAACAGCAAAGGACCTTGTGAAGATGCTGGAGGAAACAGGTACAAAAGTATCTACAGTGGGGAGAACAAGTATTTGATACACTGCCGATTTTGCAGGTTTTCCCACTTACAAAGCATGTAGAAGTCTGTCATTTTTACGGACTAAAACGGAATCTAAAACAAAAATCCAGAAAATCACATTGTATGATTTTTTAATAATTAATTTGCATTTTATTGCATGACATAAGTATTTGATCACCTACCAACCAGTAAGAATTCCGGCTCTCACAGACCTGTTAGTTTTTCTTTAAGAAGCCCTCCTGTTCTCCACTCATTACCTGTATTAACTACACCTGTTTGAACTCGTTACCTGTAGAAAAGACACCTGTCCACACACTCAATCAAACAGACTCCAACCTCTCCACAATGGCCAAGACCAGAGAGCTGTGTAAGGACATCAGGGATAAAATTGTAGACCTGCACAAGGCTGGGATGGGCTACAAGACAATAGGCAAGCAGCTTGGTGAGAAGGCAACAACTGTTGGCGCAATTATTAGAAAATGGAAGAAGTTCAAGATGACGGTCAATCTCCCTCGGTCTGGGGCACCATGCAAGATCTCACCTCGTGGGGCATCAATGATCATGAGGAAGGTGAGGGATAAGCCCAGAACTACACGGCAGGACCTGGTCAATGACCTGAAGAGAGCTGGGACCACAGTCTCAAAGAAAACCATTAGTAACACACTACGCCGTCATGGATTAAAATCCTGCAGCGCACGCAAGGTCCCCCTGCTCAAGCCAGCGCATGTCCAGGCCCGTCTGAAGTTTGCCAATGACCATCTGGATGATCCAGAGGAGGAATGGGAGAAGGTCATGTGGTCTGATGAGACAAAAATAGAGCTTTTTGGTCTAAACTCCACTCGCCGTGTTTGGAGGAAGAAGAAGGATGAGTACAACCCCAAGAACACCATCCCAACCGTGAAGCATGGAGGTGGAAACATCATTCTTTGGGAATGCTTTTCTGCAAAGGGGACAGGACGACTGCACCGTATTGAGGGGAGGATGGATGGGGCCATGTATCGCGAGATCTTAGCCAACAACCTCCTTCCCTCAGTAAGAGCAATGAAGATGGGTCGTGGCTGGGTCTTCCAGCATGACAACGACCCGAAACACACAGCCAGGGCAACTAAGGAGTGGCTTCGTAAGTAGCATCTCAAGGTCCTGGAGTGGCCTAGCCAGTCTCCAGACCTGAACCCAATAGAAAATCTTTGGAGGGAGCTGAAAGTCCGTATTGCCCAGCGACAGCCCCGACACCTGAAGGATCTGGAGAAGGTCTGTATGGAGGAGTGGGCCAAAATCCCTGCTGCAGTGTGTGCAAACCTGGTCAAGAACTACAGGAAACGTATGATCTCTGTAATTGCAAACAAAGGTTTATGTACCAAATATTAAGTTCTGCTTTTCTGATGTATCAAATACTTATGTCATGCAATATAATGCTAATTAATTACTTAAAAATCATACAATGTGATTTTCTGGATTTTTCTGGACAGTTTTCTGGACAGTTGAAGATTACATATGATAAAAATTACAGACTTCTACATGCTTTGTAAGTGGGAAAACCTGCAAAATCGGCAGTGTATCAAATACTTGTTCGCCCCACTGTATATGTTATATATGATCCGCTGTGCTAATGGCCAGGTCTGTCTCATTGTCTATATGTTATATATGATCCGCTGTTCTGATGGCCAGGTCTGTCTCATTGTCTATATGTTCTATATGATCTGCTGTGCTAATGGCCAGGTCTGTCTCATTGTCTATATGTTCTATATGGTCCGCTGTGCTAATGGCCAGGTCTGTCTCATTCTCTATATGTTCTATATGATCCGCTGTGCTAATGGCCAGGTCTGTCTCATTGTCTATATGTTCTATAAGATCCGCTGTGCTAATGGCCAGGTCTGTCTCATTGTCTATATGTTATATATGATCCGCTGTTTTGATGGCCAGGTCTGTCTCATTGTCTATATGTTATATATGATCCACTGTGCTATTGGCCAGGTCTGTCTCATTGTCTATATATTCTATATGATCCGTTGTGCTAATGGCCAGGTCTGTCTCATTGTCTATATGTTCTATATGATCCGCTGTTCTGATGGCCAGGTCTGTCTCATTGTCTATATGTTATATATGATCCGCTGTGCTAATGGCCAGGTCTGTCTCATTATCTATATGTTCTATATGATTCGCTCTGCTGATGGCCAGGTCTGTCTCATTGTCTATATGTTCTATATGATCCGCTGTGCTGATGGCCAGGTCTGTCTCATTATCTATATGTTCTATATGATTCGCTCTGCTGATGGCCAGGTCTGTCTCATTGTCTATATGTTCTATATGATCCGCTGTGCTAATGGCCAGGTCTGTCTCATTGTCTATATGTTATATATGATCCGCTGTGCTGATGGGCAGGTCTGTCTCATTGTCTATATGTTATATATGATCCGCTGTTCTGATGGCCAGGTCTGTCTCATTGTCTATATGTTATATATGATCCGCTGTGCTGATGGGCAGGTCTGTCTCATTGTCTATATGTTCTGCCGTAAAATTGAATACACAGCAATCCACACAACTGTTTAACTGGAACATTATTTCTAACAGGAGACCGTGGGGAATGGTCAGTGGAGGTCAATGGAAAACGGTTGTCATATGGTTGATTATTTTGTGATGTCATTAAAAATGGAAATACTGATATACTTGATAAGCATATCTCCTTTATATGCCAAGTTTTCATCCAATATGTTGTGCACATAATATGAAAAATTATGAAATTATTGTTGTTAAGATAGGAATGTGATTTTAGTTTGCTAAAGAGATCATTGTTTTCCATATAAGCTTTGCACAGTAACTAGCCATGCCCAGAGTGAGGTCAGAGAGCTTGTCAGCATGACAGAACACCCCTTTTACCCAGAGTGTATAAAAGGATAGGTTAAGAAATTAACATCAGACCAGAAAGACGTTAGGCGGTTGTCTACTTGTTTGAAATGGTTAGAACTTTGGATCTCAACACGAGGTGAAGGGAATAAACTCACCTTCTAGACCAGGACATCGCCAGTCTGCAGCTGCACGTGTAAAGTGGTTTGGAACTTTGACTATCCACATGAGGTGGAGAGAGGAGAAAACCTCCCTCTCAGACAACCACAGGTTCAGCTAAGTAGCTGTCCTGAGGAATGAACACCCAATGGAGACCAGAAAAATTAGAAAAAGGACATTGTGACCTCTTATGGACAATCAGAGCCTTACACCCACCGGAGACTCAACCAAACCCATTTCCAGGCAGGCATGGTTTCGACAGCGATAGATAGACGAAGGAAGGCATTCATACGTATCCGTAAATACATTCATGATTTCTTACTCCAAACGGGTGGTGGTTCGTGTGCAAAGTATTATGATTACTGTTGAGAGTAGTTTCTAAATGTATCAATGATAAGTGTCTCTTTCTCTCTCCCTTTCTCTCTCTCGACCCCTCCCTCTTTTGGAAAACAAGCAGTCGTGTTGTTGTTAGTCTGCTAAGGACACTTTTTTCTCATGTATTGTTTTTTAGCAAATTACCAACATGGAATTCAAAATGCCTGCAAAGAAACTAACATAACATAATCTTCCAAAATCTCTGCAATACTGTGCAATGACTACTTTCCCCTCTCACTGTTTTAATGCTTATTTTTTCTTCTTCTTGTGCTTCTACTCGCAATACCGTTGTAAAAAGGAGGCCTCTGACCAAAACGTACAATAAACAACATACGGCAGTAATACGTCAACATTTTCAGCTGTACAAATTCCCCTGCATCGCGAATGAGAGAGGCACCGCGGCGTTCAGCGTTAACATTTAATCTCGACTTGCAATACCATCTACCCTCTACCACCAATAATTGCATATCTATCCTGTCCAGCCATATATCAGTCAAGGCTATAGATTTGACAGAGTGGTGTATCTCTTCTACTTTTCTCCCCTTCCCCCGCCCCCCCCGCCTCTCCCAGGCCTTAAATTATGGATCATGTGCGGTAGATGAAAAAGTGGAGAGGACGTTGCTCTCTGCTTCCCTGACAGTAATTGCTCCTCCATTCTAGAACATGCAGGTTGATTGATTAAACATGCGATAGTGAGCGAGTCTGTATCGAAATAACTGACCAACGAATACTGAGAGATGTCTGTGTGCCCATATTCGTCTTTTTGTGTGTGTGTGTGTGTGCTTGTGTGTGTGTGTGTGTGTGTGTGTGTCAACGTGTGTAGTATGAATATACAAACTGACCAATGAATATCTAGAGAAATTGGATCACAGGTACTGTATATAGCTGACCGGAGATCGTGCTGAGCCATGTGTTTACAGACCCACTGAGTGTGTGGCCTTGTGCAGAAGGGTACGTCACAGAGTGACATGCTGATTGCAGGGGGGATTCTCTCTCCATATTGTGCATTGCATGCTCTATAAATCTGCTCTGTGTAACTGGTAAAACTGGCAAAACAGACCAAAAGGACATGGCAAAATTCTCAACCGTTAAGAGCGCATTGTAACTAAGTAAGAATGTAGCACTGTGCTATACATACATCTAAGCTGCATCTAAGTTATTATTATTATTATTATATAATAACTTAATATTTTTCACAATTTCATAATTAATAAAAACAAATGTAGTGTTTCTATGTCAAACAGTTTTGTTATATTTCAGTCTTCTGTGATGAATATAAAGTGTAATATTGGGATGCCAACTCAAAATGTAATACATCTCTATATCTGACATTTGGGTTTTAAGCCCATAACCATGTGCGTGAGACTACCAAGAATCACTCTGTGTAACCCTAAATCACTCTGTGTAACCCTAAATCACTCTGTGTAACCCTAAATCTAGCCCACTGTAGTAAAAGGTTAATGGAATACATAAATTGGAATACATAAAATAAGAGAAGGCTACACCAACATTAGTTTTCCATTCATACAACATGTCATGTAAATTGCCACAGTAGATTTGCCATGGTAATACTTTATTTCAGTTGTACGGAACGATTGTCGAATAAATAAATGTCCCTTAGTCTTCTCAAAAAGTAGGACAATGTTTTTCCGATGATAATACCCACCAGAGGACATACATGTCTTGAAAGAATTCGCTAGCAGGCAGGACTAAGGTAACGCCAAGATCAGCTTTAAGGGAACGGTATTGAGGTAACCAATAATGGTTGCAATTGAGATCAGCTGTGAGGGTGAATTTGGAATATGTATTGATGTTTTAATGAGAAATCAGCTGTAAAATATGGTGGCCATCATTGATTGCAATAGGCCCTAAATGGTTAAGACTTGTGGCCGCTCCAATCTGTCCCCTATATGTATTCTTAGTTGATGGTTTACTACTACCACATACCACTACTACAACATTGGTACAGCACTCTCACTAACAGTTGTAACAAATATAGCCTCTTACAAGACACGCCTCAAAATATGGTGCTCCGAAAATACGATACAGTACTGTATTCTGTGGGATGGAATTACTGTACCATTCAAATACACTAATTCTTTCCCCACCCTCAACATTTTCTCTTAATTCACCATATTTTACAATGTGCTGCTGTATAATGCTTTCACACATATACTTCCATTTATATTCAGGACACAACCTTACATTTCAGTTCAAGTATTCATGCTATACATCACACATGTAAGCTTATCACTTATCTTCACCACATTGCACATGGATAGAGAAGTAAACATGTCTTCAACAAGGAGCGCATTTAGATTTCCATCTGAAACATTTCCTTTCCATACTGATCTGTCATTTTACCTTGGGGAGTGTCACAACATATGAATGCATGTGAAGACTCCAGGCAAGAGGGGGACATTTTAAGCAATAATGTTGTTAGGACTGTCTGGGTGAAGAGGGGAAAACTGAAAACAATCTGTTATTGAAAGAAAGGTTTGGAACTTTTTTTTTTATTGGGCTATTAGCTAATTCACCAGGTGGACTAAAACTCCCTCCTGCCAAAATAGTGAGAAATATCAGCTGTCTTCTTAAACAGCTCTTACACTAAAAGTGCATTTTCATAATTTTCACAATTTCACAGTATTATTCAAACTTCATAGTGTGGATGTACAGTGGGGCAAAAACATATTTAGTCAGCCACCAATTGTGCAAGTTCTCCCACTTAAAAAGATGAGAGAGGCCTGTAATTTTCATCATAGGTACTCTTCTTCCTACTGTCTCCATCACTCTGGCACAGGTCTTCAGGGAGTAAGGAGAGCTGGGGCCTTGTACCCTGAAGATATCGAAGAACACAGAACGAACCAATGATCTGTTGCTTTGCTCGTCGAGGATGGCATAGAATGTCACTGCTCTATCTTGGTAGCCTGTTGTGTAGATTTTGACGAGGATCTGCCGGTGAGGTTCCCAATGAGACGTTACGGTGGAGGGACGTGTGAGCTATTCCTCCCCACCATGCTCTGTAGGAAGGTCTGCCTTTTTCACAGATAAAAATAGGGGTAGCCAAGTTCAAGGTAAGTAGAATAGGTAGGTATTAACACTAAAACAGAACACTCTACTTAAAGGACCAGTGCAGTCAAAAACTGTGGGGCAAATACAGTGGGGCAAAAAAGTATTTAGTCAGCCACCAATTGTGCAAGTTCTACCACTTAAAAAGATGAGAGAGGCCTGTAATTTTCATCATAGGTACACTTCAACTATGAGAGACAAAATTAGAAAAAAAAATCCAGAAAATCACCTTGTAGGATTTTTTATGAATTTATTTGCAAATTATGGTGGAAAATAAGTATTTGGTCAATAACAAAAGTTTATCTCAATACTTTGTTATATACCCTTTGTTTGCAATGACAGAGGTCAAACGTTTTCTGTAAGTCTTCACAAGGTTTTCACACACTGTTGCTGGTATTGTGGCCCATTCCTCCATGCAGATCTCCTCTAGAGCAGTGATGTTTCGGGGCTGTCGCTGGGCAACACAGACTTTCAACTCCCTCCAAAGACTTTCTATGGGGTTGAGATCTGGAGACTGGCTAGGCCACTCCAGGACCTTGAAATGCTTCTTACGAAGCCACTCCTTCGTTGCCCGGGCAGTGTGTTTGGGATCATTGTCATGCTGAAAGTCCCAACCACGTTTCATCTTCAATGCCCTTGCTGATGGAAGGTTTTCACTCAAAATCTCACGATACATGGCCCCATTCATTCTTTCCTTTATACGGATCAGTCGTCCTGGTCCCTTTGCAGAAAAACAGCCCCAAAGCATGATGTTTCCACCCCCATGCTTCACAGTAGGTATGGTGTTCTTTGGATGCAACTCAGCATTCTTTCTCCTCCAAACACGACGAGTTGAGTTTTTACCAAAAAGTTATATTTTGGTTTCATCTGACCATATGACATTCTCCCAATCCTCTTCTGGATCATCCAAATGCTCTCTAGCAAACTTCAGACGGGCCTGGACATGTAGTGGCTTAAGCAGGGGGACACGTCTGGCACTGCAGGATTTGAGTCCCTGGCGGCGTAGTGTGTTACTGATGGTAGCCTTTGTTACTTTGGTCCCAGCTCTCTGCAGGTCATTCACTAGGTCCCCCTGTGTGGTTCTGGGATTTTTGCTCACCGTTCTTGTGATCATTTTGACCCCACGGGGTGAGATCTTGCGTGGAGTCCCAGATCGAGGGAGATTATCAGTGGTCTGGTATGTCTTCCATTTCCTAATAATTGCTCCCACAGTTGATTTCTTCACACCAAGCTGTTTACCTATTGCAGATTCAGTCTTCCCAGCCTGGTGCAGGTCTACAATTTTGTTTCTGGTGTCCTTTGACAGCTCTCTGGTCTTGTCCATAGTGGAGTTTGGAGTGTGACTGTTTGAGGTTGTGGACAGGTGTCTTTTATACTGATAACAAGTTCAAACAGGTGCCATTAATACATGTAACGAGTGGAGGACAGAGGAGCCTCTTAAAGAAGAAGTTACAGGTCTGTGAGAGCCAGAAATCTTGCTTGTTTGTAGGTGACCAAATACTTATTTTCCACCATAATTTGCAAATAAATTCATAAAAAATCCTACAATGTGATTTTCTGTATTCTTTTTTCTCATTTTGTCTCTCATAGTTGAAGTGTACCTATGATGAAAATTACAGGCCTCTCTCATCTTTTTAAGTGGTAGAACTTGCACAATTGGTGGCTGACTAAATACTTTTTTGCCCCACTGTATTTGCCCCACAGTTTTTGACTGCACTGGTCCTTTAAGTAGAGTGTTCTGTTTTAGTGTTAATACCTACCTATTCTACTTACCTTGAACTTGGCTACCCCTATTTTTATCTGTGAAAAAGGCAGACCTTCCTACAGAGCATGGTGGGGAGGAATAGCTCACACGTCCCTCCACCGTAACGTCTCATTGGGAACCTCACCGGCAGATCCTCGTCAAAATCTACACAACAGGCTACCAAGATAGAGCAGTGACATTCTATGCCATCCTCGACGAGCAAAGCAACAGATCATTGGTTCGTTCTGTGTTCTTCGATATCTTCAGGGTACAAGGCCCCAGCTCTCCTTACTCGCTGAAGACCTGTGCCAGAGTGATGGAGACAGTAGGAAGAAGAGCCAATGGCTACCAGGTAGAATCTATGAATGGGCAAGTCAGTCTTCCACTGCCAACTCTCATCGAGTGTAATGAGATCCCGAACAACCAATCTGAGATCCCAACTCCAGACGCAGCGCTCTACCATGCTCACCTGAAACCCCTTGCTCACCTCATCCCAGAACTCGAACCCAAGGCTTCCATCATGCTCCTTCTGGGAAGAGACATTATCAGAGTCCATATGGTGCGTAAGCAAGTTAATGGGCACCATAACTCACCATACGCCCAGAAGCTTGACCTCGGATGGGTCATAATAGGCAACGTCTGCCTGGGGAGCGTTCACAAGCCTCTCTCAGTGAGTACCTTTTACACAAACGCTTTTGAGAAAGGACGCCCTACTCTTTTCGAGCCATGTACCAACCTCTTCTTGGTGAAAGATTCCGGAATGCCCAAGCTCCCGATCAACATGCATTACACTGCTACAAAAGTCTTCCTTGCAACAGAGGAAGTTCACTTGGGCTGCAATGTGTTCCAGCCAACTAGAGACGACAATAAAGTGGCCTTCTCCTTCGAAGACAGCTCTTTTCTGAAAATCATGAAGGAAGTGATCAGGAAGGATGACAGCAACAGCTGGGTGGCACCATTACCACTCAAGTCACCAAGACGTTGTCTCCCCGACAATAGACCTCTAGCGCTGAAACGCTTCTTCTCCTTCAAATGCAACTTCCTTAGAAAGCCCGAGATGAAAGACCACTTTGGTTTAGAAGATTTTAGAGAATGGTCATGCTGAAGAAGCCTGGTCAAATACGTGTGGTTTTTGACTCCAGTGCCCAATACGATGGAGTATTCCTCAATGACCTCCTCATGACTGGATCCGACCTCAAACACACACCTTGGGGTGCTTACTTGCTTCTGTAAGGATTCTGTCGCTGTAACAGTGGATATTCAACAAATGTTCCACTGTTTCAAGAAACAAGAAAATCGTAACTTCCTGTGGTTCCAGGACAACGACTTGTCCAAAGACCAAATCGACTCTACAGATCCAGATGACCCTCATATTTACACCTGCTACTCTCCTCACACAGAAAGTGAGTATCCCTTCGAGTCATGCTGGCGACAGCGGAGCCAAGGACCTCTTTAAGCGACAGTGGCTTCAGGTTCAACATCTTGCAAATACCTTCTGGGATAGGTGGAGGAAAAATATCTCTCTTCACTTCAGATAAGAAGGAAGTGAAGTTAAACCAGCCCAACCTCGAGCCTGGAAGCATTGTGCTCCTCAAAGACAAACAAGTCAAGAGGAATGAATGGCCTGTTGGACTGATCACTCAGGTCTTTCCCAGCAAGGATGGTAAAGTCCATAAAGTCGAGGTTAGACTCTGCAAGCAAGAAGGAACTAAGCTCTTTCTTAGGCCTGTCACAGAGACAGTCTTTCTCCTCCCTCCACAGTTCTAAACAAACAAGGTCTCTTATAAGGACATTCCATAGTTGTCAGAGTGGCGTTCTATCACGCCAGGTGGAGTGTTCTGTTTTAGGGTTAATACTGACCTGTACTACTTACCTTGAATTTGGCTCCCCCTGTTGTTGATCTGGAATAATTTCCTTTAGCTAGAAAAATGACCCGTCATGTGACTTGTTAGTTGCCTCATGTAGAGTGCTCTGTTTCAGTTGTCTGCTTACAATCTTCATCCAGTACATACTGTCTCTTTACAGAATGGCTTCACAGACAAAGTGCATATGTGTTTTGAAACGTTTAACTCTATATATTCTGTTAACTATCGCTTCTGTTTATATTACAGTGGTTATTCTGTAATGCCTCACCAATGACAATTCTCTGCTGGTATTTTGCAATCCCGCCTTCCCACCATCCACGCTGTATGTTGTTTATCAGTTCTTATAATTTAATGTACAGCGACTGCAAGCTGCTCTAGAGAAGTAAATCAGACAGCAGGTGAAATAAGTATTGAACACGTCACCATTTTTCTCAGTAAATATATTTCCAAAGGTGCTATTGACATGAACTTTTCACCAGATGTTGGTAACAAGTAAGTAAGTAATCCATACATACAAAGAAACCAAAACAAATAAGTTCAGAAATTAAGTTATGTGTAATAATGTGAAATGACACAGGGAAAAAGTATTGAACACATGAAGAAAGGGAGGTGCAAAAAGGCATGGAAAGCCAAGACAGCAGCTGAAAACTATCAGTAATTAAAAAGCAATCCAGCCCCCTGTCAGTGCAAATTAATATCAGCTGGTTCAGTCCCAACTGATGGCCTACAAAAAGGTCTCATTGCCAAGGTGTCACACAAGACACATCTCATGATGGGTAAAAGCAAAGAGCTGTCTCAAGACCTTCGCAACCTAATTGTTGCAAAACATAATGATGGCATTGGTTATAGGCGCATTTCTAAGCTTCTGAATGCTCCAGTGATTACTGTTGGGGCCATAATACGGAAGTGGAAAGACAATCATTTCACCATACATTTGCCTCGACCAGGTGCAAAATTTCTGACAGAGGAGTGAAAAGAATAATCAGAAGAGTTGTCCAAGAGCCAAGGGCCACTTGTGGAGAGCTTCAAAAAGACCTGCAATTAGCAGGTACTGTTGTCTCAAAGAAAACAGTAAGTAATGCACTCCACCGCCATGGCCTGTATGCACGCTCACCACGCAAGACTCCATTGCTGAAAAAAAAGAATGTTGAAGCTTGTTTAAAGTTTGCTGCACAACATTTGGAAAAGCCAGTGAAATACTGGGAGAATATAGTGTGGTCAGATGAGAGCAAAATTGAACTGTTTGGATGTCATAATACACACCATGTTTGGAGGAGAAATGGCACTGCACATCACCCTAAAAACACCATACCAACAGTGAAGTTTGGAGGTGGGAACATCATGGTGTGGGGCTGCTTTTCAGCAAACGGTACTGGCAAACTTCACATAATTGAAGGAAGGATGAATGGGCAAATTTACCGAGACATTCTTGACAAAAATCTGCTGCCATCTACCAGGATGATGAAGATGAAACGAGGGTGGACATTTCAGCAAGACAATTATCCCAAACACACAGCCAAGGAAACTCTCAATTGGTTTCAAAGAAAGAAAATAAAGCTGCTAGAATGGCCCAGCCAATCACCTGACTTAAATCCCATTGAAAATCTATGGAAAGAGCTGAAGATCAAGATTCATAGAAGAGGCCCACGGAACCTTCAAGATTTGAAGACTGTTTGTGTGGAAGAATGGGCCAAAATCACACCAGAGCAATGCATGCGACTAGTTTCTCCATACAGGAGGCGTCTTGAAGCTGTCATTACCAACAAAGGCTTTTGTACAAAGTATTAAATAAATATCAGTAAGTGTGTTCAATACTTTTTCCCTGTGTCATTTCACATTATTACACATAACTTAATTTCTGAACGTATTTGTTTTGGTTTCTTTGTATGTATCATTACTTGGGTTGTTACCAATCTGGTGAAAATTTCATGTCAATAGCACCTTTGGAAATATATTTACTGAGAAAAATGGTGACGTGTTCAATACTTATTTCACCCGCTGTATGTATATAAATGTAAATGTGAGTTTAGCAGGATGTCGAGGGGGCTCCGGAGTGGTTCCATTATAATAGCAAGCTCCCATGCTGACCTCTTCATCAGGAACAAAGGAATATGCGGAACATGCACTCTCACAGTCACGCACACGCTCAATCTCACTCTGTCTCTCTCTCACACACACACACGCACACACAGACAGACAGACATTCGATTATACATATTCTGTCTCCATCACAGACTGTCTCTCACATACACTCTCACTCTCACTCATTCTCTCTCTTTCTCTCTCTCTCTGTCTCACTCACTCACTCACTCACTCACTCACTCACTCACTCACTCACTCACTCACTCACTCACTCACTCACTCACTCACTCACTCACTCACTCACTCACTCACTCACTCACTCACTCACTCACACACACACACACACAGGAGAGTAATAATAATTCCACATGTGAGGAGGGACACACACTCAGGGGAAGGTATAATTCTGCCCAATTAGGATTCATGACAGAAAGCACTGCAAATCAAATTAAATCCAACCAGCTGTGGTTTTGTGAGAGCTCCACTGTTAGCAGCTGAGTGCTTCTTGTGTATGATTTCACTTTGGGTTCAAAGCACACGTCAGCCAGGGCTAGCACCGTGATATCTACTTTGATAAATTATGAATTATGGTCGAATAGGTGGAATTTAAACAGTATGATGACGCAGAACTACAAAGAATTACAGGTACAGACAGTAAAGATGTATGGCTGTCATTTTTCTAATATAGGACGTCTTTAAAATGATTCTCGATCATTCAGATGTTAAACGGCCATTAATTCAACAAAGTCACTAAGGCTGAATCCCAAAATGGCACCCCTTATTCCAGCCTAAGCTCCTTCTCAAGGTCGTCACAAGCTCAGTCCCATCAACATCTCAAATTCCTCCTCGAACGTCTTCAAAGAAAGATGTGCACAGTGACCTATTTATTTTATTTTTTTCATTTGAACTGCTTTTGAAAACATTGCTGCTTGAAGGATACTTTTCTTCATCAGAAGATAATTGATTGAAAATGTGCGTGACACGGCACCTTTTATCTAAGGAGTGTTTGTGGTTTGCTAAAAAGCTCTCGCGGTGTACACATAAAAAAAACAACCATTTAAGTAGATGGGAGGACACTTAATCTAGTTATAAGGAATAATATAGCTTGGAATTGCATCACATTAATCTCATACACACACTGTTTAATTTAGATCCAGATAAATTATTGCTGCCATCACATGGATATCATAAAAAATAAGTAGTACCCATCACATTTCTCTTCCTTCCTTTTCCCCCTCCTCTCTCTCTCTCTTTACCCTGGGTCTTATTTGTCATATAGAGGGTTAGTGGCCAACAACTTCTCACTCAAAACCGGAGATGGTGTACACGGAAAAGCACTTCTTGGGCTCCGGCATTCCCTGACCCAACCTCCAGGTAAGGGGTCAACTGCAGGAGCCTCACAGGCACCAGAAGATGGGTTGTGAGATATTCATTATTCCGTCCTAGGGAGGGGTCACTACATTGTTAATGGCATTGGGTGTATGATTAAAAAATACATCTGACTGGCAGTGAAACTCAATGTTTCGGTCCCCTCTGAATATCCTTTTCTCACTCTGCTATGTGCGGAGCCTGTGTGAAGTCTCGGCTGCACCAACGTTCTCGTTATGAGTTCTTCCAGTCTGACGGAGATGGAAGAGGGATGAATACTAAGCCCTTTCCCCTCAAGACTAGATAGAGATGCTCTCTCCTAGCTAAGGTCATGACATCATGGAGAGACAGCGTTTCCTGATCACTGCAAATATCTGGTAAACAGAAAAAACATACCCGTACCACAACGACATAGCCTATACCAGGTATTGCATTGTGCCTTGACTTGCTAATGATAGACTGCCTGTTAGCCCTCTGCTTTGCTACAGACACACAATGCAATAACCTACCAGTGTACCTCCTATCTCGACTGATTTGATTTCCTCCTATGTGTAAAATAGATCAAGCGATATATTCTGCCCTCTAAGACCATATTAAATGCTTAATACAGCATGTTGATGTTTTACTGACATCTGTAAACGCAGCATGTTTTATATGCACATATCGGCTGTGTCCCATAGGCCGCTGGTCAAAAGTAGTGCATGACACAGGGAAACGGGTGCCATTTGGGACGCAGCCCCTTCGCTCTTGTCACGGTTTAGCCGTTCAAACAGAGAAAAAGATTTGCCAACTTATTGCCTTCCCAATAATTAACGGTACTGTAATGGGGAGACTTGAATGAGCTCATAGACTCCATAAGCACCTGCTGTAATAACAGGCCTATCACATTACTTAAGCAGTAACGATCACATTGGTATTGGTGATTTGAGTTCGTACTACTTGTTGATTTGAAGCAGTAAATAGAAAATAGAAAGGGAAACAGAGGTATCATTTAGCCCCTGAAATAAGGGTGAGCAGAGGCTGCTGGGAAAGGCATCAATACTTAGCTGCAGGTGCTCATTTTCTTTTCTAATGCCTCTCAAATTTTCTCAAAAGGGTAATTATTTGGGTTGCGGCACCCCTACGCTGGATTTATAAACTAATATCGCACAGCGGTTATCAAAACAAAATGTTTATGACCATAATTATGCTTCCTACAGGATGAGGCAATTTTACAGAGGATTTTGGAATAGCAAGGGCTGCAAAGGAATTCATTCTTTTTTTTTTCGGTCAGAGGAAGGGCCTTTAGTGTTTTTATAGAGTTGTGGCATTCATTGTGAATTGGCTTTAATGGCATCTTTCACCAACCTGGCCTCATAGCAATTCATAGGATTTGATATGTACTTTCTTCCTCCTCAATTTAGTATATTTGACTTGTAATATGGTTATGTTGCGACTAGAATTGCAGTTGTACATTATCATATAAATTAGAGGACGTATAGTATAATACTTCTTATCCGGTCAAACAATATTATACGAATTGGATGATGCAACTTATCATACATCTTGGAGGACATATAGTATTATACGTCTTTCTCTGAGACCAGGTTGCTTGTTGCGTGGTAACAACAAAGGAGAATTATGGGGAGAATTTACGCTCGTGTTTAGGAGAATTTACAACATAAGTTAGGTAAAAGGTTAGGAGAACTAACAGCAAAGGTTAGAAGAATTACGATGTGGATCGGGGGGTGATCCTACACTATTCTACGGTACCTCAGTCACTCTAATTGTGTGTACATACTGCATCACCCATCTCATATGTATATACTGTATTGTACTCTATACTACACCACTGCCTGCTAAACAACCATCTGTAGCACATCAGAGACTGCTGCCTATAGACATAGATTAGAAATCACTGGCCACTTTAAGGAAATGAAACACTAGTCACTTTAATAATGTTTCCGTATCTTGCACTACTCATCTCACATGTTTAAACTGTACACTATACCATTAATATTGCAGTAGTACAACAAGTACCTTAGTCACTTAATCGTGTTTATATACTGCATCACCAATCTCTTATGTGTTACTGCATACTATAAAGCTTACTATGCCACTGTATCTTGGTCCAATGCCACCCTGACATTTATGTATATATTCTCAATCCATTCCTTACTTAGATTTATGTGTATTTGGGTTTATGTTGTGAAACTGTTAGATATTACTTGATAGATATTACAGCACTGTCAGAGCTAGAAGAACAAGCATTTCGCTACACCCGCAATAACATCTGCTATTACATAGTAGTTTAGGTGAGGAAGGTTAGCTAAATTGCTGCAGTTTTCCCTGGCGCAACTCCAACACACAACCTTTGGATTGCTAGATGGAAATCAAATGCATTATCTAAATAATAAAAAAATATTTTAAAAAGTAAAATTTGAAGCCATATGGTATAAACTTTAACAAACACTGGAGATATCCGTGTGGATACGGTGGGAACATGGGTCTGAGCAAATGTGATGTCATGACAGTTTGTTGTCTCATCGCTGCAACTCCCCTACGAACTCGGGAGAGGCGAAGGTCGAGAGCCATGCATCCTCCGAAACACGACACTGCCAAGCCACACTGCTTCTTGACACACTGCTCGCTTAACCCGGAAGCCAGCCGCAGTAATGTGTCGGAGGAAACACTGTCCAACTGACGACCTACATCAGCTTGCAGGCTCCTGGTCCGCCACAAGGAGGTGCTAGAGCACAATGAGACAAGGAAATCCCTACATTAATCCAAACGATGCTGGGCCAATTGTGCGCTGTTCCCCCACGTCTGGACTTAAGACTTTCAAATTGCTTTGAGCCCCTGTACCATCTGTCTTCTGCCAGGGACCTGGGTGTGGATGTCCCTCCAGCAACCTCTCCCTGTCCTAGTCAATCAACTGCCTGGGCACAGCCTGGACCACCCCAGCCCCCCTCCTCTGGGCCGCTCTCTCTGCATCAGAGCTCTGTCCTTTTGGCTGTTGTGGCCTGCACGCAGCCGGAGGCTTAGCAGCCCTTTTCTCAGGTGAATCCTGTGGCTCTGGCCTCGCAATCAGCTTTGAGACACAGCAGAGGCTGGATCATTCCGGCTATTGTGATAGGGAGTTTGATGGTGAGGGATACAGTATATCTGTACCTGGGGCAAAAGTTCAGGGTATCACCAAGTTAGTCACTGGGGGCTGATACTGTCATGGTTCATGCGGGGTTGAATTACATTATGAAGGGCAGCTCAGAACAGCTAAAGATGGATTTTAAAGAACTAATTGGGTCACACCAACAAACGCCCCATAATATCTGGCCCTCTGCCCTCCCTAAATCGTGGTATTGAATGGTTCAGCAGACTTGTATCCCTCCATAACTGGATACGAGACTATTGCAGCTTTGTGGGTGTAACATTTACTGACGATTTCGATACCTTCTGGAAAAAAAGCTTTATAAGGAGGATGTTTTATAAGGAGGCTGCGTTGAGGCTGCGTTGAGACAATGACTTATAAATGCCCTAAGACCAGCTAATTTTATCCCTAGCACTGTGTTGATCAGTTGTCATAATGCTTTAGCAAATTCACATTGTCCCAGGGGTGCAACCGAGTGGTTGTTGTCCGGCTAACACTACTGTCCCAAAGCATGCACCAGTTAGCCTTGAGCTAGCCTCGAGCTAGGCCCATCTCCCGACTAGCCGACGTGTACTAGCTAAAACTGACTATCCTACCGATCCTTGACTTTGGCGATGACATTTACATAATAGCCTCCAACACTCTACTCAGCAAATTGGATGTAGTCTATCACAGTGCCATCCGTTTTGTTACCAAAGCCCCATATACTACCCACCACTGCGACCTGTATGCTCTCGTTGGCTGGCCCTCACTACATATTCGTCGCCAAACCCACTGGCTCCAGGTCATCTATAAGTCTTTGCTAGGTAAATCCCTGCCTTATCTCAGCTCGCTGGTCACCATAGCAACACCCACCCGTAGCATGCACTCCAGCAGGTATATTTCACTGGTCACCCCCAAAGCCAACACCTCCTTTAGCAGCCATTCCTTCCAGTTCTCTGCTGCCAATGACTGGAACGAATTGCCAAAATCATTGAAGCTGGAGACTTCATCATCATCTCCCTCAATAACTTTAATCATCAGCTGTAAGAGTAAGTTACCCATCACTGCACCTGTACACAGCCCATCTGTAAATAGCCCACCCTCATCCCCATATTGTTATTTTTGCTCATTTGCACTCCAGTATCTCTATTTGAACATCATCATCTGCACATCTATCACTCCAGTGTTAATGCTTATTAGTAATTATTTCACCACTATGGCCTATTTATTGCCGTACCTTCCTATTCTTACTACATTTGCAAACACTGTACATATATTCTCTATTGTGTTATTGACTGTACGTTTGTTTATCCCATGTTGTTTTTGTCGCACTGCTTTGCTTTGTCTTGGCCAGGTCGCAGTTGTAAATGAGAACTAGTTCTCAACTGGCCTACCTGGTTAAATAAAGGTGAAATATATATATTTTTTTAAGTAGCCATATTATGTATAGCTGTAATTGGAGTTTGTATTAAGCCTATACCTGCCATTTACTATTGTATTTGGGTTGGTTACAATTAAGCCATACACTGTGCTGTGCTGTGCTGTTACTGCTCTGTGACTCAGTGAAATAATAAGAGAAGTCAAAGAAAGTGATGTTTTTAGTGTAATTAGTGTAGATTTAAAGAAAGATAACTAACGTGTTTAGTTGTGAGGTTCTATTACATCCACGAAAGCTTTTTACACTTTCAGTCAGCTGAAAGCTTAGATGCAGCAGGTTTCACAAAAATGATAATTGATTGCCTTGAAAAACATGATCTGAACTATGACGGTGCATCCGTCATGAGCAGAAAGCATTTTAGTGTGTCTGCACGGATTAAAAACTGTTTAAGATTTTCATTTTATGTGCACTGTAATGCACATTGTTTGAATTTGGTTCTTGTCGATGCTGTAAAATCAGTGCCTGAGGCAGTTAACTTTTTTGCTCTCCTGCAGAAGCTTTCTAACTTTGTATCTGGCTCGTAAGTTCATCTCAAGTGGCTTGCAGTTCAGAAAGAGCTGAATCCACAGTAGCAGCCCAGGGAACTACAGAGACTTACGGATGTAAGGTGGGCATGCAGATACATGGCATGCCATAATCTGAGGCATAGGCTTCCAGCAGTCTTGAGAGTGCTACAGGATATCACACTTGAAAATAGTGGTGATAGATCAGTGGAGGCATGGGGCCTTCTTTCTCAGATAGATTTACATTTCATAGGGCTTTTGGTTACCTTTTGTAAAGTGCTTGGTGATGCCAAATGTCTTTCTGACATGCTCCAAACAAGCTCTCTTGACCGAGCAAGGGCGGTGGATCTAGTAGGTGCCCTTACAGACACATTATAGAACTACAGAAATGAGGGTTACTTTGGAGAACTATGGAAAGAGATTGCAGAGCACTGCAAAATAAGTGTACAAACAGTGTGTAAAAGACAGCTTAAAACAAGCTTAAGATTTCACGACTCATTGATGATGAGCACAGTAGGACAGAAAAAGTGATGGTGAGAGCTTCCAAAGAGCTATCTTTTATCAGGTGCTTGACAGTCTCACAGCTGAGCTGCAGAGGCATTTTTCAAAGAAGAATTGTGAGATAATGCAAGGGGTCCAGTCTCTCAACCCAAAGAGTACAACATTCTTGAATGAGGAGCCTCTGTTTGCGTTTGCTCAGATCTTTGAGTCCGATTTAGAGGACCTCAAACATGAGGTTCATCAAACCAAGCGGCTTCTTGATAGGAGAGAGAAAAGTGGAAGGGACAGACCGTCTACTCTCCTTGACTTTGTTGTGTTTCTAGAACCTTATAAAAGAGGTCTTCCATGAGCTATTTCGACTTTGTAAGATTTCTGTTGTTACACCAGTCAGCAGTGCATCTTGTGAGAGAAGCTTCACAGCTTTAAAACTGATTAAAACCAACCTGTCATCAACCACAACAATGGTTGATGACAGGTTGTCACCTCGGAATTCTCAGTGTTGAGTCAAGGAGGGCACGCTCCCTCAACATGGATGAGTTTGTGAAACATTTTGCCAGTTCTCACCAGAACCGCAGAATGATGGTGTTTTAAATCTACTTAGGATAATTTGGCACTTAGGCGGTTCCTCTGGTCATGACTAAAACCTGCACTGTGTACCAGCTAGTACACTGACATTCTGATGATAAATTCAAAGGGTATCATGTCACACAGATTTAATATGGTCTTGATTAGACCAATTCCAAAACTGTTCTTTGCTATTACTTAACATAATATATGTGAGCATAAATATGACACTGTTTGTAATATTGATGGGCACCAAAATTATTATTTTTCAAGTCCTTTTCTGCTTGATACCTGGTGTGTTGTTTTGTAAATGTACTTTTTTGTAAATAAACTATGCAATTTATGTAACACACAAATGCTATATATTTTTGTTGTTCAACACTTATAGACCCAGATTATCTATTCATGAAAACAGAGTGACCCAAGTCTCTCCAGTATGTGAGTACAGTACAGTGTGTGTGAGAGCGAAAGAAATTGAGCTGCAGTTCCGGAGGTAGAGACACTGACTATTCATAGTACGTTAAAGAATTCTAGTGAAGTAACCCTTTTGGACCAAACTATCTGCCACATTGAAGAACTCCGGGTTAAGTGAATTATCACTTCTACCTCACTTGGACCCCCTGAACTTGGCCACCCCATGTATAAAACTCTAGTTCCGCCACTGTCTGGACACCATTGGTTTTTGCCCTAGCACTACACAGCTGATTCAAATAATCAACTAATCATCAAGCTTTAATTATTTGAATCACCTGTGTAGTGCTAGTGCAAAAACCTAAATGTGCAACCCTTGCGGTCCAGAGGACCGAGTTTTGGAAACACTGTGTTATGGCATAATGTTATACCAGTGCCACATAATGCCTGAATTTATTAAATGATGGATACAAAAGACATTTACTGTCGTTATTTATTTTAAGTACAGAACGTTGGCAAATTTCTCATAGTACTACATTTTCTGCTCTTCTTTGTCTACACCCATTCAGCATCGTTCACACCCGATGAGTAGGGTTGATCCGAGCGTTCTGAGTTTACAACAGCTGTCAAGCACCAAAGCTAACTGGCTAACATTGGCTAGCTTGCTATTTACCTTCAGATACAACATTGGGATTATGGTTCATTGTTTACCTCTGGATTACATGAAAACAGCCTAACCAGCTCTGCTGGCAACAATTTCATTAGGCTTTTTTGCCGATGTTTACTGACACCGGCCATATTCAACAGTGTTGTGCGTTCGTAAATTCATCAGTTATTCTGTGCTCTGGCATACTCAGACTGAATTTCCAAATGCACCCGAAATGGTTACTTGCATAGTGGAGTCTTTTGTTAAGACATGTAGCTAGCTAGGTAAACAACGTGTAGGATCATACACGTAATGTTAGCTAGCTAGCCAGCCAGCTAATGTTAGCTAGCTAGCTAAACAATGAACTATAATCCCAACTCATGAAGTTAATACCCTGCATGAATCTGCTGGTAGCTAACCAACAAGGTTCAATGTTAACTTGCTAACATTAGGCTCTAACTAGCAGAGCAAATTGCTCTGAGATACGAATAATAACATCATACACGTAATGTTGGCTAGCAAGCCAGCCAACTAACGTTAGCTAGTTAAACAATGAACCATAGTGCCAACTCATGACGTTAGTACCCTGCATGAATCTGCTGGTAGCTAACCACCAGGTTTAATGTTAGCTAGCTAACATTAGGCTCTAACTAGCTAAGCAAACGGCTCTGAGATTTGAATTATAACATCATACATGTAGCATTAGCTAGTTAAACAATGAACCATAATCCCAACTCATGAATTTAGCTAGCTAGACTATTTTAACCGTATACATCATGCATGATGGACGTGTCTCCCTGTCACAGATACCATAGTTTGAAGATGTAATGTGGAGAAGGCGTCTTCTCCATCTCTTTAACTATCATACTCTAATTCCACTGGTTTCAAAACCTGATCCTCCAGAAAGTGGAGAGCAACACTTATGCAGCTCCACTACGCAATAGATTTTTTTTAAAGCAGCGTTGGACAGGATTACCTACACATACTGACCAGCTCAAATGGACACAAGCCTTCTATATGGCAGACCAATCCAAACGTATTATCTCAGCCAATCATGGCTAGTGGGAAGGTTGCTGTCTTCTTCTGTTGCTTAACCAACTAGGCTCGTAATTTAACCATTCTATTTGTATTTACAGATGGCATACAAGTTTGTTATTAAGGCACATGAAAGTTGACATGTTCCAGAAGGCATTTCTGCCAAAAAACAGATTTAGTAATAAATAATAATAATAAAAAGTTTACGTTCACATGTCTCTCCTGTGAAGTAGTGACCCGCGACATACACCTAGTTTCCTAAAACGAGTCACATGTGTGAGTATTTAATGCATATTTCTTGTGTGTGTGTGGCGTGGTATAACACATTGCTCGCGACGGGGCCCAGCGCGTCCATCACTCTTGCCCCTAAATCTCATGGTCTTTCTGCTGCTATTTCCAGGACGTATGGCCTATTAGGGGTGTGTCTTTCATATTGTTATTCTTGGCCACCCGTGATAATAAATGTAATTCTTCTTCATAGTTTTAAGTCTGTACACTGCAAATTACAATTTTCGTAAGCCATACCTCCAGTTTTCTGATCTGACCCGCTGGGTTATACCGCAACAACCGACCTTGCTCTTTTTAAACAAAAAAACAAACCAGCTAAGTGACGCAATACCTGTAACACAGCATTTTTTTTAAATGTGGGTGCTGTCACGCACAGGTAAAAACTTTGGGTCCATCCCAGTGCGTTTAAAGATTAATATGTAGCCATTAGCTTTTGGGCAGTCAGGAGCTGCAAGAGCTGCATGTCTCTGAGAGAACTAGAGTGGAAGAATCACCCGAGTCAGCTCGAAATGGGAGGGGTGTCATGCAATAACATAAGAGGAAATCATGAATATTGACTGCATATTCCCCATACATGCACTTTATATGGATGCATTGTACAGTATATACAGTGTATATACTGTACATTTACTCAATGCATGTTTTATGAAGGAGAGGGGCAGCCCCACACTACTTATGTAAACTTAATTGGTCGGCAGGTAGCCGGCAGAGTGTTGGGCCAGTAACCAAAAGGTATCTGGTTCGAATACCTGAGCCAACAAGGTGAAAAACCTGTTGATGTGTCCTTGAGCAAGGCACTTAACCCTAATTTGCTCCAGGGGTGCCGTACTACTATGGCTGACCCTGTAGGTAGGCCGTCATTGTAAATAAGAATTTGTTCTTAAATAAAGGTTAAACATGTTTTTAAAGGACAATGTAGAAGTGTCTGCTGAAAGAGCAATGGGATTCGAACCCATACTGGCAACAGTTCATAGTTCTTGAGGCGGAATGCTTTTACACGTTCAGGCTTGTTACATTGAAGTGAGGATGTTTGCAGGGAGTTGGTACAGAAATTAATAGTGATATCATATGAAGAGTTTATTTCCAAAATGCTATATCCACCAATTTTTATCAGTAAGTATTGCTTATGGGTAAATTACTGTTCATATATATTATTATTAGTATTTATTGTTTTACCAAATGCTATATATACATCTTTTAGCTGAAATAGAATGATCATATCCAATATATTTGACTGCGATATTTGGTTGTCTCACCTTCACTCTTAAAAATAAAGGTGCAAGTTGGAACCAAATAAGTTTCTTGAGAATGATGCCATAGGGGAACCATTTTAAGGTCTCTGAAGAACCATATATGTCACTTCCACTTCCTTAACAAATGCTTCTAATCTGGCAGTGACTTCAGAGCAAAAGGACATGACTAAATACTCAACCATTAAAGCTTTGAGACTTGCCACTATGATCTGTTCACTACACAGGTGGAAATGTACGAGATCTACTACCACATGTCAGTTAAACTGGTAGAGCACTCTCACTAACGGGTGCAACATATACAACCTCTTACAATGTGTGACTCCGAATATGTTAATGAGCCAGAAACAACAACAACGTGTGCAAAAGGTTTTTGGCGCTCCAAAGAGTATGACACTCTATTCTTTGGGGTTGGTACTGAATTACAGAAAATTATTGGCAGCACGGTAGCCAGTACATTACTGTAGATTTACGGGAAAAAGTTTTTAGAATCCAAAAATACAGTATGATACTGTAGTATGTGGGGTGGTACTGAATTACAAAAGAAAATACTGTATTGTACTGTTTACTTTGGGGTACAGCATTCTCTTCAGTAGAGAATTACTGTAGCTAACTGTACATTTTTTGCTGTAAATTGACAGCAATTTGTTAGATCTACACTGCACTGTAATTTGCCTATGTAACTATTACTTGCAGTGAAGCGATTTTCCCCTTGAAAATACTAATAGTAGGATAAATAAAGGTAAGTATATCTATTTAAGTAGTCAGTGGCTTTCCTTACTGTTGAGATCCATCAAATTATCCCATTGAGTAGTAACCCCTAATTTCTTCTCAGATCACGTATTGCTGACGTGCACCCTTTCATAAACCTCTGGTGTGACTGTGGGAAGAGGGCCCTGGAAACTAAACTGCTCCCTTTTTTAGCGGATGATAGAGTAGTCAGTCAGTACAGGGAGCAGTTCAGCCCGTGAGAGACCCTACAGGACTTCTTTGACACACGAGCACAGTGGTGGGAACTGGTGAAGGGTAGGACGAGGACCTTCTTCAGAGAGATAGGAAAGAAAAAAAAACAAAGGGAAAGACAGATGCATGGTGGGACTGCAGAGGCTTTTTTAGCAGAACAGAGGAGCAAGGGGGTTATTTTAAGAAGTAAGGAAAGAGAATTAGAAGAGGGAGGAAAGTGCACAAGGTACTTTAAAAAAAAAGATAGCAAGGGTTGAAAAACAAAGACAGGGTTTTAAAAACAGACACAGAGGGAATCCAAGAGGTAGTCAAGGATTTTTATGGGGAATTGTTTGGTTATAGAAAATATGTATGTGAAGAAACTAGGGGAGAGGATTTAACATACATCGACAGGACAATACAAAATATACAGACGACCTCATTAAAGACTTGACAATAACAGAACTGGATAAAGGACTGAGACATTTTAAGAGGGCTGAATGACCGGGGGAGGACGACCTCCCTTAGGAGTTTTATCTGAGCTTTTGGGATGTTTTAGACAACGAACTCCTAAGGTCCTGGCAGCCACAGGCTGACAGCACTGTGGCGCCTAGGGCAATGTGCCGAGGGATAGGGGTCTCCTCTGGGCTCCGACGGATGGGTACGGATTTGATTCGGAAGAGCAGGAGGAGGCTTTTTTACCACCTTGTAACCATCATCGGAGAAGGCATGCTTGCAGAGGAGTGTGGTTTATATAACTAGATAGCTACTCTACTGCTGCCAAAATGTCACTGCAGCAAATATAATTACAAGTTTTTCCTATTCATCTATGACAAAGAATTACCCTTTCCCCTTTCATCTGTGTTGGGTGTTAGCTGTTAGCTAGCTACTGGCTAGCTAGGTCTTCAGCCAGTATGGAACAAAAAGGTCAGTGCTGCTGTGAACAACATTGCAAGAAACATGACAAACTACATACATACATACATACATACATACATACATACATACATACATACATACATACATACATACATACATACATACATACATACATACATACATACATACATACATACATACATACATACATACATACATACATACATACATACATAGCATTTGGAAAGTATTCAGACTATTTTTTTTTCACATTGTGTTACGTTACAGCCTTATTCTAAAATGGATTAATTCATCAATCTACACACAATACCCCATAATGACAAAGCAAAAACAGGTTTTTAGACCTTTTACTCAGTACTTTGTTGAAGCACCTTTGCCAGCGATTACAGCCTTGAGTCTTCTTGGGCATAGCATGTAGCATGCTACATGCTTGGCACACCTGGATTTGGGGAGTTTCTCACAATCTTCTCTGCAGATCCTCTTAAGCTCTGTCAGGTTGGATGTGTATCGTCACTGAACAACTATTTTCAGGTCTCACCAGAGATGTTTGATCGGGTTCAAGTCCGGGCTCTGGCTGGGCCACTCAAGGACATTCAGAGACTTGTCCCGAAGTCACTCCTACGTTGTCCTGGCTTTGCGCTTAGGGTCGTTGTCCTGTTGGAAGGTGAACCTTCGCCCCAGTCTGAGATCCTGAGCAGGTTTTCATCAAGGATCTCTCTGTACTTTGCTCCGTTCATCTTTCCCCCAATCCTAAGGCGAAAGAGTTCAATCTTGGATTCATCAAGTCAAAATAATATTTATTTGTTTCATGCGCCGAATACAACAGGTATAGACCTTACCGTGAAATGCTTACTTACAAGCCCTTAACCAACGACGCAGTTCAAGAAAGAGTTCAGAAAATATTTACTAAATAAACTAAAGTTAAAATATATGTGCAAAGTCCATCTGGTCTGTTTTGTCCTGTAATCACAGCCAGTTTGGAAGCTATTGTTAAGGTCTTTTGAAGTACAAATACTTAGCAACCAACCTCCTTGCAGCAATTACATGTAATTATTGTAAAATACCAATACTGCATCATGGCTCTGATATTACAGTAACGTACATGAAGCTGGTTTTAATTTACAGTACTTGACACCTTTTAATCTTTAAAAAATCTTTATTTAACTAAGCATAGATGAGTAAAGAGACACCAAATGGGACAGTATGTGTGAGGGCTTGGTTGTGGTAAGGCCTCTTACTCCCACCTAGGGGAGGAGAGAGGCACACAACCAAGTTCTCACACACTAACTAGGGAGATTATCATCCCCAATCAGAGACAGCTGTCTAGCGTTGTCTCTGATTGGGGATAGTATATAGGCTCCACACAAATCCACCTGTTTGTGGATCATTGTTTCCTGCTTGTCTGCTTCGTGTGTCAGAAAGCAAGTAAGTCACTGTGTTTTGTTTTGTAGTTGTGTTTTTGTTTTCACTCTCCTTTATTTGTAAATGCTTCGTGAGACCATCTCATTTTCAAATAAAAGGATGACACTTCACCAGCGCTCCATATATCGTCCCTTATATAATGCGCACCGTGACAGAATGATCCACCACCCTGGGACGCAGCGAGAGCAGACACTGGTAGACATCCTCTACAATATGGGGAAATTATCGAAAGAGGATGTCTACCATTATCATGCGGTGGAGGAAGGCTGGGGTCCGGAGCAGCCGAGGCGCCGGAGACGGAGGACACGTCACCGGGCTAGAGTTGAGGACCAGCCTGGAGCCCAGAAAACCCCTCAAACTGATTTTGGGGGGGGGGCTATGGGGGTGGTCGGGGATCGAGGGAGAAGAGCCCCGACCACTGCACTCGTGGGGGTTCCAGGAGGAGCCCCTACAGCCATGGGAGCAGGAGTACAGAGAGGAGTCGGAGGAAGACGACGACGATGTGCTTCTGTTCCCTCACTCGTGGGGGTTCCCGGAAGAACCCTCACAGGATGGGGATTGGCGGTGGAGTAGGCACGACAGGGACAGTCGTGCTCCAGCGCCAGTTCCCAGTCCGGTGCCTCCAGCGCCGGTCCAGAGTCGGAGGAGGAGGAGACCGACTCTGCGCACCAAACCATCGGTGCGCAACACTAGCCCGGTGCGTCCCGTACCAGCTAAACGCACCAACCCAACGGTGCGTTTCCCCAGCCCGGTACGGCCCGCGCCTGCTCCACGCACCAGCCCTATGGTGCGTGTCTCCAGCCCGGTGCGACCCGTGCCAGCTAGACGCACCAGCCCAACGGTGCGTTTCCCCAGCCCGGCACGGCCCGCGCCTACTCCGCGCACCAGCCCAACGGTGCGTGTCTCCAGCCCGGTGCGACCCGTGCCAGCTAAACGCACCAACCCAACGGTGCGTTTCCCCAGCCCGGTACGGCCCGTGCCTGCGCCTCGCAGCAGACCAATGGTGCGCTCACCCAGTCCAGTATGCCCCGTGTCCATTCCTCACACGGAGCCTACAGCGAGGGTCGACAGCGCAGCTCTGTGGTTGGAGACCATCTCTGCGTCGGTGCCCAGGGTGGGCACGACGTTCAGCCCCGCTGTGGAGCAGGAGCTCCATAGCGCGTCGGTGCCCAGTCTGGGGCCGACAGCCAGCCCAACCACAGGCTGGAGACCATCTCTGCCGACAGCCAGCCCAACCAGAGGGCTGGAAACCATCTCTGCGTCGGTGCCCAGGGTGGGCACGACGTTCAGCCCCGCTGTGGAGCAGGAGCTCCATAGCGTGTCGGTGCCCAGTCTGGGGCCGACAGCCAGCCCCACCAGAGGGCTGGAAACCATCTCTGCGTCGGTGCCCAGGGTGCACCAACCCAACGGTGCGTTTCCCCAGCCCGGTACGGCCCGTGCCTGCGCCTCGCAGCAGACCAGTGGTGCGCTCACCCAGTCCAGTATGCCCCGTGCCCATTCCTCACACGGAGCCTACAGCGAGGGTCGACAGCGCAGCTCTGTGGTTGGAGACCATCTCTGCGTCGGTGCCCAGGGTGGGCACGACGTTCAGCCCCGCTGTGGAGCAGGAGCTCCATAGCGTGTCGGTGCCCAGTCTGGGGCCGACAGCCAGCCCCACCAGAGGGCTGGAAACCATCTCCGCGTCGGTGCCCAGGGTGGGCACGACGTTCAGTCCCGCTGTGGAGCAGGAGCTCCATAGCGTGTCGGTGCCCAGTCTGGGGCCGACAGCCAGCCCAACCACAGGGCTGGAAACCCTCTCTGCGTCGGTGCCCAGGGTGGGCACGACGTTCAGCCCCGCTGTGGAGCAGGAGCTCCATAGCGTGTCGGTGCCCAGTCTGGGGCCGACAGCCAGACCTACGGCAGGGCTGAAAACCACCTCTCCGTCGGTGCCCAGGGTGGGCACGGCGTCCAGCCCGAGGTCTCCGGTGAAGGTCAGCAGCCCGAGACCTCCGGTGAGGGTCAGCTGTCCAAGGTCTCCGGAGAAGGTCAGCAGCCCGAGGCCTCCTGTGACGGTCAGCAGCCTGAGGTCTCCTGTGAAGGTCAGCAGCCTGAGGCCTCCTGTGAAGGTCAGCAACCCGTGACCTCCGGAGAAGGTCAGCAGCCCGAGACCTCCGGAGAAGGTCAGCAGCCCGAGGCCTCCTGTGAAGGTCAGCACCCCGAGGCCTCCGGTGAAGGTCAGCAGCCCGAGACCTCCGGAGAAGGTCAGCAGCCCGAGACCTCCGGAGAAGGTCAGCAGCCCGAGACCTCCGGAGAAGGTCAGCAGCCCGAGACCTCCGGAGAAGGTCAGCAGCCCGAGACCTCCGGAGAAAGTCAGCAGCCCGAGGCCTTCTGTGAAGGTCAGCAGCCCGAGGGTCCCGGTGAAGGTCAGCAGCCCGAAACCCCCGGCGATGGTCAGCAGCCCGAGACCCCCGGCGAAGGTCAGCAGCCCGAGACCTCCGGGGAAGGTCAGCAGCCCGAGACCTCCGGGGGAGGTCAGCAGCCCGAGACCTCCGGGGAAGGTCAGCAGCCCGGGACCTCAGGTGAAGGTGAGCAGTCCTGAACCTCCACCAGAGCCACATCCGGGTCCAGCAGTCTGCTCTGATACAGCGCCAGAGCGGTCCGCTCCACCGGTGCCCAGTCCGGGGCCGGTCATCTGCGTCGCTCCAGTGCCGGAGCAGTCCGCTCCACCGGTGCCCAGTCCGGGGCCGGTCATCGACGTCGCTCCAGTGAAGGAGCAGTCTGCTCCACCGGTGCCCAGTCCGGGGCCGGTCGTCTACGTTGCTCCAGTAACGGAGCAGTCCATTCCACCGGTGCCCAGTCCGGGGCCGACCGTCTGTGTCGCTCCAGTGCCGGAGCAATCCGCTCCACCGGTGCCCAGTCCGGGGCCGGTCGTCTACGTCGATCCAGTGACGGAGCAGTCCGCTCCACCGGTGCCCAGTCCGGGGCCGGTCGTCGGCGTCGCTCCAGTGCCGGAGCAGTCCGCTCCACCGGTGCCCAGTCCGGGGCCGGTCGTCTACGTCGCTCCAGGGAAGGAGCAGTCCGCTCCACCGGTGCCCAGTCCGGGGCCGGTTGTCAGCCCCTCTCCAGGGTCGAGGGCTCCCACACCAGGGTCCAGACAGGACTTGGTGGAAGGCGGGAGTACTGAGGGGGGAACCATCGCGCCGGGGTCCGGACCGGACCGGACCGGGCGTGCAACGGAGAGGTAGGAGAGAAGCTACTCTCACAGCCTGTGCCACGCCCGGAACCCCCACCAGCAACCACCTCAGTACCCCGCCATGTCCCCCCTAGAGTTTTGGACACTTTTTCTTTCAGGAGAGGGGGGATTTTTTTTTGTGTGTGCGATCGGGAGTCCGCACCTTAGGGGGGGGGGTACTGTGAGGGCTTGGTTGTGGTAAGGCCTCTTACTCCCACCTAGGGGAGGAGAGAGGCACACAACCAAGTTCTCACACACTAACTAGGGAGATTATCATCCCCAATCAGAGACAGCTGTCTAGCGTTGTCTCTGATTGGGGATAGTATATAGGCTCCACACAAATCCACCTGTTTGTGGATCATTGTTTCCTGCTTGTCTGCTTCGTGTGTCAGAAAGCAAGTAAGTCACTGTGTTTTGTTTTGTAGTCGTGTTTTTGTTTTCACTCTCCTTTATTTGTAAATGCTTCGTGAGACCATCTCATTTTCAAATAAAAGGATGACACTAGTGATGTGTCATGCGCAAAAGATGCGGCTCTGAGAGCCGATGCTTTGTAGTGAATCAGAAGAGCCGGCTCGCATCGAGTGAGAGCCGGCTCCCAGTTTTTTTCCTTTCGCTGCGTGCTTACAGGCAGAACTTTGTTTTGATTGGTCAGAAATCGCATCGCGGCCAATCAGATGTGAGGATATGGGATCATACCATTATGTAAAAACAGAGAGGGGGGTGAAGTGAAGCGGCACTCCACTGCAAGTTAATGAGTCGTAACAACGTTAATAACGACACTGTCTGTCAGATAGCGGTGAGGAGAGTGTGTGAGTCGTAACTATGAGTGACACCCGAAAGAGAAGCAGCATCTGGCTCCAGTTTAAAGACAATGGAAACAACAAAGCAGAGTGCGTTCACTGCAAGATGAAAATTACTTTAAGAGCAGGTTCCACCACAAACCTGCATAGACATATGAGAACTGTCCATCCTACAGTGCAGTTAGAGGAGAGAGGGCAAGCTAGCACCCCATCTACAGATCCTGGTGTGTCTCATCCCCAAAAAACAGCAACTGCAGCAGCATCTACTGGCTTCCCCACACATGCAGGTATAACCTCTCCTACTGCAGCTCAAAGCAAAATAAGCCAGTTTATACCCAAAGTGATGACCCCATCCAAACAGCACAGCATTGATGTAGAGCTAGCTAAAATGATAGCTACTGATTTCCAACCCTTTTCAATTGTGGAGGACAGAGGTTTTAAAAGTTTTGTCAAAACTTTAAATCCCACATACACTCTTCCCAGTAGAAAAACATTGTCCCAAACAACAATACCTAAACTATATGACACAGAACGGGCATTATGGCAAGTAAGGGTGAAACAAGCTCCATCAGTTTGCCTGACAACTGACTGCTGGACCTCCAGAACAACCTGCTCTTTCATGGCTGTCACTTGCCATTTCATTGAAAATTACAAGATGACATCTTGCCTTTTGGACTGCTTTGAGTTCACAGAGACACACAGCAGAAAACCTAGCAGATGAGCTAGTAAGAGTGGCAAAAGAGTGGCAAGTAGAGGACAAAGTAGTGTGCTGTGTGAGTGACAATGCAGCAAACATCACCAAAGCCATAAAAATTCTTAAGTGGACCCATCACCCATGTCTGGCACATACACTAAACCTCATGATTAGAGATGCCCTAAAGGTGGTCAAACCAACCGTGGATAAGGTGAAGGCTGTTGTGGAGTTTTTCCACATTAGCACAGTTGCAACACAGAGGCTAAAGTCCACACAGTGCCAGATGGGGATGCCTGAACTGAGGCCCAAACAAGAGTGTGCCACCAGGTGGAACTCAACATTTTATATGTTGAAACGAATTCTTGAAACAAAAGATGCCATCATCTCCACCCTGGCCCTCATCAACGCACCAGTTGATGCTCTATGTCAAGAGGAATGGGAGCTGGTGAAAGAGGTCTGCACCGTCCTGCAACCATTTGAGGAGGTGACTGTGGAAATAAGTGCAGACAGGTACCTTGGACCATTTTTTTTCACTACTACCATTCAGTCACTATTATACATTGCAGAAACAATACAGTATAATGTGCCACATATAATATGCCACATACTTTAAAAAAAGCTTCATTTTAAAATTTGCTGTTTCTCTCCCTCAGCTATGTTTCTGCCTCAAAAATGCTCCTGCTATGCAAAGGTTTGCAGCGTGTGACAGCCCAACAGACTGTAACCATGCAGAAAGGGAAAGAATTGGTTGCAGCTCTTTGTTCAGCCATGGACCGGAAATTTCTGCGTATGGAGTACAACACTGTCCACTCAGAAACCACATTATTGGATCCTAGGTTTAAAAAACTTGCATTCAATGACAACAGAGCTGTTGATGAGGCACTTCAGAGAATTAGTGCAGCAGCAAGATGCACCCCTAGCAGCCAGCCAGCTCCGCCATTAGAAGGCCAAGTGTATGAGGAACCACAAACCTCTGTTGTTTGGAGGCTTTTTGATGAAAGAGCTACAGGAGATGCTACAAGAAGAAATCCTACAGCTGATGCTATACTGGAGGTGAGGTCTTATCTTGAGGAGCCCATCATCCAACGAGCAGAAGACCCACTGAGCTGGTGGCAGGCCAAGGCCTCAGTCTTTCCACGCCTGGCGAAGGTGATGGAAGGGAGACTGTGTATTGTTATTCTTTTGAATGCCAATCTTCACTGAGGACATTAATACTGTTTGCTTGAGTTTGGTTCTAGTTCTGTTCTAGTTCAATTCTGTTTATTTGCTGTTTTTTTGTTGTTAATTTGTGCAAAAAAATGTTTGATTAAAATGATTAAAAACAAAAGAATGCTTTTGTAACAAAATAAATGCATAAAAACACTGCACATGAAAGGGTTTTCAACACACAAACCATTTTTTTTTTTTAAAGTTAGGGTAAAATAAAGGCCTACAAAAAAATCCTAAATTAAGAGCCGTTCAGGAGTCGAAAGAGCCGGCTCTTCTTTGGGAGCTGAGCCAAAAGAGCCGGCTCTCGGAAAAGAGCCGAACTTCCCATCACTAGATGACACTTCACCAGCGCTCCATATATCGTCCCTTATATAATGCGCACCGTGACAGTATGAGGAATCAGAATTCCTTAGAAGACCAATGTATCTGTAACTACAACAACATTCTCAGTAACTGTTATGGAAACCTGATATGACTGAGATGTTATTTTTTATCAACCTTAGTTTAATGCACTGACTGTACGTCGCTCTGGACAAGAGCGTCTGCTAAATGTAAAAGTAAAAATGAACACTTGCAAAGCACACTGCAGGGTATTATTCATTGAGTTCCGCACTTAAACAAATTAGGCCTTGTTTGGGGGCGGAGCTCATTAAAATAATACCCAGCAGTCATTTTTATATTTACATGTTGGACATTTAGCAGACGGTCCTGTCCAAGGTGCCTTACAGTCTAAGATAGCTAAAAAAGAACATATCACAGTCATATCAAGGAAAAATATTATGTCACCTTTATGGAGAAAGCTGTTGTAGATAAGTGGGGTATTTAAACTGTTACAAAATACATGAATTGAATTTCAGGCCAGTGAAATATAAATGACTAAATAGGTATTGTAGCTATAGAGATATTAACATGAAATAGATGTGACAGAAATACTGCCCATTGTTGGTTCTAGCTGCCTGCTCTGTAAATCTCCAACAGTTTACTAACCACTGTGCTTCCAGTAATGTAGTGTACATTCTAGAAATGCAGCATGTTGGTGGAGTCATGTATTAGAGCAATATGCTGTAAATGTGTGTTTCAGTCATTTACTGGTTTCTGTGCAGCCAGTATTTTACTGTAAATGTAATTACCAATTTTATTTTGAACTTCACACTCAGGTTGCAGTAACCATTAAAAAGGGCTTCATTATAATTTCACTCAGGTTGCAGTAACCATTAAAAAGGGCTTCATTATAATTTCACTCAGGTAGCAGTAACCATTAAAAAGGGCTTCATTATAATTTCACTCAGGTTGCAGTAACCATTAAAAAGGGCTTCATTATAATTTCACTCAGGTTGCAGTAACCATTAAAAAGGGCTTCATTATAATTTCACTCAGGTTGCAGTAACCATTAAAAAGGGCTTCATTATAATTTCACTCAGGTTGCAGTAACCATTAAAAAGGGCTTCATTATAATTTCACTCAGGTTGCAGTAACCATTAAAAAGGGCTTCATTATAATTTCATTTAATTCATTAAGCCAACTGTTTGATCACACTTTTAATTCATCACAGTTCTGTCCTTTCATGTTCGCTCCTATGATTTCCTCTGCTATTAATGCTCAGCTTAACACTCTGAGAATGCAAGAGGGGGATGGGGAGACAGGGAGGGAGAGAGAGAGAAGGAGGGAGGGAGGGAGAGAGAGAGACAGAAGGAGGGAGGGAGGGAGAGAGAGAGAGACAGAAGGAGGGAGGGAGACAGGGAGAGAGAGAGAGAGAGACAGAAGGAGGGAGGGAGACAGGGAGAGAGAGAGAGACAGAAGGAGGGAGGGAGACAGGGAGAGAGAGAGAGACAGAAGGAGGGAGGGAGACAGGGAGAGAGAGAGAGACAGAAGGAGGGAGGGCTACCCAAACACATTAGCACTACATGATTTGGAGAGAGGCTCTAGTCTAGAGAGATGAACTACAGAAGTGTGTGTGTAGGTGGAATTGAGAGAGGGTACCACTCTACTCAACAGAATGCCCCCAGGCCTCGGGCCCAGAGGTAAAAATGGAGAATGACATTTTAAATAGTAGGCATTATGATTTGGAGGAGCAAGGTGAGAAAAACGCTAGTGGTGAACAGAACCTGCCAGTAGCCTTTTTGACCTCCCACTATCTTAAGATGGAGCAAAACAGTCTCTCAGCTTGTACTCACTAACACAATGTAGAAGGCAATTTACAGCTTTTAGAAAGGTGCTGTCTGTAAGGTACGCTTCTGAACCACAAAGTGAAACACTAGGACATTGCTAAACAATCATTTAAACACACCCTTTTACAAACAGCAGGTCTTTCACCTGCACTGGAAACAAAATGGCTAATTAAGTGGTTTTGGCTTTGCTCTTGCTAGAACTCTCTCTCATTTCGATAGTCAGTCTGTCACTGATGCCAATGGTCCTAATGGTAACTACGTATTTCATTTAGCAGATGCTTTAATTTAACACTCACATATATTTTCGTATGGCTGGGCCCAGCAGAAATTGATCCCACAACCCTTGGTGTTGCAAGTCTCCTGCTCTACCAACTGAGCCACAAAGGACCACTTCTGGTGCAAACGGTCCTCCAAGACTTTAGCGGGTGCCCCAATGTGGCCTCTTTGTAGGCTTGATGTTACGTATGATACTGGAGCTCCGAGGCATGCATCGAAATCTCGAAGCAGTTCAGTTCGAAGCAGTGTGCCGATGCCTGTATCACTTTATCAGAAGCACGTGATCATTGATGTCCAAAGCTTTGTTTCGTCAAACAACCACCTGATTGGTTTGGCATTGGTTTTGGTAGAGGACAAAAAGGCTACTATACAGACGCGCTACAGCATGTGGGACGTCATCTATAATCATTTGGCTGCTCTAAATTCTTTTGACCAGCAGGTGCCACGAGTGTACAATGTGTTGATCAATGCCTAGAGTAATTAACCTATTTTCGACACAATTGGCTGGAAAACCTCACTGCTTCAGGAAGATTTGTTTTCCCATCACTACTTGTCATGTATCATGGAGCTTGCTGGCACCAGAGATGCGGACCAGACCACAAAAGCATGGATACGGTACTTGTCAAACCTAATCCTCTTACTCAGGATTTACGAGTTGCCAGGCCTGTTGGACATTTATCATATATCACAGCCCACATCCATGTCCAGTAGTGAATCCATTGTCTTAAGGGGACAGTGCAGTCGTTTTTATGATATTTATTATTTATGATATTTCCTCACTATGAGGACTAAATAACTATATAATGCCCTTTTAGTTTATTTTAATTTAAAATGTTTTGTTTTGGGGGAATTTCAGCCTGTTCAGGTGTGTCGTGACGTGACTGTCATTAATGTGATGACTGTTATTTTATCAACTCAATTAACTATGTTTAATTATTACATGATTAAATTAATCCTTTAAAAATGAAGTCATTATGAATTTGGGGCACCACGGGAAAAGTTCTATCAATAGCAGTCACTTTTAATGTATTATTACCTCATCAGTCTCATTCTTTTCTTTATATCTCCACGAACCCTAACTTCATTGATGAATCAGCAATACACAAATTGGCTTAATTATTTATTTACTAACTAACTAAAAGTTTTATATGACACACAATTATTCCATTTAGAAGGCTCAAATCACATTGCTCTCTTCACAAAAGTATTATCACATATTTTATGCAAAATTTAGATGCAAACCTGATAACTAGGACGTGTACACTTTCAGCATTACAGTTATCTTGTTATACCATCCTTAATGACATCAAAAAATGAAAAACTACAGTTTAGATCCCCACCAACCATTCTAAACACTTGGATTTCAAAAATAGCGCTCCAATGTCCAACCTTTTGATGTTAGAGTTTTTGCCGGCAAGAGGGTCTCTGGAACAAAAAAATAATAATTCTCCCATGCTAGAGAGAAAAAGGAGTGCCAACTATTTACGACCAGGACATTAAGGTGTCAAAACCCCCACATCAACCCCTCCCCTGGTCTGTGGATACTCAGAGGAGAGTCATGACAGGTGGGATGGAGTTTTTGGTCCACAGCATGGCATCACAATCTGATCTGATTACTTTGCAGGAGTAAGCAGGGTAGGCTCTAGACTCTAGTCTAGTCTAGACAATCCTATCTGCCAATCAGGACTCTGTATGTAAATATATAGAAATTTGCTTCTACACGCCCACATGATCAGGTTGAGCATTTCAATAAAAAAAGTTGGTTCAGGGAAATAAATCATAAAAAATATTTGGAGTTATATTCATGAAATAAACACACATAGTGATATATTAGACATACAGTGATGATTTAAAAATACTCTTATATTGCAATAGAAACAATAAAGAAAATATTTTCGGACACCTGTCCGTGGCCCGTGGTTAGGCGGAGACGAGTAGGAAAGGTGGATTCCATGACAGAGTGAAAAATAACATGGGCTCGTAGATCATTCTCATGCATTGCTGTCAAACAGAGAAACACACAGACTGACGGATAGAGAAGTAGATAGGCAGACACCAGCCAAGACACACGCACGCCCCATCTGGCCCAGCTCTATCCCTTGCTACTGAAGACACAAAACTCATACACTCATATGCGCACACACGCGCACACACACACATCTACCCTTCAGCAAGAGAGACTCACACTACCAAGAGAGAGAAAGGGAAAGGGAGAGAGAGAGAGAGAGAGAGAGAGACCATTTAAAAGACAAAAAGGGGAAAAGTCAGAGATGGCCACTGTCTAACCCCGTTTATACTGTACCTGGTTCTAACATGCATATTTTTTCTTGATATTGTCCACGTTATGGTTGTGTCCACACATGGCACGGCTCCAGAAGGTGAACATTTAGCTGCATTTTGCAACCCTTTGACTTGGCTGTGCAAGTAAAACATGTAATTAGTCACATCGGTGCGAGTTGCACAGTCTATATGGTGACCTCACTCAAAAAGTCCTATTTTTTTTAGGAGGCTAAACCCATAATTTGGTCAAACTGTATAGTGCATTATCTGTATAATTCCTGTAATGAAAGTGTCTGCCTGTTTGGCTGGGGCCCTGCTGCTGTGATGAGCAAGCCACTCTCAATGCCAATGCTCAGGAGAATTTTTTTTTGCAAAACATTTCAAAATCCAATTGCGGGGGAAAAACATAGCTATCCTGTGTAATACAATTGTCACTGTTGAAGAGACGAGGTTGTCAGCTTTCTGTAGGTATTTATTTCTCTACTCTAAATATTAAACTCAATAGCAATTATTTTACAACCAAGATAATATATGTTGGTTTAGGATATCTGCCATTGCGATTGTATTGGGTAGTATGCTACAAAATGCAACGTTTTTTTAGGACATTACATTTACAACTAGCAGTGGGTATTACATTTAGAGATAGAGATCAATGTGTATTGAGTTCCCACTTACTCAGTACAGGTGGGGAATTAGCCCCAAATAAATTAGCCTACGTTATTAGTGCACATACTCAATTAGGTTGCGCATCAAAATATTTGGAATCACACTTCTTAATAAAGCACTGTGAATGACTTCCCCTCTACTTTCTACCCACCTACCTGGGCATGCGCACCCTCATTTCATTTGAAGAGCTCTATGCCTTGTTACTGTTGCTGAGCTCACCTGGGCCTTGATTGGTGAACCAATAAACCATTCACAGCTCTTTGTCTGTTGGCTCAGGGACACCCACACACGCAGTGCTTTTAGCATAGTGTCTTTAACTTACATATTTGACACACTTTGACATACATGATGAAATTGGACATGTTCATTAATACAGTAATTATTATTAGATCTCAGAATCACTTGGTTCACAGCATTCCGATCTACCTGCTAAGCCACCCAGTCTTCGTCTGTAATGCTACACATCACATTTCAAAGTAAATCTCAGCCCTGTTAAAATACCGTCAAGAAAAACTATTTTATTTACCATAGTGATTCAGGAGTAACATTAAAACAGAGTAATATGCCCCAACAAAATACAGTGCCTTGAAAAAGTATTCATACCCCTTGATTGCACTATTTGTTGCGTTACAGCCTAAATTGAAAATGGATTCAAAAGATTGTATTGTCTCTACACACAATACTCCATAATGACAAAGTGAAAACATGTTTTTAGACATTTTAGCAAATGTGTTGAAAATTAAATACAGAAATATCAAATTTACAGCAAGTCAGTTAAGAACAAATTCTTATTTACAATGACGGCATAAACCGGCAAAACTCAAACGATGCTGGGCCAATTGTGCGCCGCCCTATGGGACTCCCAATCACGGCCGGTTGTGATACAGCCTGGAATCAAACCAGGGTGTCTGTAGTGACGCCTCTAGCACTGAGATGCAGTGTCTTAGACCACTGCTCCACTTGGGAGCCATCAATCATCGCTAGACAGCCATTTTCAAGTTTCGTCATAGATTTTCAAGCTGATTTAAGTCAAAAATGTAACTAGGCCACTCAGGAACATTTAATGTCGTCTTCGTAAACTCCAGTGCATATTTCTAACTACTATCTGTGAGCTAATGTTTTCCCTCTACAGTATGTGGTTCATTTTTAGAATGAGAGAATTAAGATGGATGTCACTATAGAGGTGAAAGAAACACCACACACTTTCCCTCTTTCTCACTTTTTCAATACAGTGGATAAAAAGGGGTAAGCCAGGTGTACTCTCTGTCTGAAAGAGATCAATTATACCAACAAAGGGTATCATGCTCTGCTGGCACATTGTAGAACAGATGTCAACAGGCAGAACGTGTACAATGTAATAATGTGCAGTGTAGCCGAAAGATATTGCTTTTGTTGTGTTGAACTTGACAGTAACACTTGTTAGTGAGTGAGGGAGGATTATTACATGTTTTACTTAGTGAACATTATTTTTGAACACATGTAGCCTTGAGCACTTGATCGATGTCTACTATAGTGGCCAATATTATAGAGCAAACATAGAATCCATGTTTGTTTCTACTTTTATTTCCCCCAAGTGCAATATTTAGATGTTTGGTCACAAGCGTTCTATTATAAAGGCTGTCATGGCTAACTGCTATATTAGTGTATTGATTTTTCTCAAGACTTGAGTGTCATTTGCAGTAAAGTCTAGGAAACAAATAACATTGGATTGCTTTCTTTACATGTTTTAGCTGTGAGTTAGATTCACATGAACCACTTTATTTTACACACAGAGAATGATCATGTAGATCATATTCTAACCTGCATTTCCCCTAGCAGGGATTTATTGCATGTCACCTTTTTGGGCCGTCACCCGTTTACATCCCTGGTTTGACCTGAAGCAAGAGTACTGAGGTGTGTTCAGTTCGCTTGAACCTTTGTTACATTGCAGAATGATTTGTACTGAACGACATTTCCACAAAATGTTCTTGTACATTCTTGAACAGACTTTGAGGTACGGTATGTTTGCGCTCATTTGGTGCTTGTGGCAAGGTGTGTCTTGGAGCAATTATTATTTATTTATTTTTATTTAACCTTTATTTAGCTAAGCAAGACAGAACAAATTGTTATTTACAATGAAGACTTACACCGGCCAAACTCGGACGACGCTGGGCCAATTGTAGATAGATAGATAGATAGATAGATAGATAGATAGATAGATAGATAGATAGATAGATAGATAGATAGATAGATAGATAGATAGATAGATAGATAGATAGATAGATAGATAGATAGATAGATACTTTATTGATCCCCATGGGGAAATTTCTTCATCAAACAGCTACGAAAAAACACAGGGCAGGTGCAAAATGCCAGAACGAAAATACACAAAAGACAGATACATGATACTGGAGTGCAAAAAAGCTATAATAAGACATTGCATAGTATGGGTGGATGGCTGAATATGTACACTATACATTGTTACAGAGTGTAATAATGTCATAAAACTTTTTGACAGTCATAAAGTGTATTTTCCAAGTAAAGTGACACAAAATTGTCATAATGCTTCATAACAGTGTCATGAAGTGTATTTCTTAGTCCAACTAAAGTGACACAGGACGGTCATATTTTTTATTTGACCTTTATTTAACTAGGCAAGTCAGTTAAGATCAAATTCTTATTTACAATGACGGCCTACCTAGAGGGTCAGCAATAGTAGTACGGCGACCCTGGAGCAAATTAGGTTTAAGTGCCTTGCTCAAGGACACATCGACAGGTTATTCAGCCTGTCGGCTCGTGTATTCAAACCAGTGACCTTTCGGTTACTGGCCCAACCCTCTAACCGCTGGGCTACCTGCCGCCATAATGCATCATGACAGTATCATAAATGTATATTTTCTACAAATTATTTAAAACATTATGAAAAAAACATGACTGTAACGAATTCATTACAACAACAACAAAGTATTTAAGAAACTTTTTGGCAGGGAAAAAAACTAATTTGAATAACCAGCCTTAAAATATCGCAATATACACTACATGGCCAAAAGAATGTGGACACCTGGTCTTCGAACATCTCATTCCAAAACCATGGATGTTATTATGGAGCTGGTCCCCCCTTTCCTGCTATTACAGCCTCAACTCTTCTGGGAAGGCTTTCCATTAGATGCTGGAACATTGCTGCCGGGACTTCCTTCCATTCAGCCACAAGAGCATTAGTGAGGTCGGGCACTGATGTTGGGTGATTAGGCCTGGGTCGCAGTCGGCGTTTCAATTCATCCCAAAGGTGTTTGATGGGGTTGAGGTCAGGGCTCTGTGTAGGCCAGTCAAGTTCTGTTGCCACAAACTGTTGCCACAAAGTTGGAAGCACAGAATCATCTAGAATGTCATTGTATGCTGTAGTGTTTGCTTTAGATTGTCCTTTCACTGAAACTAAGGGGCCTAGCCCAAACCATGAAAAACAGTCACCAAACTATGTTTTGTGGCAGGTAGCATTCTCCTGGCATCTGCCAAACCCATATTAGTAAGTCAGACTGCCAGATGGTGAAGTGTGATTCAACTAGGAAAGTCAGTTAAGAACACATTCTTATTTACAATGACGGCCTACACCGCCCAATCTCGGACAACGCTGGGCCAATTGTGCACCGTCCTATGGGACTCCCAATCACGGCCTGTTGTGATACAGTCTGTATTCTAACCAGGTTGTCTGTAGTGACGCCTCTAGCACTGAGATGCAGTGTCTTAGACCACTGCGCCACTTGGGAGCCCATTCTACTGCCATGTTTGTCTGTGGAGATTGCATGGCTGTGTGCTCGATTTTATACACCTGTCAGCAATGGGTTTGGCTGAAATAGCCGAATCCACTAATTTGAAGGGCTGTCCACCTACTTTTGGCCATCTAGTGTATTTCACAACTGGTTTAAACATATGGGTCATGACAGTGTTATGACCATATTATGACATGGTAATAACGTGTTATGACACTGGGTGTCAAGTAAAGTGTTACAGTCTGTCTTTTATCTAAGAGATACTGTATAAGAAATGTTTTAGTTTTCTGGATCCATATTTTGGATCCAGAAAACAACAGCTTATTTTTGTTGGCACAAAACTACCTCCATACTTCCATTCGAGTCCCGCGACACCTGTGGGGGTCATAGATCGCTTTCCTTCGTGGTGTCATATTAGTTTTGTAGGCCAAACCGTTCGGACACTACAGATGTTTTTGTGAGAAGACCAATTTAAACCCAGGGCTGTTCCGCCAACCTCCCTCTGAACATTACTCCACTAGCATAACCCATGCTGTTACCGGCATACTCGCATACTACCAACTGTTTTATACTGTATGTATATTTCACAGTCATTGACAGAGAAAAAGTAAGTAATGGAAGTGTGAATCAGTGGTGGCTGGTGTCACTTTAGGACAGGTTCATTCTAATGGTTGGAATGGAATGAATTGAACGGTATCAAACACATAGTTTTCCTCCCCTCACCAGCCTCCTCTGGTGTGAAAACCCCCCCCACTACTTTCAGTTTATAAAGACATTTCTGCCTCACACTATTTCTGTCTCCACGACACGACCCAAGCGCTCTGAGAAATGGATCAAGGCTCCGACTTTTCTTTTTAATCAAAATGGATTCCTGTTCTGAGAGGGAGGGCAATCCATCCATCCTTCTCGCCCCCACCCTCCCTTCCCTTCTCCATTACCCTCCAATCTCCATTCCCCCCAATGAATCTTAATTATTCTCCATAAAACCCTGGGAGGCCACAGGAGGCGACCCCGGCACTGGGAGAGAACAACCTACAGAGATGTGAAAGAAAAGCCATGCTCCAACCGCTCACAACCAACCACAACAAGAGAAAACAGACCACTTGTTCACTAAAACCTGTAGGTAAAGCTAATACACTGAGAGGGGCGAAGCCTACTGACTCTGGCGTATTCGGCAACCATAATAAAACATTCCATCATATCCCAGCAGTACCCAAGACACCAGCAGAGATAAAAGAGTAATACTTAATGTAGGAGAGCATATCTGTGTCCTGCACAGCAGCGATGGTGGTTCAGATACACTGTGTCTTTGCTCCTTTAAAATAACCATTATAATACTTGGGTATCTAGAATTAATTTCCCTGGTTAATATTTTCCGTTAAATGGAAATGGAGCCACGAGACAGTATTTCTGAGCGAATTTTTTAGCTCTATTTACTGGATAAAAATTGATACTCAGAAATGTTTCTGTACTTTGAAAAGGATGAATGAAGCTAGTGACTAAGAGCTTGAAGAGTGAAGATCTAATTAAAGTTATCTAATCCAATGTGTAGTTCCTACTCATGTATAACAAACATACACAGACAATTCTCCAGTTTTAAATAATTATTAGACTGAGAAAGTTAAATAAAAACTGAAAGTGTTGAGTTTGTGGACCCATATACTGTAGACACCGGAACAGTGTTGAACTGATTAGTGTAAAGCCTTATTCAAGTATTTCACAGAGTACCTTGCCTTTTGAGCAGAGGTGTAAAGTACTTAAGTAAAAATACTTTAAAGTACTACTTAAGTAGTTTTTTTGAACATCTGTACTTTACTTTACTATTTATATTTTTGACAACTTTTACTTTTACTTCACTACATTCCTAAATAAAATAATGTACTTTTTACTCCATACATTTTTTCTGACACCTAAATGTACTGGTTACATTTTGAGTGTTTAGCGGGACAGGAAAATGGTCCAATTCACGGACTTATCAAGAGAACATCCCCGGTCATCCCTATTGCCTCTGATCTGGAGGACTCACTAAAGACACATGCTTTATTTGTAAATGATGTCTGAGTGTTGTAGTGTTCCCCTGGTTATCCATAAATTTAAAAAACAAGAAAATTGTGCCGTCTGGTTTGCTTTATATAAGGAATAAGAAATTATTTAAACTATTACATTTACTTTTGATACTTAAGTGTATTTAAAACCAAATACTTTTACTCAAGTTTTACTCAAGTAGTAGTTTACCAAATAGGGATATCCTCTGTATACCACCCCTACCTTGTCACAAAACAACTGATTGGCTCATTAAGAAGGAAATACATTCTACAAATTAACTTTTAACAAGGCACACCTGTTAATTGAAATGCATTCCAGGTGACTACCTCATGAAGCTGGTTGAGAGAAATCCAAGAGTGTACACAGCTGTCATTAAGGCAATTCCTATTTACAATGACAGCCTACAACAGCCAAACTCATACAACTGTGCAATTCCCAATCACAGCCAGTTGGGATAGAGTCTGTATTTGAACCAGGTTGTTTGTAGTGACACCTTTAGCACTGAGATGCAGTGTCTTAGACCACTGCACCACTTGGGAGCCCAAAGTATTTCACTCTCTAATAAAGCCCTTTTGTGGGAAAAAAAAAACATTCTGATTGGCTAGTGGGTGGGCCTATGTCCTCCCAGGCCCACCCATGACTGTGTCCAGTCATGTGAAACATAATAATCAAATCATTTATTTATTTCAATGGAATGATGCCCTTATATGAACTGTAACTCAGTAAAATCATGGTTGCATGTTGCATGTTGCATTTATATTTTTGTTCAGTTTATTTGCTGACACCCGACTGTCAAAGTTTGGCACCAGTAGAATAGTTATCTAGCAATATAAAACGCTCACCTCCGCAAACAAGCCTTTTCTGATGTTGGTTACAAGGCGGTACTTTAAATTAAGAGAATCAGTCCTTCATGGTCGAATTGCTGCAAAGAAACCACTACTAAAGGACACCAATAAGAAGAAGAGACTTGCTTGGGCCAAGAAACACGAGCAATGGACATTAGACCGGTGGAAATGTGTCCTTTGGTCAAGAGTACAAATTTGAGATTTTTGGTTCCAACCTCAACCAAATTTAGATGGTTTGGGATGAGTCGGACCACAGTGAAGGAAAAGCAGCCAGTAAGTGCTCAGCATATGTGGAAACTCCTTCAAGACTGATGGAAAAGCATTTCAGGTGAAGCTGGTTGGGAGAATGCCAAGAGTGTGCAAAGCTGTCATTAAGGCAAAGGGTGGCTATTTGAAGTTATAAAATATGTTTTGATTTGTTTAACACTTTTTTGGTTACTACATGATTCCTTATGTGTTATGTCTTAGTTATGATGTAGAAAATAGTGCAGATAAAGAAAAACCCTTGAATTAGTAATATTCCAAACTTTTGGCCCCCAGTTTTTTTATCATAACATATTTACATCACCTAGTAAAGTCCACAGGATTCAAAACAGAAGAATGAAACAATGCACAATGTACAGTCATGGGTGGTAACGCTACAATTTACTCAAAAGGCAAGGTACTCTGAGAAATATTTAAATAAGGCATTACACTAAGCAGCGTGCTAATTTAACACTGTTCCGGTGTCTATATGGATTCAGCGTTGATCTAACACTCTCAGTGTAAAAAAAACATATTAATAATTAACACTGAAGAATTTGCTAGGTAAAAATATAATTGTGGGATTAATTCTATTAATTCTTAATCTGGATTCTACAGGTACCTAATTGGCACATTATTGCACACTTATATAAAAATGTGATTTCAAGTTATCCTAGAACAAAAACATTAACCTAATAATCTGGGGAGACTTTAATTCCATGTATATGGCAAATTGAACCATGGTGTTTCTACGGATTGTGAATTACATTGTATTTGTGCTGATAGTTCATTAGGGACATTGTGCTTGTAGTGATAGCGAATGAAGACCAATGTGTTTGTGTTAATAGTGAGCGGGGAAGAAACCGTATTGAAACGACACAATGATTTGTTCCAGCGTGGGAACGACAGACTCTGTTGGCAGTTTCTAAGGTCCCATTTTGTTGCATTTTGCTGCCTCTTAGGAAGATCAAAAACTACTCACTCTGTGTTTACCAGTGACAGGTGTATTATAAGATTCTTCAGGATGTCCTATCAATGATTCAGCGAAAGTACATCAAATGGAAAGAGCACAATGTTTCACCTACAGTGTTCCGCAGGAACATTTCATATATAATTCACTGTGTTTTCTGACAGTTTGCAAAGTGTACATTTACATTTTCATCATTTAGCCGACACTCTCTTATCCAGGGCAACTTACAATAATGAGTGCAAAAAACGTAGTCATACTGGTCCCCGTTGGAATTCGAACCCGCAACACTGGTGTTGCAAGCGCCATGCTCTACTAACTGAGGTACACATGGCCTGCTTTTGGTTTGGGTAAAGCTCAGAGCCTCATGACAATATGTGCTGCAACACATTCCCATTGGTGACTAATCATCTGTAAAAGTGCCTTTTTAGTAGGAAACAATCAGGTAAATACTTAATCATTGTTCCTCAAATATTTTATCCATAAATAAATTGGCATTGCTCTGGATATCCATGTGCATTTCTTTATTAAACAGAAGGACACGGGAGAGAGGTAAAAGTTAGCACATATTTTTAAATTGTATTTATTAAGTGCAAATTGTGCTAGTAGTCACTGTGAACCTAACTAAACCTAATTTTCTGCTAAAGAAAGGGATTGTTCAAATCTAATAAATCAAATCAAATCAAATGGTATTGGTCACATACACATATTAAGCCGTTATTGCGGGTGTGTGTCTTATATATAACAATTCACAACACTGCCCTACTAAGCAAAAAGAAAGTAACTGCTCATAGCGTGGAACTGGTTTCACAGTAACCTTATGCAGTTACTGCTAACACGACCCCCATGTTTCTCCAAAACACAATACAATAGAGGCAGGATACTTGTCCACATGATTAAGCATGAATTTAATGTAGCAAAAATTTACCAAATGAGCAGCTACTTTGTAGGGCAGAATACAAAAATCTAAAAGTAAAAGAATGTATACAAATATTAGGATGAGCAATGTGGCATTGACTAAAATACAGTAGAATAGAATACAGTATATACATATGAGATGAGTAAAGCAGTATGTAAACATTATTAAAGTGACTAGTGTTTCATTATTAAAGTGACCAGTGATTCCATGTCTCTGTATAAAGGGCAGCAGGCTCTAAGGTGCAGGGTTGAGTAACCGGGTGGTAGCCGGCTAGTGATGGCTATTTAAGAGTCTGATGGACTTGAGATAGAAGCTGTTTTTCAGTCTCTCGGTCCCGAGGACAACAGGCCGTGGCTCGGTTGATGATCCTTGATGATCTTTTTGGCCTTCCTGTGACATTGGGTGCTGTAGGTGTCCTGAAGGGCAGGCAGTGTGCCCCCGGTGATACGTTGGGCAGACCGCACCACCCTCTGGAGAGTATTACCCAAGCTACAAGCTTGTTGTGAGCTAAAATGAGTTTGCAAACAACCCAGACCCAGTCTCCTGAAAACAAGCTCCAACAGTGAAATGACAAGCACACACAAGTAACACACGCTTGATCACACATGCACCAGTACAATAAACAGAGAAACATGGCAGCCGGCCCACACATCTGCGTGAATCGGACAGCCTGACGAGCCATCCAACAAACCACACTTCTCGCAAGGCTCTTAATGTTCTAAGACTCTTTGTACTATACTAACTAAGCAGTTAGGCTGGGGGAGTTTCTCCATTTTATATTGCGCCAGTGCAGGAAAATGAAGAAAGGCCATCACTTTTCAATGACAGCGTTTGGATTCCTTACCGAATTTGAAATGTAATCAACCTCCAGACATTACTGGTGACGGAAAAACTCAGTGAGCCCAAATACTAGGCATCCCCTCCTGCGGTCCCTCCAACCAAAATGGTTGTTATTTGATTGGTAATGACCCATCTGAGACTGCAGTGAAGGCCCCACGAGTTGTCTCTCTTTCCCATTGGTCCGTTTGCAAATTGATACCGGAGCCCGGGGCCCCTGAGGGTCAATAATTCAATAGTGGGATCTAACAGCCCCTCGGATCAGATACGATGAACTGTAATCCTTTTCAGCTGCAGTGCCACACTGCCGCACGCACAGCAGTAACATTTCTAGTGTTGATTCAGGAGTTCAATTCACTCTGAATTAACACTCAGTAGTCTAAAAGAACCCCCAGTGTTGGTGTTAATAACCAGTTATTGTTTTACACTTTGGAGAGTAAATTCTTCCGCTCCTAGCAGAATTAGGTGAAGTGAACGTCTGTGCTCGCTTACTCCCTTAATATACCTTCGCTTGAAAAATGTGAAAAAAAGACTCCCTAGCCAGTACACTTCCTCAAAATAGTCCAAATTAATTTATGATAACTCAAGAAATATGTAATTAATGTTGACATTTTGGCAAAGGAGGTTTCAGTCGTGCAATTTTACATCTAAGTTTTATATATATAAATATACAGCGGGTGAAATAAGTATTGAACACGTCACCATTTTTCTCAGTAAATATATTTCCAAAGGTGCTATTGACATGAAAGTTTCACCAGATGTTGGTAACAACCCAAGTAATCCATACATACAAAGAAACCAAAACAGATAAGTTCAGAAATTAAGTTATGTGTAATAATGTGAAATGACACAGGGAAAAAGTATTGAACACATGAAGAAAGGGAGGTTCAAAAAGGAATGGAAAGCCAAGACAACAGCTGAAAACTATCAGTAATTAAAAAGCAATCCAGCCCCCTGTCAGTGCAAATTAATATCAGCTGGTTCAGTCCCAACTGATGGCCTACAAAAAGGTCTCATTGCCAAGGTGTCACACAAGACACATCTCATGATGCGTAAAAGCAAAGAGCTGTCTCAAGACATTCGCAACCTAATTGTTGCAAAACATAATGATGGCATTGGTTATAGGCACATTTCTAAGCTTCTGAATGTTCCAGTGAGCACTGTTGGGGCCATAATACGGAAGTGGAAAGACAATAATTTCACCATAAATTTGCCTCGACCAGGTGCTCCTCGCAAGATTTCTGACAGAGGAGTGAAAAGAATAATCAGAAGAGTTGTCCAAGAGCCAAGGACCACTTGTGGAGAGCTTCAAAAAGACCTGCAATTAGCAGGTACTGTTGTCTCAAAGAAAACATTAAGTAATGCACTCCACCGCCATGGCCTGTATGCACGCTCACCACGCAAGACTCCACTGCTGAAAAAAAAGCATGTTGAAGCTCGTTTAAAGTTTGCTGCACATTTGGAAAAGCCAGTGAAATACTGGGAGAATATAGTGTGGTCAGATGAGAGCAAAATTGAACTGTTTGGATGTCAAATACACACCATGTTTGGAGGAGAAATGGCACTGCACATCACCCTAAAAACACCATACCAACAGTGTTGGTATGGTGTTTTCTTTGGAGGTGGGAACATCATGGTGTGGGGCTGCTTTTCAGCAAATGGTACTGGCAAACTTCACATAATTGAAGGAAGGATGAATGGGCAAATTTACGAGGAGCACCTGGTCGAGGCAAATTTATGGTGAAATGATTGTCTTTCCACGTCCGTATTATGGCCCCAACAGTGCTCACTGGAACATTCAGAAGCTTAGAAATGCGCCTATAACCAATGCCATCATTATGTTTTGCAACAACTAGGTTGCGAATGTCTTGAGACAGCTCTTTGCTTTTACCCATCATGAGATGTGTCTTGTGTGACACCTTGGCAATGAGACCTTTTTGTAGGCCATCAGTTGGGACTGAACCAGCTGATATTAATTAGCACTGACAGGGGGCTGGATTGCTTTTTAATTACTGATAGTTTTCAGCTGTTGTCTTTGCTTTCCATGCCTTTTTGAACCTCCCTTTCTTCATGTGTTCAATACTTTTTCCCTGTGTCATTTCACATTATTACACATAGCTTAATTTCTGAACTTATTTGTTTGGTTTCTTTGTATGTATGGATTACTTGGGTTGTTACCAACATCTGGTGAAACTTTCATGTCAATAGCACCTTTGGAAATATATTTACTGAGAAAATTGGTGACGTGTTCAATACTTATTTCACCCGCTGTATCTATATATGCTCAGCAAAAAAGAACCGTCCTCTCACTGTCAACTGCGTTTATTTTTCAGCAAACTTAACATGTGTAAATATTTGTATGAACATAACAAGATTCAACAACTGAGACATAAACTGAACAGGTTCCACAGACATGTGACTGACAGAAATGGAAAAAGTAACAGTCAGTATCTGGTGTGGCCACCAGTTGCATTAAGTACTGCAGTGCATCTCCTCCTCATGGACTGCACCAGATTTGCCAGTTCTTGCTGTGAGCACTGATGGAGGGATTGTGTGTTCCTGGTGTAACTCGGGCAGTTGTTGTTGCCATCCTGTACCTGTCCCGCAGGTGTGATGTCCGGATGTACCGATCCTGTGCAGGTGTTACACGTGGTCTGCCACTGCGAGGACGATCAGCTGTCCGTCCTGTCTCCCTGTAGCGCTGTCTTAGGCATCTCACAGTACGGACATTGCAATTTATTGCCCTGGCCACATCTGCAGTCCTCATGCCTCCTTGCAGCATGCCTAAGGCACGTTCACACAGATGAGCAGGGACCTGGGCATCTTTCTTTTGGTGTTTTTCAGAGTCAGTAGAAAGGCCTCTTTAGTGTCCTAAATTTTCAAAACTGTGACCTTAATTGCCTACTGTCTGTAAGCTGTTAGTGTCTTAATGACCGTTCCAGATGTGCATGTTCATTAATTGTTTATGGTTCATTGAACAAGCATGGGAAACAGTGTTTAACCCCTTTACAATGAAGACCTGGGAAGTTATTTGGATTTTTACGAATCTTTGAAAGACAGGGTCCTGAAAAAGGGACGTTACTTTTTTTGCTAAGTATATATCTTATATCTTTATAATTCGGTTGCGCCTCCCTGTGTGGTCGCCTGTTAAGCAGCTCCCGTGTTCGTCTGTTAATTGTTGTTTTAGTATGTTTTTCGTGAGTTTTTCTCTTGCAGCAGTTGAACTATAGTAGTTCAGGATTATAGAGTGCTACTGTTTTACGAAGGTTTTAGCGGTCCTTTTTATCACTGAGGCACATTTTCTTAAGTTTAACAGTGCCGAACGTACACACGAGTCCTCAAATATTTACAACAGAGCCCAGCTATTGGATTTAGCACACTCAGCGCTGCTGCAACCCAGGGAAAAGTTTGTTATTACGGACGAGTTGAAAAGGCGACGGCGTGGACGCAGTGCGAGATTGAAATGTAAAGCAAAGCTTAGGAAATACAAGCCGGCAACATGAGATCGCTGCATAACAAGGTGGAGGAACTAGAGGGTCTTGTCCGCGGACAAAAGGAGTTCAGAGAAGATAGTCTGCTGTGTTTGACTGAGACATGGCTGAATGATAACAGGCAACTTCACTATAGGCAGTTTCCAGACCATCAGAGCGGACAGGGATAGCGCTTCTTCCGATAAGAGCAAGTGAGGGGGGCTGGCTTTATTAGTTAACAACAAGATGGTGTAATCTGAGCCATATTACTGTTAAGGAACAGTTTTGTAGCCAGTGCCTTCTTTACCATTTATGGGGATTTTAACAATGCAACGCTGCCCACGTTGAAACAGTTTGTGAAGTGCCCAACCAGAAATAATACAACTCTGGACTTGCTAATGTGAAGGATGCATACAACTCCACTGCAATCCCTCCCCTCTGAAGATCGGACCACAACCTTGTCCACCTCACCCCACTCTACAGGCCTTTGGTCCAACAGCAGCCAGCGACCACTAGGTCCATTAGGAGATGGTCCCCGGAGGCGAATGAGGCCCTACACGACTGCTTTGAGACAACAGACTGGGATGTGCTCTGTGGGGAGGACATTGATGGACTTACATACTTAATAACGGACTATGTACATTTTTGTGTAGACAACACCGTACCCACCAGGAAGGTACACTGTTTTCCAAATAATTTATCCTGGGTCACCAGTGACCTGAAGGCCCTGCTGAATGAGAAGAAGAGGGCCTTCAAGGAGGGGGACAAGGACACAATTAAATGCGTCCAGAGGGAGCTGAAGTCTCAGATTAATGAGGGGAAGAGAGTGTATAAGGAGAAGATGGAGGACAATCTGAGGCAGAGCCAGGTGAGAGAGGTGAACACTTTCCCCAAAAATGTCTGTGTGCAATACTGTCATGCCTATATATATTGTGAGCGTCGGTGAAGCATTAGTGCCAGATCAACATATCCACCATCCATAAAGTGTCCGCCATGCATCAAAAACCGGTGATGTGATCGGTGAATGAGCTCAAATGAATGTGTTCAAAATGAATGAGCTGGGTAAATAGTCCCCGCTCCACGCTTGGAAAATTCCCCCACCCCGGATTGTTCTTGTTTTGATTTCTCAGAGGAAGCAGAACCACAAAAGCATGAAAAACCAGGTAAATGTAGATGTTGTTGGGGATATGAGAAGGTTCTATCAGGTTCTATAAATAGGCTCTGTTTTGGTGAACTTGTTTTCAGTGGTTCAGTGATCAAAGTATGACTACTGAACAGATCTGCAGTAAAGTGAATCAACGTGAATCCCACACCGTCTTCCCAGCACTAGGCTATAAGACCACTTTATAAGTTCATCAATTATACACATTTCCTGCCACACAACTTCCATAAGTTTTCCTTCCCATACATTCATGTTTCAGTCCCTTCTCCTTTCAACCACGTCCCAGTGGATATTCCCACATAAATACAGAGGTAAAGGTTCGAGTCACAAATTTGATGACTTGACTTTAATAGAAAATAAAATAACATGAGACTTGACTTAGAGCCTTGAAATTATCTGGACAGGTTTTGTAACGTTTTGATAACTCTCCACGCAGCCAAAGACAGTAGCCGGAGCAACGCACTTCCGAAAAAAACGTGCAACAGATTGGCTAGTGAAACGCACACTCGGCTATCTGATTGGACCAGCAAACTGTCAATCAACACAGGTCAGGTGAGCTAGAGCAGTGGTTCTCAAAGTGGGAAAGTTTTAGGGGGTTGTGAGTATGAAACTGAAAATACATACTTTCATACTTACTTTAATTGGCTACATATACAGTGGGGAGAACAAGTATTTCATACACTGCCGATTTTGCAGGTTTTCCCACTTACAAAGCATGTAGAAGTCTGTAATTTTTATCATAGGTACTCTTCAACTGTGAGTGACAGAATCTAAAACAAAAATCCAGAAAATCACATTGTATGATTTTTAAGTAATTAATTTGCATTTTATTGCATGACATAAGTATTTGATACATCAGAAAATCAGAACTTAATATTTGGTACAGAAACCTTTGTTTGTAATTACAGAGATCATACGTTTCCTGTAGTTCTTGACCATGTTTTCACACACTGCAGCAGGGATTTTGGCCCACTCCTCCATACAGATCCTTCAGGTTTCGTGGCTGTCACTGGGCAATACGGACTTTCAGCTCCCTCAAAAGATTTTCTATTGGGTTCAGGTCTGGAGACTGGCTAGGCCACTCCAGGACCTTGAGATGCTTCTTACAGAGCCACTCCTTAGTTGCCCTGGCTTTGTGTTTTGGGTCGTTGTCATGCTGGAAGACCCAGCCACGACCCATCTTCAATGCTCTTACTGAGGGAAGGAGGTTGTTGGCCAAGATTTCGCGATACATGGCCCCATCCATCCTCCCCTCAATACGGTGCAGTCATCCTGTCCCCTTTGCAGAAAAGCATCCCCAAAGAATGATGTTTCCACCTCCATGCTTCACGGTTGGGATGGTGTTCTTGGGGTTTTACTCATCCTTCTTCTTCATCCAAACACAGCGAGTGGAGTTTAGACCAAAAAGCTCTATTTTTGTCTCATCAGACCACATGACCTTCTCCCATTCCTCCTCTGGATCATCCAGATGGTCTTTGGCAAACTTCAGACAGGCCTGGACATGCGCTGGCTTGAGCAGGGGGACCTTGCGTACGCCATCCATGATGGCGTAGTGTGTTACTAATGGTTTTCTTTGAGACTGTGGTCCCAGCTCTCTTCAGGTAATTGACCAGGTCCTGCGTGTAGTTCTGGGCTGATCCCTCACCTTCCTCATGATCATTGATGCCCCACGAGGTGAGATCTTGCATGGTGCCCCAGACCGAGGGAGATTGACCGTCATCTTGAACTTCTTCCATTTTCTAATAATTGTGCCAACAGTTGTTGCCTTCTCACCAAGCTGCTTGCCTATTGTCCTGTAGCCCATCTCAGCCTTGTGCAGGTCTACAATTTTATCCCTGATGTCCTTACACTGCTCTCTGGTCTTGGCCATTGTGGAGAGGTTGGAGTCTGTTTGATTGAGTGTGTGGACAAGTGTCTTTTATACAGGTAACGAGTTCAAACAGGTGCAGTTAATACAGGTAATGAGTGGAGAACAGGAGGGCTTCTTAAAGAAAAACTAACAGGTCTGTGAGAGACGGAATTCTTACTGGTTGGTAGGTGATCAAATGCTTATGTCATGCAAAAAAATGCAAATGAATTATAAAAAAATCATACAATGTGATTTTCTGGATTTTTGTTTTAGATTCCGTCTCTCACAGTTGAAGTGTACCTATGATAAAAATTACAGACCTCTACATGCTTTGTAAGTAGGAAAACCTGCAAAATCGGCATTGTATCAAATGCTTGTTCTCCCCACTGTACATACCTATTTGATCTGGTTTCAACTAGATTCTGCCGCAGGCTTCTTGCGTGGATGGTTGGCGGGCCGGAACATAATACAAATAATTAGTAGATTTCAAATTCACAGCAAGAAGCCCAAACATATATAATATTTGACTAAAACATAATCATTTCCAACTTTGCTTACATTTGTATACGATTACATGTGTCTCTCTTTTATGCGTGGGAAAACATGGGAACTGTGACGAGTACTGAGAAACGAAGGTGCAGGACGCAGACGCAGGAATCAACACGGTAAATGGTTTACTTAATAATGGAATTAGACACGACGCTAACATTTACACCCAACAATTACACAACATTATAGTGTGGTGAAGAGATGATGAGGTGCAGGTGCAGGTGCAGGTGCAGCTGCACCCCCCGGGACGAGCGGCTCCCGCCGCAGGATGTCGCCGGCCAGGAGGACAACCCTGTGGACGAGGAGCGGGCCGGTCAGTGCGGCGAAGGTGGCAGTCCCGGAATAGGTTGGGGTCCAGAAATCCCGAGCCGGAACCCAGCTTCTCTCCTCAGAGCCATACCCCTCCCAGTCCACCAGGTAATGGAGCCATCCCCCACAGAACCTGGAATCCAGCAGGTCCCTCAAAGCATATGCCGGACTCCCGTCGATGTCCAGGGGCGGAGGGGGCGTACCCCGGAGAACGGCATCCACCAGAGGACCAGGAACCACCAGCCTGAGGAGAGACACATGAAACGTAGGTGAAATACGGTAGTGATGGGGAAGGAGCAGCCAGTACGATACCTCATTAATCCGCCAGAGGACCTTAAACGGGGCTCTGTTTCTTGCAGGGCAGGCGGAGAGAGAGGTTTCGAGTGGACAGCCAGACACGATCCCCAGGATGGAATATGGGAGCCTCACTCCGATGGTGGTCAGCTTGGTCCTTCTGCCGATGAATGGCCCTCTGAAGACGGACATGGGCGGCGTCCCAGACCTTTCCGGTGTCCCAGACCTTTCCGTCAACAGCTGGCACATCGGTCTGGCAGGGTGTCCAAGGGGCCAGGGCCGGCTGGTACCCCAGGATGCATTGGAAGGGAGTGAGTCCCGTGGAGGAGTGAACAAGGGAGTTCTGGTTCTATTCTGCCAAGGGAAGAAACCTCGCCCACTCACCCTGCCAGTCCTGACAGTGGCAACGAAGAAACCTCCCCAGCTCCTGGTTTATGCGCTCCACCTGCCCATTTGACTGAGGCCTATACCCGGAAGTGAGGCTGGCCACGGCCCCGATCTTTTCCAGGAAAGCCTTCCACACTCGGGAGGTGAATTGGCTGCCACGGTCCGAGACAATGTCCTCCGGAAGTCCATAGTGGAGAGCAGAATGAAGACCAGTTAGTGGCAAAGAGCAGCATGATTTTGAAAACAATCTACAACCACCATCACTGTGGTGAAGCCGTCAGAACTTGGGAAGTCGGTGACAAAGTCTATGGACAGGTGTGACGAAGGTCGCTGAGGCACTGGTAGAGGAACTGGTAGGGTGTGCGTAATACCGGAGTGCCCTGCTGTAAGGATGGTGTGCGCCCAGATCAGCAGGCGTTCGCGGACACTGCTGGGTACATACACACACCCCGGAATGGGGCGTTGGCAGGCGCTGGGTTCTCCTGAGCTGCCAGGCGGATGTCCTTGTCCACATCCCAAACGACAGGTGCAACGATGAGAGACGGGGGCAGGATAGGACCCCCCAGATCCTTCCTTTCTCCGGTATGTTGCATCTGGAGAGTGTGTCAGCTTTCACATTCTGGGATCCTGGGCGGTAGGACAGAATGAACAGAAAGCGAGTACAAAATTGGGCCCACCTGTCTCCAACTCCATACTCCCTCTCTGCGGGGGTAAGCTTTTTTTGAAGAAGGCACAGGGATACATTTTCTTTTGCTTACCTTGCCGCTGGGAGAGGACCGCACCCACGCCCACTCAGATGCGTCCACCTCCAGGCAGCGTCAGCCTCAGGGTTCCAGACCATCTTCTGAGGCCCACCCTTAAGGAGAGTGGTGAGCGGGGCGGCTATGGAGCTGAAGGACCTGATGAAACGCCTGTAGAATCTGGCGAAGCCCAAGAAGCTCTGTAGGCCCTCGATGGTTGTGGGAACTGGCCATGACCTGACAGCGCCCATCTTCTCTTTTTCCATGAACACCCCCTGGGGACTGATCCTGTATCCCAGGAAGGAGATGGCTTGTTTGTGGAAATCACATTTCTCCCCTTCGCAAACAGGCTGTGTTCCCGGAGGCGGAGCAGGACAGCTATGACGTCCCTGACGTGCTCCTCGAACGTAGCCGAGTAGATCAGGATGTCGTCGATGTACACCACCACTTGTCTACTCAGCATGTCTCGGAACACGTCATTGACAAAGGACTGGAACACAGCAGGTGTGTTGGCGAGGCCATAGGGCATGACGCAGTATTCATAGTGGCCCGAGGTAGTGCTGAATGCCGTTTGTCTCCTTCCCGAATTTGGATCAGGTTGTAGGCACTCCTCAGGTCCAACTTGGTAAAGTACTTGGTGGTGACTGTGTTCAGCCCCCTATAGTCAATGCACGGCCTCAGTCCTCCATCTTTTTTGGCCATGAAGAAGAAGCTGGCGGAGGCAGGAGAGGTAGAGTGACTGATGAACCCCTGTTTCAGGGTCTCCGCCACATACTTCTCCATGGCCTCAGTCTCCGCCTTGAAAAGGGAATAAATGCGACTCTTCGGGGGGGGGGTGCCAGCAGGTCAATGGCACAGTCCCAGGGCCTGTGAGGCAGGAGACACATAGATTTTGATGAATAGTATTCTGTAATGGAGAGATCTGTGTACTCACATGGAATGTTGGGCTGCAGGGCAGACTCCGGACTCTCCCCTGACGTGGAACAACAAACCACCGGCAGGCAGGTCTTCCGGCATGAGGTGGACCAGGCTGGGATCTCCTTGGTGATCCAATTGATGGTGGGGTTGTGTAGTCTGATCAAGGGCAATCCCAAGACGATCTGGAATGACAGTGGTGCTCCGGTAGTGTGGGAATGGTGATGGGGAGAGTGACATGCATAATGGTGCCTGATCCAAGTGGTTTATTGTCCAGTGAGGTGACGTGTAGCGAAGGCAGCGGCCCGGTGGGCAGCCCCCATTCAGAGACCAGCTCACCGTCTATAAGGTTCCCCGCTGATCCGTAATCTATCATGGCAGTCGAAATGGAAGAGAAGGAATAACCAATCAATGTTATGGGAATCAGAAACAATGGTTTAGTGATTTGAGATGATGTAACACTCACAGGGCGGTGATGGGAGTCATACCGCCTAGGTTGGGAGCCGCCAGGAGATCGTTTGTTGCCCACCTCCATGGGTGAGGAATCAGAGTCAGGGCTTCCATAGTTCAGATGGGGTGAGCGTCCGAGGCTCTGGGAGGTGTTTGTAACGCCGTCTTTCTTCGCAACATGTCGTCAAGATAGATGATCGTGGTGATGAGGGTATCAAGGTCTATCTTGTTGTCCTGACATGCGAGTTCCGTCTTGATGTCCTCCCGCAAGCCTCACCTGAAGGCAGTGCGCAGAGCACGCTCATTCCAGCCAGAAGACGCCACCACCGTGCAAAAACTCAGAGCGTATTCCCCTCTCCCTGTTGTAGCTGGAGGAGACGCTCACCCCCGTCGTTTCCCTCTGTGGGATGATTAAACACCACCCTGAACCGTGCGAGGAAGGTGGAATAGGGAAGTGCCGCTGCCTAACCTCCTTCCCAGATGGCCGTGGCCCAATCCAGCGCCTTCCCCTTAAGTACCGAAATCACCAGCGCTATCTTGGCTTGGTCAGATGGATATGCCCCAGGCGACGTGCCAGATAAAGTGAAAACTGTAGCAGGAAGCCATTACTTTTAGTAGTTTTACCGTCATAGCGCTCCGGTAGGGCGAGGGGTCCTTCAGACGTTGGTGATGGCACGGGAACAGGTGGACTGGCTCCCGGAGGTGGAACCGGAGCGTGTTGAATATTTTTAGGCCTATGTTCAATAAGTTTAGGCCACTGATTCAAAGAACAGAATTGGAAGGTTAGAAGCCACAATAGGTTATTCAGTAAACGTATACAGTAGCACAGAGGGAACAGGATAGAGGTCAGAGCAGTCAGCAAAGCCCAACAATCAGCGCAGTCAGTGAAGCCCAGAGAAGATAATCATAGGGCCATATAGAATGCACTTAGACAGGGAAGGACTATGTATGCTATGTAACCACAAAATTGCATAAAAAGAGCAAGATACGTCTGGGAAGATCAGTAGTCTCCGGGCGCTCACTCAGCTATGTTACTCGCGACTGGGTTCAGGCTCCAGATCTGGTTTGTTCAGCTTGTTCGAGACACAGAAGCAACCCGTTCTTGTTACTCGGGCGGTCTGGTTCGGTTCGGGTGCTCGGCTCATTGGGGTTGCTCAGCTGATTGTCTGATGCATGTGTTCAGTCTGTCTGGCTCATCTGTTGGTCCTGCTGGTCACTCGGTTCAATTCATCTCAGTGGCTGACAGTTTGCTTGGGCATTTGAGAATAGAAATAGAGAAATCCTGTGGATACCGCTAAGAAATAGCATTTTAATACAAATTAAAATCATAATAAAAATATATGCTAATTTTTAGGCCTGAATGGACAGGTCCCTGTGGATACCGCTGAAATTAGCATATTTTAAATATAAATTGCTGATTCAGGTCTGTACGGACGGGGTAGCGATTGTGATACCGCCCTATTGGTTCAGATGAATCGGTAGGGGGCTGCTTGGACAAAAGAAAATCCTGTATAATAACGTTCTTACCTGTGTTGGGGAAGTGTATAAGGTAAAGAAGGCCGAATTTATAGGTCGCTTAGGTAAGCGTATGTGGTCTGTGATACCGCTGTATCGATTCAGGTGAATTGGTAGAGGACTGCTTGGACAGACGAAAATCCTGTATAATAACGTTCTTGTCTGTGATTTCAGAGAAGAAGGCAGGATTTACAGGTCACTTAGGAAAGCGTATGTTGTATTGTATTGTATTGTTTGTGGTTATTTGTGGTTACCACCACAGAATAGAGAAATGTCTGGGCTACTCGGACAAACATGTTCTAAATTTGTGTTATTTGTTTTGTGACTGCAGTATAAACCAGTATTTTAAATGTCATATATATAGTATGAAGCAGAAAGTGTGACTCTGAGTTTTGGATCTTGTAGTTAGAAGGGTATATTTAGAAGTTGTAGTTAAAACGGTACATTTAGAAGTATTCATATTCATATTCAGAGTGATATAGTGCTGTATACTGCATTTATAGAGATGCATCTGGGAGCTGCAATTAAAGCTATATAGAATTGTGGTTTGGAGGATTATATGTAGAGTTACATTTCTATCTATCTATCTATCTGTCTAAAGAGGAATATTTAGAGTTGTGTACTTAAAGGCCTGTATGTGGAGAGTTACACTAGAGGAATTATTCAGAAGGTTTTGCAGTTTGAGCTGGTACTGTGCAAATTTACAGGATTGCACGTGAGAAGGTGTACTTAAAAGCTTATAATAAAGGTGTATAGTTTGGAGCTATAGTGTGGACTCACATTGGAAGTCTGTATTTTCAAGACTGGATTGTGGATTTTCACTATACAGTTGAAGTAGATACATACTGTGAGTTTGTATTGATAGGGAAATAAATGTCAAATAGAATAATATGGATATCATCAGAACCATGGAGATATTATATATGGAAATGTAAAATAGCTGAACACACATTAACAGAGAATATAAGAGTAGTGACATATAAAGTAGTCATACAGGAACAAACAAGTTCAGTACTTAAAAACTTAGAAACAGGAGAGGGTAATACACCACATGACAGAGGAATAACGTGGATATTAATAGGAGAAAGTAAGATCTGGTCAAGTTATCCTAGACTAGCTGGGCCATTAGGAAAATACTTAAGGACAGGAGAGCCTGAGTGGTTTACTATTGGTGATAGTGTATTATGAAGACAATATAGAAACTAGAAAAGCTTCAGTAAAATAGGTTAAAATGAAGGATTGTATTATTAAATACTGAATAGGTAAATAAAGTAAAGTAACCTAGAAAAACATTAACACGGACCTTAAAGCATTTTGAATAGAGTAGTACGTTTTTAAATAGTATTAAAATAGTTGATAGAAATAAGAGATATGTTGACAGAAATAAAAATACCAGGATGTACAAAGGAAGTGGGAAAAAGAGGAGGAAGTAGATCAGGAGGAAAGAGTTATATCTAGAAGAGATGAAGAAGAGCCGGAAGGAGGTAATGAGGAGGTAGAGGAAGGAATGGGTGACTTTAGAGAGGTATTACGATCAACTGTGGAAGAAAGAAGAAAGGAAGCAGATGCTCAATGGTTAGGAAGGGAGCTAAGGCCCAGAACAGATTTAAAATTACCTAAACGGTATAAAACCTTTCTTCAGGTGTTGGTAAAAAGAACCCAGATGAAATATGTACCCTGGGGTTGTCAGGACCTGGAGGGCCTGGTGAGCAACCTGCCTAGCATCCATGATGGGGCCGGTAAATGGATTGGAACATTTGAAGAGCGGGGAAAATGCTGGCGGTGGGAGACCTGAAGGCATTGCTGGTAAGAGTGCTAGGGATGGCCAAAAGGTAGGACGTGTTGCAGAGGTGTGGCCTTGGACGAGCAGTGCATGAGTGGGAACTGGATGGACTGACATGTGACCAGTTCGGACAGGAGCAGTGGGGAATCCTGAGAACAGAGTATCCAGCCAAGGTAGACCCCAGAGCACTGAGGGGGGAACCACTGGGGGATATAGAAAACCCAGCAAGCTATCTGCATGAACAGCTGAGAAGATGGCCACAAGAAACAGAAAAGGACCCTGAAGGGGATCAACTAATGACAGCCATGTTCAGGACATCACTTCTGGAGGCGAGGCCGACACCAGTCAAGAGCAGACTGGAAGATGTGGAGGGACTACATTCAAAATCCCACCGAGACTTCTGTGACAATGTCATCCATGCAGTGGAGAAACACAGAAAGGACGAACAAAAGTTGGCAGAACAGGGGAGAGACACTCAGAGAAAGCTGACATAGCTGCAGCTGGAGGAATATACATGAAAGGACAAAAAGAAAACACAAGCCTCATTGACTGGTGAACCAGAATCAGAAGAGGCCACCATGGCACCCGTTACCCAGGGAGGCCTGCAGCCACCACCTCAGCCACAAGGCCAAAGGTCAACCACCACACCAGTAGTGAATGTGAACACACAGCAACCCTCTGGAAATTGGCAGAAAAGAAACAATGGAAATGGACCCAGAAACCAGGGGTACCAGCCACACCAGCAGACACAACCATATAGAGGACCAAGAGGTTGTTGGTGTCTGTTAGGGATGCAATCAACCTGGACATGCAATAAGGTGTTGTCCTACAAACCCATGGGTGCACAGACAGCCACCACAGGGTAATTGGCAAGGAAATGGTCCCACCTCGGATGCCTGGCAGCAATCTCAATCACATGCTCCACAGGGACCAGTGAACCACTGGGGAAGACCAAATCAAGGATACTAGGGATGCCCAGGGAGTCCTAAAGGGGAGGGTCAGTTTACAGCAATAACCATGCAGGCTGATGAAGAACCTATGCTACAGGTTCAGGTTAATAATAGAGGCACACCCATGATGATAGATACGGGAGCAACGTATTTGTGTGTAAGTCCAAATTTCGCCTCTCACCTCCTTATGTCAGGCAAATATGCTAAGACAATAGGATTTTCGGGACAAACACAGCTAATTCCTATGACAGCACCAGTAAATTTAGAAGCAGGAGGAAAAACCGCCTGCATACCTATATTGGTATCAGAACATACTCCAGTACATTTATTAGGAAGGGATGCACTGTGTAGAATGGGCATTCAAATTAAATGTACATCAGAAGGCATAATAACAGACAGGGAAGGAACATGCCAACAAATGTTGATGTCTACAGAACAGGCAACAAATGTGCATTGGATAGGAGAAATAGAAGAGCCAGTGCAGGAAGTGCTAGATACATGGGGTAAGTTTCTTATAGCACAAGATCCAAAGATGAGACGACCAGAGTTAGGATTTCATTGTACATTACAATATGACATACCAAAATCCTATTTTGGAACAATTATGGCTAACAGAAGTGGAAGATAAGATAGCTCCTATTAGGTCACAGTATTTTGTAATAGGGAAGCAAGGAGTAGCAATGGAAATACAGGATGACCCTGATTTTTACATGATTCTGAACTGGTTTAAGATACCAGGATCAGAGCCCCACATAACTTTAATGGTGGCTGAAGGACACCAAGCAAAAGATATGGGACCAATGATGAAGAGAGTTAAGACTGTGAAATAGGAAAACACAGAAATAAGTATACCGACAAAAACCTGATTAAAGTCCTCTGCTTTGCAGAAATGGTTGGAGAACCACAAGAGGTGGAGATAACTGAAGAAAAGCAGATGAATGTGAACGAAGAGACAAAGCATGAAAGGCTGAAGAAAGAAATGTTGAGCATGATTCCAGAGCAAGTATGGTGAAAGGATGACACAGATGTGGGATTAGTGAAATCTGCTAATCCAATTTGCATTAAAGTAAAAGCAAATACAAGACCTCCATGGAAGCACCAATACCCAATGAGACCTGAGGCCGAAGCAGGAATACAAGCTACAATAGATGGGCTAATAGAAGCAGACGTACTGGTGGAGACCCAGAGTGATTGTAACACGCCACTGTTTCCAGTACTAAAGGCAGACAAACAGACACGGCAGGGAACGCTAATGCAGTATGTAGATGATATAGTGGTATGTGCAACAACAATAGAACAGTGTCACCAAGACACTATGAAGATCCTGGAGAGACTGGCAAACAGAGGCCATAAAGTATCACAGAAGAAACTCCAGTATTGCCAGCCACTATAGCCCAACAAACTAAGGCAACAGCACCTTCTCAACTTGAGGGATTGAGCAAAGCTCCAATGCCGCAAACAGTGGGACAAATGATGAGGTTTCTGGGGATGACAGGATTCAGTCCAGACTGGGTAGAAGACTATGCAGTAAAAACAGCCCCATTGAGAGAAGTAATGAAGAATGCAGGAGTAACAGAGTCAAAGGCAAGAATTAATTGGAACAGTGATGCAGTAGCTGCTTTTGAGACAATAAAACAGGAGATGCAAGTAGCTCCAGCGTTGGGAACTCCAGACTACCTTTTTTTATATGGAGCAAATCGGTGTCAAGGTTTTGCAACAGCAGTTCTAATGCAGGAAACATGTACAGGACGAAGAAAACAGCCAATAGCTTTTTATAGCACTAAAGTAGACTCAGTGGCACAAGGGTATCCACCTTGTTACCAAGGACTAGCAGCTGTACAGTATGCAGATAATAACACACAATAACAATGGGATATCCGGTGACAATCTACACCCATCACAAGATAACTGAAATGATTGAGCAGGGAAAGTTTGTACTGACAAATGCAAGGTTGCTGGGACATTTGACACTGCTTACCTATCCAGACATAACCATAATAAGGTGCACCACAGTTAATCCTGCAGAGAGAATTCCAATAGAAATAGAAGGAGATCCACATGATTGTGTAGCAGAATCATTGAAATTTACCAAATTACGACCAGATTTGTTGTCAGTTCCAATTCTAGGTGCAACTGAGGAGTTGTTTGTGGATGGATCTTGGTTTAGGGACTATGAGGGGAACCATGCTGGGTATACCATAGTGAGGAAAGGAATAGACAACACATTTCACACTATAGAAAGTGAGAGTTGTAACCAGCCATGCTCTGCTCAATTGGCAGAGTTGAAAGCATTAACAACAGCATGCAAGAAAGGAAGAGATAAAGTGGTAAACATTTATACAGATTCAGCATACGCACATGGAGTATGTCACCTGTTTGGAGCAGTATGGAAACAGAGAGGGTTTAGGAAAACAGATGGGAGTCCGATTTTACATTTCGAGCAAATACAGGAGTTAATGAATGCTTTACTTCTGCCATAACAGGTAGCAATCATTAAATGTCAAGCGCATAAAAAGGGGAACGACTATGTTGTCAAAGGTAACAATGCAGCAGATGAAGCAGCACGAATAGCATCTAAGTGTAAAATGGCAATTCAAGCTCCTCTTATACTAGTTGAAGCAGCTCCACAACTGGATGACATAATAAGGATGCAGGACAGAGCAGGAGTGTTTGAGCAAAATATGTGGAGTAAGAGAGGGGCAGTACAGGATGCAAATAGACTGTGGAGAGACCAGGAAGGACAACTAGTGGCGCCAACAGCGCTGCTACACCTACTTATCACTAATGCTCATGGGTTTGATCATTGTGCACGGGGGGATGTGATGAGGAAAATTAAGAAGCAAGGTTTTTGGTCTCCATACATGCAGGCAACAGTAGATGCACAGTTAGCAGAGTGTGAAACATGTACCAGGAATAATATCAGGAAAGGGATAACAGCACCAATTGGATATGTTCCAGTACCAGAAGGACCATTTAAACACCTGGTATTGGACTATGTAGATATGATTCGGCCAGTGAATGGAAAAAGATACATGCTAGTGATAATTGATAGATTTAGCAGGTGGGTTGAGGCAGTTCCATCTAAGGATGTGGGATCAGGAACAGTGTTGAAGTTCTTATTGAGAGAAGTGATGCCCCGATTTGGAAGTCCTACCGAAATCAGTTCTGACAATGGATCCGCTTTCGTAAAATGACCTGGCAGAACAGACTCTAGACTGGCTCCTAGCGGAGAAAGGTGGTGTCTGCGTGATGTTCGGGAGTGAGTGCTGCACTTTCATTCCCAAGAACACTGCACCTGGAGGATCCTTTACTGAGGCTAAACTCAAGGGACTATGACAAGAGGTCAAAGCCAATGCTGGACGTGATGCTCATGTCTGGGATTGGCTAGAAAACTCCTTGGGAGGATAGGAAGCGGTGTTTGCTAAAATGGCAATCATGATTAGTGTAACTCTACTGGTAATGGGAATAGTTTTTTGCTGTATACTACCATTACTGAAGTCACTTCTGATCAAGACAACGGTTACGCAAATGACTGTAAGGAGAACAACTGTGAGAACAACAACTGATTGGGAAATTAGTGAAACCCCACAGGAGGTGTTCCCAGTTCTATGGGAACCTGGAAATCTAATGGTAAATCATGCAACATCAAAGGTGGACCACTGGACTGCCCATATGGTAACCCTGAGTGCCTCTATGGCATAATTGCCGGTGGGGGATGGGCCTGTCAGGATTACGAGAGGCAACAACAACGACGTTGACTGGACTAAAGGGATGGAGATATCAATCTCCCGGACTCATGTCCAGAACCTGACTATATTAGGGATGATGATGAGAAATTAGGAGGTGTTCTAAAGGACTAGAGGGTCCAGGAGTAGATGGACACTATCATCATTTTGAACCCTATGCTTGTGCTCTGTGTCAAAGGGCAGACTGTCCTCTTTGTTGTAATGAAGAATGTGAAGGAAAGGAAATGTTGATATGTCTTGTGAGCCGAAGGGAGCATGACATCACTAAATGATAATGGAGAAATTAAGTCAGGTCTCCCCATTGTAATATTTCAGTAGTATATGTATATAGAGATGGGTTTCCAACTATAAATGTCTACAGACAGGCTCTTAATCCCCTATGCAGGTTTCACTTTAATTTGGAAAAGGTTGCTAGGGAGGTGTCCGAGAGGGAGAGCACGCATACCTACAGTACACCTAATATTACATTGGGGAAGGGGTTTTTAGGTATGGGAAATGGGTTGATTGATACCTATGGGAACGTATATTGGAAACGTATATTGGGAACGTATATTGGAAACGTATATTGGAAACGTATATTGGAACCGTAGATTGGAAACATATATTGGGAGCATATATTAGAATAGATTTTTATAAATCTTACAATTGATCTATTGGAAACAACCCTATGCAATGCATGCACATGCTTAATACATTGGTGATTTTTGTTCCAATATATGGATTTATGTTATTATGTAATTTCTATTGGTTTTGTTTTTGGATTATTTGTTATTTTTTGTGATTTTTCTTTGTGATATGATTGCGATATTGGTTTATGGGACTATTCTAGTCCCAGAGGGGGGATATGTTGAATATTATTTGGCCTATGTTCAATAAGTCAAAGAACAGAATTGGAAGGTTAGAAGCCACAATAGGTTATTAAGTAAATGTTTGAAGTAGCAACAGAGGGCACAGGTCAGAGCAGTCAGCAAAGCCCAACAATTAGTGCAGTCAGTGAAGCCCAGAGAAGATAATCATAGGGCCAAATAGAATGCACTTAGACAGGCACTAATCGTAATATATGGCCTTATAGGGTGCATGCCTGTTTATCTTTATGGGTGCATGCCTGTTTATCTTTATGGGTGCATGCCTGTTTATCGTTATGGGTGCATGCCTGTTTATCTTTATGGGTGCATGCCTGTTTATCTTTATGGGTGCATGCCTGTTTATCTTTGCACCATCGCTCTGGGTTCACCACTATTGTTTCATATCTTGAAGGTTTAAACTGCCAACGGAGGACGGAAGAGGGCGTAGCCAAACCAGAATTGAAAGGTTTTTGAAACGATAGTGGAAGATGGTTAAGAGGTGTTAATCATTCTACCTGTGTGGGAAGGACTATGTATGCTATGTAACCACAACATTTTATAAAAAGAACGAGATGAGTCTGGGATGATCAGTAGTCTCCTGGGGCTCACTCGGCTATGTTACTCGCGTAATAAAGTCTAGTTAGTTTTCCAAACTTGGAGAGTGCTTTATTTTTAAGGAACAGAGGGAAGATTTTCCACAACAACTGCTGGGCATATTAAGATTGTGCAGAGCTTGGACCACTTCCTGCATGACGGCGTTTAGCTGGGCAAGCTGCTGCTGGTGCTGGTCGACCGCCTGGGAAACTCCTGGAGGATTACCTGCTGCATCCAGTAAAAAAATACCTAATTGATGGTTAAATTGTTTGGGTAATCCCAACAATCCAATTTTTGATCATTTTCATATTTCAGATAGTCCTAGTCGTAACATTACACAGCCTTCAGTATTATGGGATGAAGATGTAACCTATTCTGGCACATTTTTTACAATATTTGTGAGGAAGAAAGTGGCTACCCAGTTGGCAACAAGCACTCTTGCAGGCAGACGGCCCTTCTGTAAGATCATTCATGTTACACAAAAAAAAATGCTGGGTTAAAAACAACCCAGTGCTGGTTAAATAAATTCATTTTTTTTTGTGTAACATGAATGATCTTACAGAAGGGCCGTCTGCCTGCAAGAGTGCTGTCCACACAGAACACAAGTTGGGTTATTTTGACCCAGCCAGTTGGGTCACTTAGTTGGGCTATCGAGCTATGATCCAATGGGTCAGATCAGAAGACTAGAGGCGTGGCTTAGTAGGGGATAGTGATTTTTGGCCAACGTGAGTGTAAATGTCATTATTGTTAATCTGTTGTGTTGTATTTTTAATAGATGTTAAAGGTAGTGATTGGACATTAAGGCTTTCTGAAGGCTTCAGAGCGTTCACCAAATTGTGCCGAAAAAGGTTCTTTACTCAGCGCTTCATTATCTCTTCATAATGCTCATTAGTGACATCTGCTGGTCAGCAATAAATAGCAGCTTGTGAGTTTTTTCTCCACTGTTTTCAGCAAAATTCTGTGGATTTAGTAGTTTATATTCAGTTTGAATGCCAGGTTCGCATCTTATATCATGCTTCCTTTTTGGCATTATTTAAGATGCTTAAGACATGCTTATGCTATACTAAATAAAACAAAGTATTTTGTGCAGGAAGTGTGGTTTTACATAAAAACAATTTTCCTTCAACGGGATGTTCCATAGTTCCCTACTCTACCTGCTAAGCTACCGGTCAGGTGAAACTTTTTGTACAAGGTTCAAACTATATTTGTAAGCAGACGGCACCATTTTCTTGTTTAAAAAAAAAAAAAATACGGAAAGCCAGGGGCACACTCCAACACTCAGACATTATTTACACACACAAAAACTATTGTAGTATTGTTCTTCACTTTGTATATTTAATTTGTAAATTCAGTGTAAAAAATATAGAGAAGTATAATAGCTTAAAGACAATCACGATATATTTTGATTATTTGATATTGGGTTCCATTTGATTTCAATTACATTTTGACTGCACCCCTTTTGATTTGAACGAAGCTTTCCATATATATTGGCCATCGAGAAGTGTTCAGGAAAAAGTTTTTGGGACCTGAATGCCAAAACATTTAGGAGATCGAGGTGCTCAAAGTTGACCCATTTTGCATACCCTGCCCTGCCATGAGACATCCATGTCTTCATCACTAGAAAATATAAATGGTTGAGTTTGATAACATTTAAAAGCTTACAAACAGGGTTGTCAAACCCTGTTTCATAATTTCTTGAAAACAAATTTTAATACACATTTTCACATCATGTAAAGACATCTTAACATGGAAACGGTATCAACTGCGAGTTGAATGCCTGGTCTTGAGTCAGCTCAGCTGTCGTACAACACAATATTCTATAACTGGCTAGTTTTGTCTCGTCTCGTCTCTCCTTATGTCCTCTGTTCGATCTTTCCCGGTGGACAAATTCCAGAACTACTAATATGGTGTAGGCTACATGTGGACATTGCACAAACATTGCCCTGCTTGAGTGTTATCAATGAAAACATCTACGAGTGTAATCGTGTAGCAAAGACAAAATTTTATGCTGTAAATATCATATCAATGTGCTTATAAACACAGTATGCCTACACTTATCTAGCAAATAAAAAATAAGGGTTGTATCGGTACTTCAGCTGTCTAACCAGAACTAGAACGTCATTCCATTTGTCTGTCTAACCACTCAGGTGAGGTTCGGTCTTCACATCTCCAGTGGGTGAAGTCCCTTTCATTTAATCTATGTAATGTATTACAGGTTATGGACAGGTGCAGACAGGTGCAGAGTTCAGTAACTACAGGCAGATGTGTGATGCAGGAGGATGGCACTCTTCTCATACCACTCTGTAGGCTACTGACCAGTTCATAGTTTCCTCCTGCAGAAAGCTTTGCACCATCAGTAGCCTTTAGAGTAATATGAGATGAATGTCATTTCTGAACTTATGTAGATATTCTAAAGTGTTTTGATAACTTTCATTTGGGACAGTTCCATACTTCACATAATACTGCAGAAGCAGTGTTCTGCTAATGTAGCAATGTGCAAATATTATAACTTCCGTTATGGTGTCCCTTTCGGTTACTGGCCCAACGCTCTAAACCGCTAGGTTACCAGCCACAATGATATCAGTGACATCAACCTGATGTGTTCTCACCTCATCATGGTAAGGTTGTATACTGGTCGTAAGATAACTTTTTAAAAACTTTTTTCTATTTAACAACCAGATAAATACATATTTAGCTAGTTGTAATCTTGTTATGTAACGCCTTCTCAACATCTCCTCAACCTGAAACTTTTTAACCGGAAAATAAAGTTATGACATTCTATGCCACATTTTGCCCGTTGGGACACCTTAACTCCAATCCTCAGGTCTCACCTGAAACCCCGTGGGAAGCCTAAATGTTATTCTCCGTGAAGTCTCCACCCATGTCATAGAATCTGTAGTGTGTATGCAGACAGACACCTCATTCGTGATATCTTGCATAACTGACATCATCATCCATGCACAGAATTTCCCGATTTATACATAGATTAATGGAGTTTTATATTAAATTAAAGCCAGTCAAGATTAAAATCTTGCTCTAGAGTTAGGCTAGCGGAGCTTCATCTCACTTCGTCAGTGTCTAACCATTAAGAATCAAAACTGGGAGTCCATTTGAAACGATTCCAGTGAGCAAGGATTTTTTAATTTTCAACTGCAAAATTATCGCCATCAATTATTCGCCATTTCCTACTGGGGTAGCATATGTTTGCTGTTCACGTCAAAATGAAGAGGTGTTGAGTCACCTTACTGTAAACGTCTCTGTTTCGATCAAATTCTATGTTTCAATGCCAAACTGGTATTCAGACAAGCACTCGTGACGTTAAAATAATTAATGACTATTGACAGAGAACACTGATGGGTTTGATAAGCTACTTGCTGCATCAATAACCTCAAACTCTCTTTTTCATGACAAAATTCAAATCAATTAGTGCTACATTTCCATTCCATCTTGTGTACTGCTACTAACTGTAAATTATGTGAAAGTATACAGAAGTATGCACTTGAATCAACTATATTTATAAACCAATAGGATATATACACTACCGTTCAAAAGTTTGGGGTCCCTTAGACATGTCCTTGTTTTTTAAAGAAAAGCACATTTTTTGTCCATTAAAAAAACGTCAAATTGATCAGAAATACAGTGTAGACATTGTTAATGTTGTAAATGACTATTGTAGCTGGAAACGGCAGATTTTAATGGAATATCTACATAGGCGTACAGAGGCCCATTATCAGCAACCATCACTCCTGTGTTTATAATTTTAAGGCTAATTTATCATTAGAAAACCCTTTTGCCAGCATCTGGAGCATCAGCATTTGTGGGTTCGATTACAGGCTCGAAATGGCCAGTAACAAAGAACTTCCTTCTGAAACCCGTCGTTCTATTCTTGTTCTGAGAAATGAAGGCTATTCCATGCGAGAAATTGACAAGAAACTGAAGATCTCATACAACACTGTGTACAACTCCCTTTACAGAACAGCACAAACTGTCTCTAACCAGAATAGAAAGAGGAGTGGGAGGCCCCGGTGCACAACTGAGCAAGAGGACAAGTACATTAGAGTGTTTAGTTTGAGAAACAGACGCCTCACAAGTCCTCGACTGCCAGCTTCATTAAATAGTACCCGCAAAACACCAGTCTCAACGTCAACAGTTGAAGGGGCGACTCCGGGATGCTGGCGTTCTAGGCAGAGGTGCAAAGAAAAAGACATATCTTCCTCTGTCCAGTGTCTGTGTTCTTTTTGCCAAAGTAATAGCCTAAATAATGCTACCAACTCCCTCTTCTTCTCTACTTTCTCTCTCTTTCTCTCTCTCACACACAGTCTCTTATTCCCACTCTAATTTCTATCTTCCCTACCTCTCTGCTGTCTCTCTGCTGTACTTGCGGCAGTGCTCATATCGTCACTTATCTAAATGGGATCTTTGCCTCGCCATCTGATACACGCAGACAGGAGGTGAGAGCTTCCCAGTCTCCTCCTCTCTCCCTCCTCCATATTTGTTTTCCAAAACATGGGAATGTTGTTCACAGTCACAGCGCTTGCCTAAGAAGCTTTCGTGTCCCCCGTATTCAGCTGAGAAACAGGAGTCAATTCATTGGACCCATCATAGCAGCAGCCATTTTTTTGATGACACTAATATGAAGTGCGTGGAGCCTGCAGGAGCAGAGATTCTTATCGTGTTAATGCACAAGTCAAAAATAAAGATGGTGGGAAATCAAGTGCCTCCAGATTTCTATTCAGTCCCTCCATGATTCTGCGATTCTGAGATCGCAATTATTTTAGCTAAATCAACAATTCCCTGCATCCCATGCATTACCACGCTATTTCAGCATTGAACAGTAAAAATCATTGCAATATTATGGCATTAAAACGGAGCCATCACCGCAGTTCAAAAAGAGAGCTCTGCACATTTAGCACACTGTATAATATGTTTCAATCAAGCCATACGTCAACAAATTAATTGGACAAATCATTGCATATCGCCATGCAAAATGTCAGAATTGCCGCAGCAAAATAAAGCATTATCACAAATAATCCCCACGAAATTCCTGGAGGGACTGGCTAATGAATAATACAGTGTGAATGCCATTATGTTGCATGAGTGCCTCCTTTCCTGCCGTTAGAGATCATCTTTGCACATATTTAGACTATGGTTTATACAATGTAGTGGGTATTTTCTTATTCAGCAGCAGTACATTAATGTATGGTATTAATAATAATAATAATAATAATAATAATGTATATTAGCCCCAGCTCCACCAGCAGTCAAATGCCATTCACCGGATTGAACAAACGCTAAAGCTCTTGTGAAACACTGCTCCATTTGCACACACAGACACAAACACACCCACCCTTGAAGAAAAACAGACTTACACGTTCTGAAGCGGTGGTGTGGGCGTGTGGCTGGACCTTTCACAGAGCGTCCAGGGTTCCAGCGCCCGGTGGGCTTGGCTGGGAGAGATGGCGGAGAAGGGGGCGATAGCGCCTTGGTTGTGGCTTTGGTAGTCGTGGAGGTTGGACTAGGTCGTGAGTTCGGGGGGTCCTTATCTTTACGACCCGTGTTGCCGTTCTGCCGTAACGTGGTACTGCGTGGGGTCACCTCTTTACCCCCGGGCTGGACGAGTCGAGTGGTAAGGGTAGTGGTGGTGGTGCCCGTAGCGTGGGTGCCACTGCCGATCCGGTTGTAGAGGTGGGGGGCCGAGTGGTTGGAAGGCGGACCAAATCGAGTTCTCGGGGCCGGGGCCGTGCCATCAGCTGCTAGAGGGTTGGTGGTGGAAGTCGTGGTCATAGTGTCTGGTCGCTTGGGCAGGGTGCTGGGTTCGGAGAGAAAGATGGGATCCTGCCCTATGCCCTTGGCGTCCACCAGGTCTGTGGGCAGATAGTCTTGAACGGAACCCACTACAATCCATTTGAGCAGCATGAGACTGAGGCCCAGGCCCACGAAGCCCATGACCAAGGGCACAGCGCACAGCCAGGTCTGCTGGCGGGGCCACACGGCACAGGGCCCACAGCGAAGAGGCCCCGGGGCCCGAGGGGAGGCCTGTTCGTCCCCGGGTTCCTCCAGGGTCATGGCCCCCAGAGTGCTCACTCCCGAGTGCTCACTCATCCTGACGATGCCTTCAAAGGTCAGGGGTCAATCCAGGGGCCCAATGACAAAAGGAAAAAGGGCACAAACGAGACAGGGGATGGAGTACGGCACCAACAGTGGGCATCTTACCAATGCACCCACACAAAATGCCTTCATTTATACCCACACACACATTGACACAAGAGAGTACCCACAGACACGTACAAGTAATTACAAGTCAAGCAGCTCACGAGGATGCACACATAAGCAAATTTACACACCCTCTGGCGCAGAGCTAGCTAAGTACACACACAAACAAGCACAGGAACAGACACACGCATAGGTTGGACATGGACAGGTGAGGGTGCAGAACGTAGGCGGCGAGCCTCGCTGTAGTTAGGTGGTATCGAAACAACGGTAAATCCCAAGATGCTTCACTCCCATATGAGGGGAAAAAGCAGAAGAAAAAGGCAGGAAGAAGGGCATTGATCCACGGTGTGGTGAGCTTCAGACCATAGCTGTAAATCCTGTGTGTGTGTCGAGGAGAAACAAACCAGGCAGGCAGCACCCCTGCTCTGCGTCTCCAACTCACTGCTTCTCCACAGCCCTCGATTCCTTTTCCTCTGGGGTTCTGGAGGGGATTTTATTTTATTTAGGATCCAGTCCAGGGGCTTCATCTACAGTCTTCCTCCCTGCTTTGGGTCAGCCTCCCCCTTGCTGTTCACCCAGCCAGCCCTGTGCAGCGGTGTTTCAGCTATACTGGCGAACGGTAATCCTGCATGAAGAGAGCCAGTGTAACTGGAGAGAGAGCGAGGGAGGGGATCTGCCGGGATGGGGCGGAAGAGGGGTGGGGGGTGGGGTAAATCTTACTGATCCCCATCCAATCCCCTCAGATCTCCTGGACTGGCCGTCTTTCTCCAGCTGTCTGTCCACCGCCTGTCATTGTGGTAGAAAAATGGTGAAAGCCTTGGCCGCTTGCTTGCTACCTCAGTCCGCTACATTCCCACACTGGCGAGGGAGGTGCGAATGGCAGAGTGTGAGAAAGGGAAAGAGAGAGAGCAAGAAAGAGGAGGAGGTGGGGGGGAGGGCTGCTCTGAAAAAGTGATGCGGCTGCTGTTCTTGAAGGCTGTGGCGCTTTCCTCCCTTTCACTCTCAGCAGGATTCCAGGCTGACAAACAACAACTGCTCCGTCCCTTCTCCAACACACTGCGTGCATGCGCCCTTGTAAGCTTTTGCGTGTGAAAGCGAGACAGAGGCAGAGACCACACTGCCTTCCCTATCGCTGTGAAATGAGAGGGAAAGAGAGAGAGAGAGAGAGAGAGAGAGAGAGAGAGAGAGAGAGAGAGAGGAGGCAGGGATTCTGGGAGGAAGCTCTGCCGCAGCACCAGCACCACAGACAAGGAGGCAGCGCACAACACACCGTGTGGAGGACAGAAGAGCTGCCACAGACACACCCCAGGGAACAGAGAGATGGAGGGAGGGATGGAAGAAGGGGAGGAGGAGAGAGAGAGAGGGAGGGAGGCGCTACCCCTCTGATCCCCCACCAGCAGTGCGGGAGAGAAACAAACCAAACATTGTGCTCATAATTTATGGGTGGGTTAAAACCCTCCTTCAAATACATTATGGTATTTATTTTATTTTATTAGGATCCCCATTAGCTGTTGTTGAAGCAGCAGCTACTCTTCCTGGGATCCACACAACACATAAAACATTACATAATACAGAACATCAATAGACAAGAACAACTACACAAATGTGAAATAAGGTCCTACTGACACAGCACTGAGAGAAACAGAGAGACCCATTACATCCAAATACTAAAATATATTACATTGTCAAATATTCTATTTACATTCAGTAGCATGTATCAGTTATACGCACACATACCTCAGTAGATATACATATGCCTACGCGTTATTTAGGTCAGATAGGGGAGAGGCGTTTACTTGAGTAATTTGAGATGGAAGGGAGTTCCATGTGATCATGGCTCAATCATCCAGTCAGTCTCTCCTCTGTTGACAGCTGTGTGTACACTGAAGGGCCAGACGTGCTGCTCTGTTCTGGGCAAGCTGCAGATTTTCTAGGTTCTTCTTTGCAGTACTTGACCATATCACCTGGCAATAGTCAAGGTTAGATCAAACTAGAGCCTGCAGGACTTGTTTGGTCGACTAGCGTTAAATGTTTTATTTTTTTATTTCACCTTTATTTAACCAGGTAGGCCAGTTGAGAACAAGTTCTCATTTACAACTGCGACCTGGCCAAGACAAAGCAAAGCAGTGTGACAAAAACAACAACACAGAGTTACACATGAGAATAAACAAACGTACAGTCAATAACACAATAGAGAATCTATATACAGAGTGTGCAAATGTAGTGCAAAATGCAGTAAGGTTAGGAAGGTAGGACAATAAAGTGGCGAAATAGTTTACAAATTAGAATTAAACACTGGAGTGATAGATGTGCAAATGATGATGTGCAAATAGAGATACTGGAGTGCAAAAATACACGGTACATGATACATAGAGCGGCAGTATGAAAAAGTATAGAAATACAAGATATCTGGAGTGCCAAAAAATAAAAGCTATAAAAAGACATTGCATAGTATGGGTGGTTGGCTGAATATGTACACTATACATTGGTGGATGTTGGATGGTTAACTATACTATACAGGTCGATGGCAGAGAAATACTTCAGTAGCTAAAAATGCGTATGATATGAGCGAGGGTAATAATAGTTTACTTAATAGACAGACTGGCTAAATGAACAGGTAAGTGAAAATTTTGCATGGTTAAATAGTAGGGTGGGCTATTTACAGAAGGGCTATATACAGATGCAGTGATCGGTAAGCAACTCTGACAGCTGATGCTTAAAGTTAGTGAGGGAGATAGGAACCTCTAGCTTCAAGGAAATTTTGCAATTCGTTCCAGTCATTGGCAGCAGAGAACTGGAAGGAATGGCGGCCAAAGGAGGTGTTGGCTTTGGGGGTGACCAGTGAAATATACCTGTTGGAGCGCATGCTACGGGTGGGTGTTGCTATGGTGACCAGAGAGCTGAGATAAGGCGGGGATTTACCTAGCAAAGATTTATAGATGACCTGGAGCCAGTGGGTTTGGCGACGAATATGTAGTGAGGGCCAGCCGACGAGAGAATACAGGTCGCAGTGGTGGCTAGTATATGGGGCTTTGGTGACAAAACGGATGGCACTGTGATAGATTACATCCAATTTGCTGAGTGTTGGAGGCTATTTTGTAAATTACATCGCCGAAGTCAAGGATCGGTAGGATAGTCAGTTTTACAAGGGTATGTTTGGCAGCTTGAAAAGCATGCATTTAGTTTTACTAGCATTTAAGAGCAGTTAGAGGCCACGGAAGGAGTGTTGTATGGCATTGAAGCTTGTTTGAAGGTTAGTTAACACAGTGTCCAAAGAGGGGCCAGATGTATACAGAATGGTGTCGTCTGCGTAGAGATGGATCAGAGAGTCACAAGCAGCGAGAGCAACATTGTTGATGTATATAGAGAATAGGATTGGCCCAAGAATTGAACGCTGTGGCACCACCATAGAGACTGCCAGAGGTCCGGGTATCGTTAAGTACCTTGAGCGTAGCTGAGTTGCACCCATGACCAGCTCGGAAACCAGATTGCATAGCAGAGAAGGTATGGTGGGATTCAAAGTGGTCAGTTATCTGTTTGTTAACTTGGCTTTCGAAGACTTTAGAAAGGCAGGGCAGGATGGATATAGGTATATAACAGTTTGGGTCTAGAGTGTCTCCCCCTTTGAAGAGGGGGATGACCGCGGGAGCTTTCCAATCTCTAGGGATCTCAGATGATACGAAAGAGAGGATGAACAGGCTAGTAATAGGGGTTGCAACAATTTTGGCGGATAATTTTAGATTGTCTAGCCCAGCAGATTTGTAGGGGTCCAGATTTAGCAGCTCTTTCAGAACATCAGCTGTCTGGATTTGGGTGAAGGAGAAGGGGGGGGGGGCTTGGGCAGGTTGCTGCGGTGGGTACAGAGCTGTTGGCCGGGGTAGGGGTAGCCCCGTGGAAAGCATGGCCAGCCATTATTATTGAAATGTTCAATTATCGTGAATTTATCGGTGGTGACAGTGTTTCCTAGCCTTAATGCAGTGGGCAACTGGGAGGAGATGCTCTTATTCTCCATGGACTTTACAGTGTCCCAGAACTTTTTGGAATTAGTACTACAGGATGCAAATTTCTGTTTGAAAAAGCTGGCCTTTGCTTTTCTAACTGACTGTGTATATTTGTTCCTGACTTCCCTGAAAAGTTGCATGTTGCGGGGGCTATTCGATGCTAATGCATTGCGCCACAGGATGTTTTTGTTTTGGTCAAGTGCAGTCAAGTCTGGAGTGAACCAAGGGCTATATCTGTTCTTAGTTCTACGTTTCTACGGGGCATGCTTATTTAGGATGGTGAGCAAAGCACTTTTAAAGAACAACTAGGCATCCTCTACTGACGGGATGAGGTCAATTTCCATCCAGGATACCCGGGCCAGATCGATTAGAAAGGCCTGCTCGCAGAAGTGTTTTAGGGAGCGCTTGACAGTTTTAAGGGGTGGTCGTTTGACCGCGGACCCATTACGAACGCAGAAAATGACAGGTTAGTCAAGGTAATTGAGGTAATATGTACATATAGGTAGGGGTAGAAGCTGTTAAGGATCCTTTGGACCTATACTTGGTGCTCCGGTACCGCTTGCCGTGCAATAGCAGAGAGAACAGTCTATGACTTGGGTGACTGGAGTCTTTGACAATTTTTAGGGCCTTCCTCTGACACCGCCTAGTATAGAGGTGCTTGATGGCAGCACCTTGCGGTCAGATGCCGAGCACTTGCCATACCAAGCTGTGATGCAACCAGTCAGGATATTCTCGATGGTGCAGCTGTATAACTTTTTGAGGATCTGAGGACCCATTCCAAATCTTTCAGTCTCCTGAGGGGTAATAGGCTTTGTTGTCCCCTCTTCCCGACTGTATTGGTGTGTTTGGACCGTGATAGTTTGTTAGTGATGTGGACACCAAGGAACTTGTAGCTCTTGACCAGCTCCACTAAAGCCCTGTCGTGGTGAACTGGGGTGTGCTCGGCTCTCCTTTTCCTGTACTCCACAATCAGCTCCTTTGTCTTGCTCACGTTGAGGAAAGAGGTTGTCCTCCTCCCTATAGGCTGTCTCATTGTTGTCGGTGATCAGGCCTACCACCGTTGTGTCATCTGCAAACTTAATGATGGTGTTGCAGTCGTGCCTGGCCACACAGACGTGGGTGAACAGGGAGTACAGGAAGGAAACTGAGCACGGTGTTGAACGCTAACGGCATTTTCACATACAGTGGGGAGAACAAGTATTTGATACACTGCCGATTTTGCAGGTTTTCCTACTTACAAAGCATGTAGAGGTCTGTAATTTTTATCATAGGTACACTTCAACACTGAGAGACGAGTCTGATGAACAAAAATCCAGAAAATCACATTGTATAATTTTTAAATAATTAATTTGCATTTTATTGCATGACATAAGTATTTGATCACCTACCAACCAGTAAGAATTCCGGCTCTCACAGACCTGTTAGTTTTTCTTTAAGAAGCCCTCCTGTTCTCCACTCATTACCTGTATTAACTGCACCTGTTTGAACTCGTTACCTGTATAAAAGACACCTGTCCACAAAATTGTAGACCTGCACAAGGCTGGGATGGGCTACAGGACAATAGGCAAGCAGCTTGGTGAGAAGGCAACAACTGTTGTCGCAATTATTAGAAAATGGAAGAAGTTCAAGATGACGGTCAATCTCCCTCGGTCTGGGGCACCATGCAAGATCTCACCTCATGGGGCATCAACGATCATGAGGAAGGTGAGGGATCAGTCCAGAACTACACGGCAGGACCTGGTCAATGACCTGAAGAGAGCTGGGCCACAGTCTCAAAGAAAACCATTAGTAACACACTACGCCGTCATGGATTAAAATCCTGCAGCGCACGCACGCCTGGAGTGGCCTAGCCAGTCTCCAGACCTGAACCCAATAGAACATCTTTGGAGGGAGCTGACAGTCCATATTGCCCAGCGACAGCCCCGAAACCTGAAGGATCTGGAGAAGGTCTGTATGTAGGAGTGGGCTAAAAACCCTGCTGCAGTGTGTGCAAACCTTGTCAAGAACTACAGGAAACGTACGTTCTCAGTAATTGCAAACAAAGGTTTCTGTACCAAATATTAAGTTCTGCGTTTCTGATGTATCAAATACTTATGTCATGCAATAAAATGCAAATTAATTACTTAAAAATCATACAATGTGATTTTCTGGATTTTTGTTTTAGATCCCTTCACTCACAGTACCTGAGACTTACAGACTTCTACATGCTTTGTAAGTGGGAAAACCTGCAAAATCGATGTTGTCGATGTGATCTATGAACAACCTTTCAAAGCACTTTATGGCTACAGCTATGAGTGCTATGGGGTGGTAGTAATTTAGGAAGGTTACCTTCTCGTTCTTGGGCACATGTCAGTGAAGACACTTACAACTTGGTCAGCGCATGCTCTGAGTACTCGTCCTGGTAATTCGTTTGGCCCTGCGGCCTTGTGAATGTTGACCTGTTTAAAGGTCTTACTCACAGCGCCTACGGAGAGAGTAATCAACAGTCGTCCGTAACAGCTGTTGCTCTCATGCATGGTTCAGTGTTGCTTGCTTCAAAGCGAGCATAGAAGGCATTTATCTCATCTGGTAGGCTCGTGTCGCTGAGCAGCTCACAGCTGGGTTTCCCTTTGCAATTCGTAATAGTTTGCAAGCCCTGCCACATCAGACTAGCAGCAGAGCCAGTGTAGTAGGATTCAATCTTAGTCCTGTATTAACACTTTGCCTGTTTGATGTTTCATCGGATGACAGAGCGGGATTTCTTATAAGCTTTCGGATTAGTGTCCCGCTCCTTGAAAACGGGAGCTCTAGCCTTTAGCTCAGTACTGATGTTGGCTGTAATGTACGTACGGTCACTGTGTGGATGACGTCGCTGATGCACTTATTGATGAAGCCTGTGACTGATGTGGTATACTCCTCAATGTCATCGGATGAACCCCAAAACATATTCCAGTCTGTGCTAGCGAAACAGTCCAGTAGCTCAGCATCCGCATCGTCTGACCACTTCCGTATTGAGCGAGTCTATTGTATTTTATTATTGAGTTTTTGCTTGAAAGCAGGAATCAGGAAAATATAATTATGGTCAGATTTGCCAAATGGAGGGTGAGGGAGAGCCTCACCTTGTATGAGCCTCTCTGTGTGGAGTGAAGGTGGTCTAGAGTTTTTTTTTCCTGGTTGCACATGTTACATGCTGGTAGAAATGAGGTAAAACAGATGTAGGATTTCCTGCATTAAAGTTCCTGGCCAGTAGGAGTGCTGCTTCTGGATGAGCATTCTCTTGTTTGCTTTTGGCCTTATACAGCTCATTGGGTGTGGTTTTAGTGTCAATGGACAGCTACAAAAAATATAAATGAAAACTCTCTTTGTCAATAGTGTAGTCTACAGCTTGTCATGAGGTACTCTACCTCAGGTGACTTCCTTAATATTAGAGATCGTGCAGCAGCTGTTATTGACAAATAGACACAGACCACCACCCCTTGTCTTACCGGAGGTTGCTGTTCTGTCTTGCCGATGCATTGTGTCCTCGTTCAGCCATGACTTGGTGAAAAATAAGATATTACAGTTTTTAAGGGTAGGATAATCTCGAACAGAGCTCATCCAGTTTATTCTCCAGTGATTGCACATTTGACAGTGGAACAGATGGTAAAGACGCTGACCAAGCCCCCAGATCTGCGGCCCCTGTATTGGCATCTCATCTTCATGCGAATGACATTGATCAAGGAAATTACAACCTACTGTATATTCACCCACTCAAAAAGACAGCCAAAGTTAGTTGAATTTCCAATGCGTTATAACCCTGCTTTAGATAGATAGATAGATAGATAGATAGATAGATAGATAGATAGATAGATAGATAGATAGATAGATAGATAGATAGATAGATAGATAGATAGATAGATAGATAGATAGATAGATAGATAGATAGATAGATAGATAGATAGATAGATAGATAGATAGATAGATAGATAGATAGATAGATAGATAGGTACTTTATTGATCCCCCGGGGGGGAAATTTCATTGTCAAGCAGCTACAACAAAAACACAGGGCAGGTGCAAAATGCCGCAACGAAAGTATACAAAAGACAGATACACGGTACATGATACATAGAGCGGCAGTGTGAAAAAGTATAGAAATACAAGATATCTGGAGTGCAAAAAAAAGCTATAAAAGGACATTGCATAGTATGAGTGGTTGGCTGAATATGTACACTATACATTGGTGGATGTTGGATGGTTAACTATACTATACAGGTCGATGGCAGAGAAATACTTCAGTAGCTAAAAATGCGTATGATATGAGCAAGGGTAATAATAGTTTACTTAATAGACAGACTGGGTAAATGAACAGGTAAGTGAAAATGTTGCATGGTTAAATTAGCTGTACAGTTAGGTATACAGTTATATTTACAGATAAGTGAATACTTGCATGTTTACACAAACTGTACAGGTAAATGACAGGAAGAGATACTTAAATAGCTAAATGTGTGTATGATATCATTTGGGGTAATAATAGTAATTCCCTTAAAATACAGTCCTTAGTGCGCAGGGTTTAATTACAGACAACTGCACTTATTGCACATTCGATATGCTAAAAGCAATGAGAAAAGGTGCAACTGGCAGGATACTAATATGCATTCCTGAGTGAATGCCTACGTCCAATAATTACTTACAATATTGCATGTGATATAATATAACAACTGTACATGAGTATGTATATACAGACCTGTATGAATAAATAGGTCCTGAGTGGATGAGTGCTGACGGACCAGAGTTACTCACAGATGGATGCATAATTGTTAAACTAGGTCCTAGCACCCCAACAGTTCCAGATCTATGTTGCCGACGGCACGGCACCCCGGTGAGGCATTATATAGTCTAATAGCCGCCGGCAGGAAGGACCTCCTGTAGCGCTCTCTGGCACCATTTAAAAGCACGGCAAAGTTCAAATGGGGAATACACTGTAAGATGTTTTGTTTATTTATACTACATATTAATGTGTTATCACTGTAGAAGAACCAAATGACCTGGATTGCAGTTGTGATTACATTAAATGTGCATGGCGCAAGTGATCAATGACGATTCTGCATATATTATTACAGCAATTGTGAAGATCCCAACAGATCTGTGAAGACCTACAGAATGCATGCTATCTTGAACATGCATGCTTTATTTCCCTGAAACTCAACTCTGGACTGCGTTTTCAAATTGTTCCCCTCTAATCAGGGACTGATTTAGACCTGGGACACCAGGTGGGTGCAATGAATTGTCAGGTAGAGCAGAAAGCCAGCAGGCTCTGGATCTCGTAGAGTAAGAGTTGAATACCCCTGCTTTAAATTATTACATAACAAGAAATGTATACTTACAGCAACCTCAATGTGGCCATGTACTTCATGTGTTACTAATTTTTAGGTTGACTGTTACATTAGTGTGTAAGATAGCCTTAGCGTTAGGCTATTTACTGTATTACAGAAGTCATATTGAATTGTACTTGGTTGACAACATAAACAAATATCAAGGAGAGCAGTATCTACTGCTTGGATAGTTCCATCTGAGCCGCTGGCTAAATCCCATTCTTTAACTTTTATTTTTGGTTGAGTTTGAGACGTGAATCCAACATATAATTAGTTAACTTGTCGACAAGCTGAAATGCCTTGAGTCAATAAGTATTCAAGCCCTTCGTTATGGCAAGCCTAAATAAGTTCAGGAGTAAAAATGTGCATGGACTCACTGTGTGCAATATTAGTGTTTAACATGACCCCACACATCAAATTAGCTGTAAGGTAAACATAAACATATTGCAAAACATGCATCCTGTTTACAATAAGGCACAAAAGTACATCTGCAAAAAGATGTGGCAAAGACATTTTTTGTCCTGAATACAAAACATTTTCATCTGAAAAATGCGACAAAAATACATTTTCCTTTCTTTAGTATTTTAGAGATAAAAAGATGACAAAGAGTATGTATCCACAACCAGCTATGTGTAAGACCTGTCCTGAAGTGTCTTAACAAAATTAAACAAAGTACAGGGAACAAAATATAAACGCAACATGTAAAGTGTTGGTTTAATGAGCTGAAATAAACGGTCCCAGAAATGTTCCATATGCACAAAAAGCTTATTTCTCCCAAATTGTGTTCACAAATTTGTTTACATCCCTGTTAGTGAGCATTTATCCTTTGCCAAGATAATCCCTTCATCAAGAGGCCAATTAAACAGCATGATCATTACACAGGTGCACCTTGCGCTGGGGACAATAAAAGGCGCCCTCTAAAATGTGAAATTTTGTAACACAACACAATGCCACAAAAGTATTGAGGGTGCGTGCAATTGGCATGCTGACTACAGGAATGTCAACCAGTGATGTTGCTAGAGAATTGAATGTTAATTTCTCTACCATAAGCCGCTTCCAACGTTGTTTTAGAGAATTTGTCAGTATGTCCAACCAGTATGGCGTTGTGTGGGCGAGCAGTTTTCTGATGTCAACGTTGTGAACAGAGTGCCCCATAGTGGCGGTGGGGTTATGGTATGGGCAGGCATAAGCTACAGACAACAAACACAATTGCATTTTATCAATGGCAATTTGAATGCACAGAGATACCGTGACGAGATACTGAAGCCCATTGTCGTGTCATTCATCCTGCCGCCATCACCTCATGTTTCAGCATGATAATGCACCGCCCCATGTACACAATTCCTGGAAGCTGAAAATGTCCCAGTTCTTCCATGACCTGCATACTCACCAGACATGTCACCCATTGAGCGTGTTCCAGTTCCTGCCAAAATACAGCAACTTCGCACAGCTATTGAAGAGGAGTGGGACAACATTCTACAGGCCACAATCAACAGCGTGATCAAATTAGGCCCTAATTTATGGATTTCACATGACTGGGAATACAGATATGCATCTGTTGGTCACAGATACCTCTGGTGTGACCACCATTTGCCTCATGCAGCGCGACACATCTTCCAATTTGCATATTTTAATAAAATATTTTCTAAAACAAAGTTATTATATTTTTGGTCCACATTCAACTGAAAAAATACCCCATTACGGTGTGTTACCTGGTCCTAAATTAGATTTTTGGTTGAGATGGAGACGTGAATACAACATATAAATTATTCATTTGTAGACAAACTGGAAATAAAGTCAGTGGCACAGATGGAACTATCCAAGCCGAAGATACATCTCCTTCAAATGTTGACATTTGGTTGATTTAACCAAACACAATTTAACATCATTAAATATCATTACATTTGAAATCAACCAGAGCTTGAAACCCCAGGCCTATTGTATTGTCTATTTTAATTCAATTCTGGGTTACATTGAAACAAGCTGTTGATGCCTTTGCAAATGCTATATAGGCCTAAATAGCACCATTGATCATATAAGAGTGATAATGTAGCCTATACATTTGATTTGCTCTGTTAAACCTAACTGTTGG
>CM042386.1:18102877-18197877 GCA_023634145.1 Thymallus thymallus | reverse complement strand
TGTTGAGAGAATGCCAAGAGTGTGCAAAGCTGTCATCAAGGCAAAGGGTGACTATTTAAAGAATCTTAAATAAAAAATATATTTTGATTTGTTTAACAGTTTTTTGGTTACTACATGATTCCATATGTATGTAGAAAATAGAAAAACATTTTTCTTTTTTTACTTTCTAAAACTTTTGACTGGTAGTGTATTATCTATAATTTCTATTCAGCTTTATTAACTCAATACATTTATATTTTGACTGTTTGCAAACTGATTTTTGTATTTTACATATATATACAGTGGGGAGAACAAGTATTTGATACACTGCCGATTTTGCAGGTTTTCCCACATACAAAGCATGTAGAAGTCTGTAATTTGTATCATAGGTACTCTTCAACTGTGAGTGAAGGAATCTAAAATTCCAGAAAATCACATTGTATGATTTTTAAGTAATTCATTTGCATTTTATTGCATGACATAAGTATTTGATACATCAGAAAAGCAGAACTTAATATTTGGTACAGAAACCTTTGTTTGCAATTACAGAGATCATACGTTTCCTGTAGTTCTTGACCAGGTTTGCACACACTGCAGCAGGGATTTTAGCCCACTCCTCCATACAGACCTTCTCCAGATCCTTCAGGTTTTGGGGCTGTCGCTGGGCAATACGGACTTTCAGCTCCCTCCAAAGATTTTCTATTGGGTTCAGGTCTGGAGACTGGCTAGGCCACTCCAGGACCTTGAGATGCTTCTTACGGAGCCACTCCTTAGTTGCCCTGGCTGTGTGTTTCGGGTCATTGTCATGCTGGAAGATCCAGCCACAACCCATCTTCAATGCTCTTACTGAAGGAAGGAGGTTGTTGGCCAAGATCTCGCGATACATGGCCCCATCCATCCTCCCCTCAATACGGTGCAGTCGTCCTGTCCCCTTTGCAGAAAAGCATCCCCAAAGAATGATGTTTCCACCTCCATGCTTCACGGTTGGGATGGTGTTCTTGGGGTTGTACTCATCCTTCCTCTTCCTCCAAACACGGCGAGTGGAGTTTAGACCAAAAAGCTCATCAGACCACATGACCTTCTCCCATTCCTCCTCTGGATCATCCAGATGGTCATTGGCAAACTTCAGACGGGCCTGGACATGCGCTGGCTTGAGCAGGGGGACCTTGCGTGCGCTGCAGGATTTTAATCCATGACGGCGTAGTGTGTTACTAATGGTTTTCTTTGAGACTGTGGTCCCAGCTCTCTTCAGGTCATTGACCAGGTCCTGCCGTGTAGTTCTGGGCTGATCCCTCACGTTCCTCATGATCATTGATGCCCCACGAGGTGAGATCTTGCATGGTGCCCCAGACCGAGGGAGATTGACCGTCATCTTGAACTTCTTCCATTTTCTAATAATTGCGCCAACAGTTGTTGCCTTCTCACCAAGCTGCTTGCCTATTGTCCTGTAGCCCATCCCAGCCTTGTGCAGGTCTACAATTTTATCCCTGATGTCCTTACACAGCTCTCTGGTCTTGGCCATTGTGGAGAGGTTGGAGTCTGTTTGATTGAGTGTGTGGACAGGTGTCTTTTATACAGGTAACGAGTTCAAACAGGTGCAGTTAATACAGGTAATGAGTGGAGAACAGGAGGGCTTCTTAAAGAAAAACTAACAGGTCTGTGAGAGCCGGAATTCTTACTGGTTGGTAGGTGATCAAATACTTATGTCATGCAATAAAATGCAAATTAATTATTTAAAAATCATACAATGTGATTTTTGTTTTAGATTCCGTCTCTCACAGTTGAAGTGTACCTATGATAAAAATTACAGACTTCTACATGCTTTGTAAGTAGGAAAACCTGCAAAATCGGCAGTGTATCAAATACTTGTTCTCCCCACTGTATATGTTTTTTTTTTTTTAGCTAAATAGGTGGGGCTCAAACCAGGCTCTGCCTCACCTTCCCTGAATGACAGGTCGCACTGGGGGAACGCCATCACACTTGTTGCTCAGACCTGCTGCCAACAAGTCAGCAATAAATATATTTTCACAATTCTACTGTTTCTTCTGTCTATTCATCTATTACTTTCTGAGCGTACAGTAACTGGCCATTTGAGCACCCATAGACTGTAACACTGATTCCTCTCTCATAGGTAGACATCTGTCGCCTCTGTGTCCAGCACCACACAACTACCCAAACTATTACTACCCAGAGTGGAGAATGGTTTAACTACAGCACTCCCTTGTGAGAGCAAGACCCAGTTCCACTCTGACGGCAGGCTCTCATTAACTTTGAATGTGACAGACAGAAATTAATGGAATGTATCGACTGAGACTGAGAGAGTGATGCACGGGCATGAGTGATGTCTGTTCTACAACCACTTTCTATTTAAACATTCTGTAACATTTCAACACTCTTGAACGAGCCCTATCGTGAACACTAGAAACAGACTGACCGCCGGTATCCCCACGCAGGCTAGACCTGTACGCGTTCAACACTTTCCAACCAAACTGTCCCCACCATGGCCGCACTAACAAAGCACAGTGTTAACGGCAATTCAGGAACTTTCATCACAAGCCCAAACAAAGACGCCCTATTGTAGCCAAACCAGCTGTTCTGAGATCAGCATGTCAAACCGGTTCACAGTGGACACCATGTCTCCAGCATGGGCCATGATTCACCACAGACCCCTCCTTTACAAAGCCCACAGCAGGGGCCTGACCAACTGACCAAGGCATCTGTACCAGCCATTGTTCCCCATAGACACTGGGCCTTGTGTGGTAACCAGCGGGGGAAATGATGCACTTGGTTTGGCGATACATAGCATTGCATTGCATTTCAAAGGACTTACAGTAGGAAGGAAACAACAGGGAAGAACGCCATCTTAAAATCAGGGTTGTGTTCATTAGGCACCAAACGGAGGACAGCAGACTCAATCAGGGGAATCAAATCAAACTATATTTGTCACATACACTGAATACAAGGGGTGTCGACGAGCGCTTCCCAACGATGCAGAGTAAAAAAATAAATAACGTAACATATGAGGGATAAAATATACAACAGTGGACATATATACAGGGTCTCCCAGTACCAGATCAATATGGAGGAGTACGAGGTATTTGAGGTAGATACAGTATCTACATGAAGGAAGGGTAAAGTGACTATAGATTATGATAATAATAAGAGTGAAATGAAGAACAGAGTAGGAGTGTAAAAGTGTGTGTGTGTGTGTTGCGTGTGTATGCGTGTTTGTGTTGTGTCGGTATGCAGTGTATGTGAACGTGTGCGGGTTTGTGTGAGAATGTCAGTGTAATGTGTGTGTGTGTTTGTATATACAGTACAGTGTGCTCCAGAAGTATTGGGACAGTGACAATTTTTTGTTGTTGTTTTAGCTCTGTACTCCAGCACTTTGAAATGATACAATGAGGTCAATACTTTTGGAGCTCACTGTAGTGGAGCTCACTGTAGTGGAGCTCACTGTAGTGGAGCTCACTGTAGTGGAGCTCACTGTAGTGGAGCTCACTGTAGTGGAGCATAGAGTCAGTGCAAGATAGGGTCAATGCAGATAGTCCGGGTAAACATGAATGAACTATTTAGCAGTCTTATGGCTTGGGGGTAGATGATATGTCGGCAGTCTGTAGTCCGAGAGCTGATGCTAGCAGATCTTCCTCTGACGCCGCCTGATATAGACGTCCTGGACGTTAAGATGGCGCCGACAGACATGGCACCTCTGCTTCGAGCTCCTTAGCAACTTTGCAGTATTTTGTTTTTTGTGTGTGTTATTTCTTACAGTATTAGCCCATGTGTTCTTTTTTGTGTTATTACATACAGCTGGGAATAACTTTTGAATATCAGAGCGGCAGAATTACAACCAGGAATACAACTTTCCCGAATTGGATCCTTTGTTCGCGGAGAAGAGGTATTCGGAGTATATTACTCGGTAAATGGTAAATGTGTTAAGGGTGGAGTTTGGGGCGGGGTGAGGAGTACTGGAAAGGTGTGACTCCAGGTTACAATAGGCCATACGTATACAGCAAATCACTGATTTGTCCTCACTTTGATTATGCTGTAACAACATACCGTAGCACCATGACCAGGATCTCTATTCATTTAAGTGAGCAGATTAGGGTTTTCAGGAGGAACGGAAAATCTACTGGAGACATTTCAAAAAAGACTTGGAGATAATGGTCACGGACAGTGCTATTCGCAAACACTATCAATAGATGCCTGTGTTACGCCGAACGCGAAAGCCCAGGAAATTGATCAATACTGTACTGTAGGCCTAATAATGCTAAAAAATAATGCTTAAATACTGTAAATCTACTGCTGGTCTTTACTGTCCGCTGCACATTTTTACATTGTATTCCATTTCCAGTAAGACTATCCAAGCCATCGATGAAGATGATGAGAGATCGGCAAAGGCCGTCTGGAGTCTGCTGGCATCACGGCACAACATCAACATAGCTCTAATCACAGTCAGAAGACAGTGGTTGTGGAGCTGGGGGGAAGTGCAACTAAAATGTACCTGAGACGTACAGTTGTTGCAATAAAAATCTGCATTTTGAAAGAATGTTTTATCATTATTTTATTAACGAAAGCATAAAGATGTTGATGAACAGATACTGTATACACGTCTATTGATAGGCAGCTTAAACCTCTTGAATTCAACCATTATTGGGTTCAAATAAAGCAGTGTGATTCACATCAATGCGCTACAGTATGTAGATATAAAAAATAAGTGATATCCGTATCGCCGTAGACTACACCACTGCTTGCCTGGTTAAATAAAATAAAAAGTAAATCAACGTTTTGAGAAACTGACGATACAACAATGCAACAAATCAGATCATCTCAGCATGGTGATGGTTGTGGAGCTGGGGGGATTTTCACACCAACAGTAGCCGGGCTATTAAACCTCCTAATCGGTTGTCCTGCCAATAGCCTGGATTGTGACCACCACACGTCATTCTCCGCCTGAGAGGCTCGCTTGTGGGCGTGCTAGCAGGATATGGCAGCATATACTGTAACAGCACCTTCGTTTGTGCGTCAAGAATTAAGCATAACAAGTTTGTATGAAGGTCTGGTTATTAAATGGGTAAATAGTTAAATAGTAATATGCTCTAAACCGCTCTGGTGACAAACAAACTTTGCTGCCCTGAAAATGTAAAAAAAAAAATAACGATGTATTATTAGCTAACTAGCTACAGTGCAGGCTAACTCAAATGAGTTGCTAACGTAGCTAGCTAGTTTACATGCTGTATAGATAGCTAGCTAAGTTAATTACATTTGACCAGCTACCTAACTTCATATTAGCTAGCTATCTTGATATATTTATCAAGACAAAAACTGTCAAAGTGAGAGAGTAGGCTATTCTGGATAGAGCAGGTACTTTTGTGTAGTTCCAGTCCCTAGGAATGAGGACAGAGAACATAATATTCAGTGTGGTCTAATTTGAGTATAATGAAGCCTATTTCTTGTGAGGTTTTCTGTCCTCAGATACAGAGAGCTGTGAAAGCCTGTCTGCAGATGAAGAGGTCCCAATGAAGAGCAGTGGTTCTCAGTCCTGGTCCTGGGGACTCAAAGGGGGGCACATGTTTGTGTTTGCCTTAGAACTACACAGCTGATTCAAATGATCAAGTCATCATCAAGCTTCAAGTGGTATTTATGTATTCATTTGTGATGCTGTCCTTGATATGATCCTGCTATTGTCACATGTATCTATTTATCCAATGTTATCATGATTTGTTATAAGGGATATTATACTTTAGTAATTCACAATGATCTGGTAATGAAAAAGTCTAATAATGACATTATCTTCTATTGTTTGTCCTCATATGTATGTTCAGCATAAAGTCCTCTGATTCCTGTTGAACACTGTCTCTTTAACTACCTTATTTTCTCAATAAGTCTCTCCTCCACTTCATCCCTCTCCCTCTTCCAGTCCCGTCCTCGCCACCTCACCCGCTCTTAAGATAACCTTCGGGCCAACTGGGGGCCCAAGGCTGCTTAGAGACACTATGTAATTGTGATGAACTACATTTGCTTCCACCGTAATGTTTTTGCCAGCCATCTTTGCTGAAGAAAGTCACCAGACATGGGTCGCATTGCGGCAAATTCGTTATTGCAACCACTCGATATGATTGGTCATATAAAAACCTTGGGACCAAAATGCATAATGAGTGCTCTAACACCCCCCTGTGGTGGTCTGGAGCAATGAAGCCGTGATGCTGGGTACGTCTCGCGTCCCGCGGCATAAGCTCGCAACTTTCAAAGGAGGAACCACTGTATGTGTATGTGACCAATAAAATATGATTTGATTTGGACGGCAGGGAACTCAGACCCAGTGATATACTGGGCTATCGGCACCACCCTCTGTAGCGCTTTGCGGTCGATGGTGGTGCATTTGCCATACCAAGTGGTGATGCAGCCAGACAAGATGCTCTCGATGGTGCAGCTGTAGAACTGTTTGATGATCCAAACTTCAAAGTGATGTATGATGACTGTAGTTAACAACCGCATGTTTGAAAATCCAAGCAGGACAACGCCTCAGTGCGCAATGTGTAAAATATAGCCATTATCCCTTAGGATAGGGGTATTAACAATGGCGTTATGACAAGCCTTGCAGGGGCAGAAAGTCTATTGTTTTTTATTGAGTTTGGGTCCGTGGCTAAGTATTGCACTGATATGGCAGGCTTGAAGCCAGACAGAGTGTTGCTTGAAGCGTTCAAAATAAGCAGGTCTATTTTAAGACTGCCTTCTCTGCCACAGTGTCTGAAGTGATGATCAGGGTTCAGATAAGAGCCATTTGATTGGATACAATTTGAGAGATTCTGATATGCAGTTACAAAAGTCAATACCTGCAAACTTTGCTTTGAAGATAACACTTATCTGAATGCATCTTAGGATGACTGGTGCTTTGCATATTTCATAGTTTCCTGTGCTAAGACTTTATCAAAGATGTAGGCCAAGGTATGAATGGAGGGACGGAGGGAGGAAGGGAGGGAGGGAGGGATGACGCTGGTCTCCCTGGGGAGGCCAAGGGGGTGTCAGGTGAGGATTCACAGTGGCTGGGGGGGGGGTAATGGGGGTCATGCCACGGCACACGATCCCAAAAGCTCAGGGCAGCAGCTGGGCATCCAGATGGGGCGGACTCCACAGGGAATATTCTGGATTAAAGGGGGCGGGGGGGGGGGGGGGGGGGGGGGCACATCCACCCCCCTACCCTACGCACTACTCACTCGCTGGGAGCTGCGGGCTTTGTTGACTGCACCTGTGGCCACCGCTGCCCCTTCGTTTTATCTCTGTCTCTTTCATGTTTTTAAACGCTTTATATCGAGCTCCCACGCTCGCTAGTACTTTCTCTGGAAGTTTCCTTTCTCTCTTCATTGCTGTACAGCTTTCATTGACACATTCCTGTGCAGCCCACCTGCTGGAGGAATAAAGAGCCAGTGTTTGTTCTAACACACACACACACACACACACATAGATATGTGTGCGCACGCACGCACATGAAAGGACGCACACACGTACACACACACACGCAAGTGTACGTTCACGAAGTCGCACTTGCGCAAAGACACACACTCCTTTCCCAGTCAGCCATTAGTCCATTTATTAGGTACAGAGCACCAGCTCTACACATGACCTTTCAACTTTACCCCATACACGCACACACATCGCATCGACCCACCTCATTCCCTTCCTTCTCTCTGCCCCTGCCCCGTTCCCAGCGCAACAGAGGCTCATTGTCATGTCTGCATTTCAGAGCAAGACTCGGCTTGTCCCAGTGTCCCAGGGTGCCTCCCACCCCCTTTCTATACAGTAAAGCCCCATTCCATTTCTCCCTCTCGGCGCAAACAACACACAACAATAAACGCTCGCATCGGGGTCAAGGCAATTGCTCCCTGTCACTCATTATGGTTCCCCCTCCACCAACACTTCCACTCCACCGGCTTCCTTTCACCAGGGATCAGAGGACATACACTACATGAACAAATGTGGACACCTGCTCGTCGAACACCTCATTCCAAAATCATGGGCGTTAATATGGAGTTGGTTCCCCCTTTGCTGCTACAACAGCCTCCACTCTTCTGGAAAGGCTTTCCACTAGGTGTAGGAACATTGCTTCCATTCAGCCACAAGAGCATTAGTGAGGTCGGGCACTGATGTTGGGCGATTAGGCCTGGCTCGCAGTCGGCGTTCCAATTCATCCCAAATGTATTCGAAAGGGTTGAGGTCAGGGCTCTGCGCAGGCCAGTCAAGTTCTTCCACATCAATCTCGCCAAACCATTTTTGTTCTGCACAGGGGAATTTGCAAGCTGAAACAGGAAAGGGTCTTCCCCAAACTGTTGCCACAAAGTTGGAAGCACATAATCGTCTAGAATGTCATTGTTAGCTGTTACGATTTCCCTTCACTGTAACTAAGGGGCCTAGCACAAACACTGAAAACAGCCCCAACCATTATTCCTCTTCCACCAAACTTTACAGTTGTCAGTATGCATTTGGGCAGGTAGCGTTCTCCTGGCATCCGCCAAACCTGGATTTGTCCGTCGGACTGCCAGATAGTGAAGCCTGATTCATCACTCCAGAGAACGCGTTTCCACTGCTCCAGAGTCCAATGGTGACGAGCTTTACACCACTCCAGCCGACGCTTGGTATTGGGCATGGTGATCTTAGGCTTGTGTGCGGCTGCTCGGCCATGGAAATCAATTTCATGAAGCTCAATTACGGCCTTGAGTCTTCTTGGGTATGACGCTACAAGCTTGGCACACCTGTGTTTGGGGTGTTTCTCCGATTCTTCTCTACAGATCCTCTCAAGCTCTGTCAAGTTGGACGTTGAGCGTCGCTGCACAGCTATTTTCAGGTCTCTCCAGAGATGTTCGATCAGGGTTCAAGTCCGGGCTCTGGCTGAGCCACTCAAATACATTCAGGGACTTGTCCTGAAGCCCCTCCTGCGTTGTCTTGGTTATGTGCTTATGGTCGATGTCCTGTTGGAAGGTGAACCTTCGCCCCATTCTGAGGTCCTGAGTGCTGTGGAGCAGGTTTTTATCAAGGATCTCTCTGTACTTTGCTCCGTTCATCTTTGCCTCGATCCTGACTAGTCTCCCAGTCCCTGCCGCTGAAAAACATCCCCACAGCATGATGCTGCCACCAGCATGCTTCAACGTAGGAATGGTGCCAGGTTTCCTCTAGACGTGACGCTTGGCATTCAGGCCAAATAGTTCAATCTTAGTTTCATCAAACCAGATCATCTTGTTTCTCATGGTCTGAGAGTCCTTTAGGTGCCATTTGGGCTGTCATGTGCCTTTTACTGAGGAGTGGCTTTCATCTGGCCACTCTACCATAAAGGCCTGATTGGTGGAGTGCTGTAGAGATAGCTGTCCTTCTGGAAGGTTCTCCCATCTCCACAGAGGAACTCTGGAACTCTGTTAGAGTGACCATTGGGTCGTTGGTCACCTCTTGGAAGAGTCTTGGTGGTTCCAAACGTCTTCCAATAAGAATGATGGAGGCCACTGTGTTCTTGGGGACCTTCAATGATGCAGAAAAGCTTTGGTACCCTTCCCCAGATCTGTGCCTCGACACAATCCTGTCTCAGAGCTCTACGGACAATTCCTTTGACCTCATGGCTTGGTTTTTTCTGTGACATGCACTGTCAACTGTAGGACCTTATATAGACAGGTGTGTGCCTATCCAAATCATGTCCAATCAATTGAATTTACCACAGGTGGACTCCAATCAAGTTGTAGAAACATCGAGGATGATCAATGGAAACAGGATGCACCTGAGCTGAATGTCAAGTCTCATAGCAAAGGGTCTGAATACTTATTTACTTATGTAAATATTTCTGTTCTATTTATTTTTTCAAAAATGTCAAAAAATGTATTTTTGCTTTGTCATTATGGGGTATTGTGTGTAGATTGATGAGGAAAAATATGTATTTGGTCTATTTAAAAATAAGGCTGTAACGTAACAAAATGTGGAAAAAGGGGTCTGAATACATTTTCGAATGCACTGTACATACCAACAGTTTGATAGTGGGGATGGTGGTAAGATGAACCAGTGTTATATAGTGGGAGAAGGTGGTGAGCAGCTTGAAATGTGTTAGCCTAGAACTCGGTGGTAATGGCAGTATGATCTGTACGTTTCTGCTGAAGACAGCTTGTCTTGTTGTTGTTGTCTTGTCAAACAATGCAAAGATGCTGTTGTTGAGGGCAGAAACAGTCACATATATTTACCTACTGCAAGTTTCTTGTCCAAAGGACACAGGACCAAATGTTGGCTACCAACAATCCTGAACAAACACCCCTCCCTTCCAGCCTGACCGGCTTTACGGAGCAAGCAAGGGCATTTCCCATGGCCTGGCCAGGACCTGGCTTATCTACTTTACCACAGGAACCTCTATTGGCAGGCATACCATTCTGTCACTGTAACACAAAGGTAAACATTACAACTGGAGTGCAAATGGCCATTCAGGATAGTGTTCATTAGGGTACACCGTAGCAAAACATTGTAGAACAGAAAACATGATTTTTTTTGCCCCCGCATTTGGCTCATCGCTGCAACTCCCCAACGGGTTCGGGAGGCAAAGGTTGAGTCATGCGTCCTCCAAAACACACCAAACCGCACTTCTTAACACCCGCTCGTTTAACCCGGAAGCCAGCTGCACCAATGTGTTGGAAGAAACATTGTTCAACTGACAACCAAGGTCAGGCTGCAGGTGCCCAGCCCGCCACAAGAGCACAATGAGCCAAGTAAAGATGCTGGGCCAATTGTGCTCCACCCTACGGGACTCTCGATCACAGCCGGTTGTAATACAGCTCGGGATCGAACCCGGGTCTGTAGTGACACCTCTAGCACTGCCTTAGACCGCTGCGCCACTTGGGAGGCCTCATATTATTGCTTCTTATTGGACAAGTTAACATAGTATCACCCCGTTTCATTCAGTTTGGGACCATGTTGTGCCCAAGTGAACACGACCCAGATCATTATCAAACCTGTGGGAAACACTAGTGAATCTTCCTAAAAGAGGGTGTAGAGGCTTCTTACAAAGGTCCTTGCAACCAATCGATAGAACTAGGCCTAATTAGATTATCACTCACTGGCACATATATCATGAGACACAATCCAATGAAATAAATGAAGTCTGTTTGGTTTGTCCATTAGCCGTAATGACAAAATCAGATCTCCTGATTTCATAACAAAGTAGCTATTTCGTGTGACGTATACATAGCCTATCCATGTGATGTAACACAGTTTGCATTTGTTAGGCGTATTTCTACTTAACTTTGAGCCTAAACTATTGGACTAGGTATCTCTAGCCTAAAGGAGAGTCTAAATGCCTTGGAGAAATGCTACTGTTTACTCATGTGACTACACCAGGCCAAAGCAACCACAGTAATTGCCCTTTTTACATTAAGAGCTGCAGCAAATGCTTGAAGGCTTGATACTGGACATATAAGGCAAGAGACGTCTGCTTGACCAAGCACACATAATCCGATGGGGGGAATTGTGAGAAAGTTAGATAACGGAAGACATTTGGAAGTTGGAGAAGTTGAATCAATGAACTTCCGGATGAAAAAAAATTGTCACACGTGGTGCTTGAAATTGTGAACTGTAAACACAACACATGTAGCCTATATTGAAGGTCCCGCAACCTATAAGACAATGTGAACTGCAAGTAGAATTAGAACTTGTTTAATTTGACTTAACTTACTGTTATCTGAATAACCTGCATTTTACTTGACTTACTGTTATCTGAATAACCTCCATTTTACTTAACTTACTGTTATCTGAATAACCTCCATTTTACTTAACTTACTGTTATCTGAATAACCTCCATTTGACTTAACTTACTGTTATCTGAATAACCTCCATTTTACTTAACTTACTGTTATCTGAATAACCTCCATTTTACTTAATTTACTGTTATCTGAATAACCTCCATTTGACTTAACTTACTGTTATCTGAATAACCTCCATTTTACTTAACTTACTGTTATCTGAATAACCTCCATTTTACTTGACTTACTGTTATCTGAATAAGCTCCATTTTACTTGACTTACTGTTATCTGAATAACCTCCATTTTACTTAACTTACTGTAATCTGAATAACCTCATTTGCAGTGGAACTGGCCATCAGTTTGCCTGACAACATGTATGGCAGTCTACATGTTAAAGCATGGGATAGCCCAGATTCCTGAAACAATGTAGCCCAAATGAACAACATACTTTCCCAACCCTCTACATTGTAACAGTGAGAAAGTGTAACGGCCACAATGTGCCTTCTGTCTAGGAGGCTGCATCTGTGGGCTGACATATGGAAATTGATACATTCTAGTCCAGTTTCATATTGTCTCACTCCCACATCCGCCCACCCTGACTTCTTTCCTGACGGGGGTAAATATAAGGCTGACACATGTCCACAAGTGCATTCATTGACCATGATGGAGCGAGTGGGGGAAATCAGGTTGAAGTTTTCTTACAGTAGGCCATAATAGAATGACAACGCATGTATTGTAGTGTAAAGCTCTTGGGGACGCCGTTACAGTAATGAAAAAGCTTTTAGGTAGTAGCATGAAATCAAGTTGACAACACCACCTGAATTATTTACAAACGCATCGGCCGTTTTGTCATTTAGAGTGCATGCATAAAATAATGTGGCCCCCGTTGTTTAATTCCACGTTGCACATATGTTGTTTTTTTTTTACTAATAGATGTGTACACCATGTTAATACTAAATAATCGCACAACATACGTGATAATAGTTTGACACGTCCCGTGTATAGACTATTGTGTGGTGCAGGAGATTTCAAAACAACATTACTGACAGTTCAAACTAAAGTATTGTATTAAGTTTTTAGACTGATAGAAAGTGTAGCCTGCATTACATTAGTACACAATGCGTTTCCCCCCCGCGGAGAAGCTTACAATAAGAGCATCAACGTTCACTCCCTGGAAAAAAATGATATTATTTATCCACATATTTATGTCGTGTGGCTCAGTTGGTAAATGTATGTTACTGTAAATCGCTCTGGATAAGTGCGACTGCTAAATTACCAAAAAATAAATAAATAAATGTACCAAGAGAAAAGACGAACTACTTTTTCCAAGAATAGTTAGAGTAAGTCAATTTGAATCAAGAAAAAAATAGAATTGCATTAAATAGCAAAGAAGCAACTTCTCAACGACAAGTGCACTTACTTCATTTTCAGAGCGGGGTGGAATTCCAACAAGACAAAAGGCAACTCCATTCATTTGGCAGCTCGGAGCGTTTCTGCCTTCAAAAGTTGTCGCGGTGTTGTTGTAAAGAAAAAGGACAACTTTTAAACTGTCGACATTATGCCAACTCCGTCGTACAGGTAGGCTTACTCTCCCTCCCCCGTAATGGTGGTTTTGATTCTATCGATGTCAATCTCCCATTTCGGTGTTACCGCGTTCCTACATAGGCGCGAGCGACGCGCAAACCCGAACGCAACAAAGGTCCGCCCCCGCCTTCGCGGTTATGGGCGTGACCGAAACAGCAGCCAAGGCGTTTCAGTGGCGAATGGGCGTGCGGCAAATTGAACGCGTTGGCGCGCGGGAGGTAGCGTTCTTTAAATCAAGGGAGTGGCATGATGCGGCAGCTGCACTGTTTTATCATTCTCCGCATATTGGATTACAAAAAGGGGATTTTCGATTCGTGTGGCTATTAGCAATGATTGTATAATATTATTACTCATGCAAAAGTACAAAGAGCAAATAGCTCAATTTGTAACATTGCTCATGTTCTCATCTCTCCCCATACCGTGCACCTATAACAGAAACCCTAAAAGAAACAGTTCAACATATGGCAATAACTATAAAAGCAATTTATGACGGAAAATAACATTAGTTAATTAGTGCGCTTTCAGTGGCAGGAGTTTTAGTTGTGCTGCTAGTGTGTGTGTTTTTTGCACAAGTCAGAAAAATCTTGTTATTGTCATAGACATTTCTGTGTCACTGTTTGGTATCAATAATGTGTTGCATTGTCTGTGTTAATGTTTTATGTTCTGTCTGTCTAAACTGTACTTGGCATCTTGTCTGTCTGTCTGCCACATAGACCTACTTAATTCGCACTGTGACTCATTATGTTTTCTATAGCTCTCTGTGTGTGTCTATAGAGCGCTGTCCTAGGTATCTGTGGGAGAATCATCACACACGGATCAAGAGTGTGTGTGCTGCTCGTGGTCGCTGGAGCGAGACACACTCCAATGCTGATGTTAGCTGACATTCCCCTCAGGCCACAGAAGGGAGCATGCGTGGAGACAGTCGTCGTCATCATCGTCACCCCCCCCCCCCCCACACACACACACACACACACAAACACACACACACACACACACACATTATGTAATAGCGCTGAATGAAAACCCAAAGGAAAGAATAGGAGAATAATACATGTTCACTCTGAGACACCCACATGCACACACACAGGGATATGTCCCTAGAGTGACCACTAAAGCCTATTATCCACTTGTTTTTCACCTAAGCTAAGCTATATTGAAATTGCTCCTGAACATCCTGATGAAAATGCAGTCCAGTCTTTTTAGGGATTTTGCGATCCGCTTCTCATCTTAGCTTATCCTACGAAGTACTATAACCCCCGGTTTAACATTAGACTGCCCTTGTATCAACTGACTATGGCTTGTCCCAAATGGTATCCTATCCACTATATAGGCCGGGGTCAAAAGAATTGCACTATATAGGGCAGGGTTACTCAACTCTTACCCTACGAGGTCTGGAGCCTGCTGGTTTTCTGTTCTACCTGATAATTAATTGCACCCACCTTGGAGTCGTACATCTAAATCAGTCCCTGATTAGAGAGGGCAACAATGAAAAAAACACAGTGGAACTGGCGTCGAGGTCCAAAGATGAGTTTGAAGGATATATAGAATAGCGTGCCATTTGGGATGTAACCTACATCACAATGTGAATGGAACAGTCATATTTCATGTTTAGTAGATGGTAGAATAGCTAAATGCGGTTACGTAACTGTTGACCTACCCTCCTAGGCATGGATGGAGAGGAGATGGGGTTATTGTGCTCCTGCCTGTCTGGAAGCTCTTATCATAGGAAGTCAGGTTGTCTGCTCCGTGTAGAACACTGAGGAAGGCTTTAATTAATAATAATAATAATATATTCAGCACTTTACATAGTAAGGGGAAAACTCACCTCATCCACCACCAATGTGTAGCTTCCATTGCAACTGTTTTTGTGCCAGAACACACACCACACATCAGCTGATAGTATATGCCAATTAGGAGGCCATGATGGAATGGGGCCAGGTTGAGAATTTAGCCATGACACCAGGGTTAACACCCCTACTCTTCCAATAAGTGGCATGGGACTTTTAATGAGTCAGGACACCCATTTAATGTCCCATCCGAAAGACAGCACCCTACACAAGGCAATGTCCCGTTCACTGCCCTGGGATGTTCTTAGACCAGAGGGAAGAGTGCCCCCTACTGGCCCTCCAACACCACTTTTGAACAGTATCTGGTCTCCCGTCCAGGACGGATCCTACTTAGCTTCAGAGGCAAGCCAGCAGTGGTGTGCAGGGTGGTATGCTGCTGGCTTACCTCTGAAGCTAAGCAGGGTCGGCTGCTTTAGTGCTGAGTATTTAAAACATAGGCCGCCACAGGGCACAACTTTTCCCTGAAGCATTAAAAAGTTAGTCTAGACCAGAGCCATACTACAGTTATCCATATGTATACATTGAAAGGTTTCAGGTTTGCCGAACTCTCTCAATACAATATGTCTCTGGTACAGACGATATTATAGGTTCCATCCCCAACCCCCAACCCCCAAACGAATCCCGAACCCTTCCCTGTCTCTCTGAATGGGTCGTCTTTTTTTCAGTTGAAACTTGGTCAAGGGGAAAAGAGGGCATTCCTTGGCCCCCATAGTCCCCCAGAGACCCCTGAAGGATATGTCATCCTCCCATGAAAATAGACAGATTTGGTTTGGACCGACAGATCACTTTGACTCACAGATAATTCCAGTGCATGTGCCAGTGCCATATGCAGTCCAGATACAAATAGACACAGACAGTACAATACATGCCTGTATCGTTTTCCCCTCTGATTCCTTTCTTGTTTCAAATCTTTCCTCTTAATATGCAGCCAATATTGCTTCAAGATGCACTTCCTCCTCGAGATGTGTTCCCCATGTACAAAAATAGTGGTTTTGTGCTAAATTTACCAGATGGGTTCATAATTTTTTATATGTAGTACTATATTAAACCAACAGAGGGCAGGTGTATATAGACACAACCACACACCACCAATTTCTCAATGAAAAAAATAACTCTGTCTCTACTTACCACAATGAACACACATTGTTTTTAGAGTTTTTAACCGTTATTTAACTAGGCAAGTTAGTTAAGAATAAATTATTATTTTCAATGACAGCCTAGCAACAGTGGGTTAACTGCCTTGTTCAGGGGCAGAACAATAGAATTTTACCTTGTCAGCTCGGGGATTCAATCCGGCAACCTTTCAGTTACGGTCCCAACACTCTAACCACTCAGCTACCTGCCGCCCCAAATAGGTCAAGTATGATCAAAAGTCATGACCGTGCTGATGGAAACGGGACATTCCAGTACAATTTTTAAAATGTTGACAGACAATGTTTTTGTTAGACATTGTGGGATATTTTTGTGTTGGTAAAATGTATTATATGAGAAGTGTCAGTGCACAAATATTTACATAATAACCATCATATCTAAGTCAATTTGGGAGTCACGTGATGATATGTTGCGTGGTCCTCCCACTACGATTTGGGAAAGCATGCAGTTAATTTGGCTACACGTGAAATAAGCAGGGGCGCAACTTTGGTTTTAGAATTGGGGTGGACATTATTATTATTTATTTTTTTCCACTCAGATAAACACTCCAAACAGCCTAACCGACCGCTCTGAGGTGTCCGTATGGTCCTAAAGCACACCCTTGACTCGTTTATATCACGTTCCAATGATAAAACTGTGGGGGACAAAAATGCCATTTCAGAATATGGGGGGGACATGTCCCCAGTGAAAGTTGCGCACCTGGAAATAGGTCATGATGAACTTCACATGTTGGTGCAAGGTTATGGGTTTTAATGCTCCTTACCCATAAATATCGAGGGTTTTATTCTGGTTAAATGAGGATTGATGCTTGACTGCCGCTTGACAAATAAAATAATCTTGCTCTTATCCATAATAATCTCATCATGTAGGTAGCCTACCCGTACTGTATCTGCCAGCTGTTGGCTAGAGTGCCCGTACTAAAGGGCACATTTGCTATGTAATACAACAATTTTTGTGACAAAACCATCAGTAGAGTTGAAAACGGAATGGATATCCATTTAATATTTATGTTTTATTAGGTACAAGGGAAATGAACCTCAAAAGTTATTTTTATGTGCACTACGTCATCACGCACATCCTTTTATCCGCAATAAATCAGTTTGAAGGAAACATCTCTGGTGGGAAAATACGCATATTGTTTTATGCCGAATTTTTGAATATTCACATGAAAAACGTTTTTTTGAGGTTTTCTTTTTCTATCACATTTGTGTTGTTATTATTGGGCATAGCTCTGTTGCCAATTGGTGTGTGCTGTTTCAGAGGCCTTTGTTTTGATTAAGTAAATAATCTAGAGGAATTACTGGGTGACCTCCATCAGTGGCCTATAGATTAGGGTCACTGACTACTAACAAAGGGGTACAAAGCATCAGGACTGGAAGTAATGAATTACAAATACTCTTGTTACTGTAATTTAGCAGTTTTTCTGATTACTTGTTGGGTGAATTCAGAATAAGTGGGACGCTTTCTGCATTTCCGTCTCCTGTAACCTCTTCCAACGTATTAGCCCAGCACATGATACATTTCTGAAATCCTCAAGATGTTTTGTAATCACACAAAAAATAAAATAAGAATGTTGATATCCATATTTCACAGGAGGCATAGCACACCCATTGTGTACACTGAGTCAAAACCATATGTTCAGTTCGCATTTGGTAGACTGGGACAGCAGGTTAGATAAACTGGGACAGCAGGTTAGATAAACTGGGACAGCATTATTCTGGTACTAATTGTACCCCAATGACGATTACATTTTGTGTGATTAGAAAACATTTGAGGATTTCAGAAATGTATCACAGAGATGTTGCCGACGGAGATGGACGACCCTAGCTCTTAGGAAACTTTGCAATATTTTGTTTTACATTATTAGCTGAGGAAATGTTTTGTGTCATTACATACAGCCGGGAAGAACTATAGGATATCAGAGTCCCTGGAGCAGATCCTTTGTTCGCTCTCCTCAGAGCAATTGAACTTATTCCAGGCACTTGAGTCGTACTGCTGGTTCGACTTAGGAGGCGTGGCCACACCACCCACCACTTCCGAGTATATTACTCGCTAATGTTCGGTCTTTGGATAACAAAGTTGACGAACTCAGGGCAAGGATTTATTTCCAGAGAGACATCAGGCCCTGAAACATACTTTGTTTCACGGAAACATGGCTCTCTCAGGATACTCTGTCAGCCAGTAGGATTCTCAGACAGTAATAAATAAATATCTCTACGGGAAGCAGAAGGTCGGATGTGTGTTTCATGATTAACGACTCATGGTGTAATTGTAGTAACATACAGGAACTCAAGTCCTTCTGTTCACCTGATCTAGAATACCTCACAATCAAATGCCAACCGTATTATCTCCTAAGAGAATTCTCCTCCGTCATCGCCATGGCTGTTTATATCCCCCCTCAAGCCAAAACTTCACTGGACTTTATGCAAACTGGAAACCACATATTCTGAGGCTGCATTTTAACAAAGCAAATTTGAGGACTAGGCTGCCAAAGTTCTATCAACATATCAACTGTAGTACCCGCGCAGCTAAAACTCTCGACCATTTCTATTCAAACTTCCGTAATGCTTACAAAGCTCTGCCGCGCCCTACTTTCGGCAAATCTGACCACGACTCCTTTTTGCTCCTCCCTTCCTATAGGCAGAAACTCAAACAGGAAGTACCCGTGCTAAGGACTACTCAACGCTGGTCGGACCAATCGGAATCCAGGCTTCAGGATTGTTTTGATCACGCAGACTGGGATATGTTCCGGGTAGCTTGCGGAAATAATCTAGACGTATACACAGATACGGTGACTGAATTTATAAGGAAGTGTATAGGAGATGTAGCACCCACAGTGACTATTAAAACATACCCCAACCAGAAACTGTGGATAGATGGTAGCATTCGTGTAAAACTGAAAGCGCAAACCACCGCATTTAACCATGGCAAGGTGACTGTCCGTATTGTCGCTGGGCAATACGGACTTTCAGCTCCCTCCAAAGATTTTCTATTGGGTTCAGGTCTGGAGACTGGCTAGTCCACTCCAGGACCTTGAGATGCTTCTTACGGAGCCACTCCTTAGTTGCCCTGGCTGTGTGTTTCGGGTCGTTGTCATGCTGGAAGACCCAGCCACGACCCATCTTCAATGCTCTTACTGAGGGAAAGAGGTTGTTGGCCAAGATCTCGCGATACATGGCCCCATCCATCCTCCCCTCAATACGGTGCAGTCGTCCTGTCCCCTTTGAAGAAAAGCATCCCCAAAGAATGATGTTTCCACCTCCATGCTTCACGGTTGGGATGGTGTTCTTGGGGTTGTACTCATCCTTCTTCTTCCTCAAAACACGGCGAGTGGAGTTTAGACCAAAAAGCTCTATTTTTGTCTCATCAGACCACATGACCTTCTCCCATTCCTCATCTGGATCATCCAGATGGTCATTGGCAAACTTCAGACGGGCCTGGACATGCGCTGGCTTGAGCAGGGGGACCTTGCGTGCGCTGCAGGATTTTAATCCATGACGGCATAGTGTGTTACTAATGGTTTTCTTTGAGACTGTGGTCCCAGCTCTCTTCAGGTCATTGACCAGGTCCTGCCGTGTAGTTCTGGGCTGATCCCTCACCTTCCTCATGATCATTGATGCCCCACGAGGTGAGATCTTGCATGGTGCCCCAGACCGAGGGAGATTGTCCCTGATGTCCTTACACAGCTTTCTGGTCTTGGCCATTGTGGAGAGGTTGGAGTCTGTTTGATTTGAGTGTGTGGACAAGTGTTTTTTATACAGGTAACGAGTTCAAACAGGTGCAGTTAATACAGGTAATGAGTGGAGAACAGGAGGGTTTCTTAAAGAAAAACTAACAGGTCTGTGAGAGACGGAATTCTTACTGGTTGGTAGGTGATCAAATACTTATGTCATGCAATAAAATGCAAATTAATTATTAAAAAATCATACAATGTGATTTTCTGGATTTTTGTTTTAGATTCCGTCTCTCACAGTTGAAGTGTACCTATGATAAAATTTACAGACTTCTACATGCTTTGTAAGTGGGAAAACCTGCAAAATCGGCAGTGTATCAAATACTTGTTCCCCCCACTGTATATACTGTATTCTATACTATTCTACTGTATCTTAGTCCATGCTGCTCTGGCATCGCTCGTCCATATATGTATATAGTCTTAATTAATTCTTTACTTAGATTTGTGTATTGGGTATATGTTGTGAAATTGTTAGATATTACTTGTTAGATATTACTGCACTGTCGGAGCTAGAAGCACAAGCATTTTACTACACCCGCATTAACATCTGCTAAACACGTGTATGTGACCAATAAAATGTCATCTGATTTGATATGTTGGATAGATGTCTGAAGAGGTTACAGGAGACGGAAATGCAAAAAGGGACCCACTTTTTCTGAATTCACCCAAATAACAGTACTAATAACAGTACTAATAACAGTATTAATAACAGTATCAATAACAGTACTAATAACAGTATTAATAACAGTATCAATAACAGTACTAATAAGAGTACTAATAACAGTATGAATAACAGTATTAATAACAGTACTAATAACAGTACTAATAACAGTATTGATAACAGTATTAAAACAGTAATAATATCAGTATTAATAACAGTATTAATAACAGTACTAATAACATTATAAATAACAGTACTAATAACAGTATTAATAACAGTACTAATAACAGTACTAATAACAGTACTAATACAATTATTAATAACAGTACTAATAACAGTACTAATAACTGTACTAATAACAGTATTGATAACAGTATTAAAACAGTAATAATAACAGTATTAATAACAGTACTAATAACATTATTAATAACAGTACTAATAACAGTACTAATAACTGTACTAATAACAGTATTGATAACAGTATTAAAACAGTAATAATAACAGTATTAATAACAGTATTAATAACAGTACTAATAACATTATTAATAACAGTACTAATAACAGTACTAATACAATTATTAATAACAGTACTAATAACAGTACTAATAACAGTACTAATAACATTATTAATAACAGTACTAATAACAGTACTAATAACAGTACTAATACAATTATTAATAACAGTACTAATAACAGTACTAATAACTGTACTAATAACAGTATTGATAACAGTATTAAAACAGTAATAATAACAGTATTAATAACAGTATTAATAACAGTACTAATAACATTATTAATAACAGTACTAATAACTGTACTAATAACAGTATTGATAACAGTATTAAAACAGTAATAATAACAGTATTAATAACAGTATTAATAACAGTACTAATGACATTATTAATAACAGTACTAATAACAGTACTAATACAATTATTAATAACAGTACTAATAACAATACTAATAACAGTACTAATAACAGTACTAATACAATTATTAATAACAGTACTACAAGAAAACATGAACAGTATATAGTACTACAAGAAGCAGAGCCCTGCCTAACCTCAGTACAGGGTCTCTAATGTAAACTAGATCTCTTTCCTCCATTGGAAAAGCCGATAAGACTTTCCAAATTTAGCTACTCCATGCCGTCCTACTTTAGCTACTCCATGCCGTCCTACTTTATCTACTCCATGCCGTCCTACTTTATCTACTCCATGCCGTCCTACTTTAGCTACTCCATGCATCCTACTTTATCTACTCCATGCCGTCCCACTTTATCTACTCCATGCATCCTATTTTATCTACTCCATGCCGTCCTACTTTAGCTACTCCATGCCGTCCCACTTTATCTACTCCATGCATCCTACTTTATCTACTCCATGCCGTCCTACTTTAGCTACTCCATGCCGTCCTACTTTATCTACTCCATGCCGTCCTACTTTATCTACTCCATGCCGTCCTACTTTAGCTACTCCATGCATCCTATTTTATCTACTCCATGCATCCTATTTTATCTACTCCATGCATCCTATTTTATCTACTCCATGCATCCTATTTTAGCTACTCCATGCATCCTATTTTAGCTACTCCATGCCGTCCTATTTTAGCTACTCCATGCCGTCCTACTTTAGCTACTTCATGCCATCCTACTTTAGCTACTCCATGCCGTCCTACTTTAGCTACTTCATGCCGTCCCACTTTAGCTACTCCATGCCGTCCTACTTTATCTACTCCATGCCGTCCTACTTTATCTACTCCATGCCGTCCTACTTTATCTACTCCATGCCGTCCTACTTTATCTACTCCATGCCATCATACTTTAGCTACTCCATGCATCCTATTTTAGCTAGCTATGGTTGGGAAAGCGGGACGACTAAAAAAAATTACTGAATTACAAAAACTGAAACATAATATTGACTATAATATAACTTTCTTATGTATTTTGATGCACCAGTACATAGTATGCACATTTACATCACAATTTAGCACAGTGCATTAATTATGACATTTGTAACATTAAAAGTTTAGATTTTGTCTTGACAGACCAAGAAATAAACACGTCTGGATTAAGCGGTCCCAGTTTAGATCATGCCCCACTTTTTCCGAATTCACTCAAATTTTTTGTTGTATTTTTTCAAGTCAGTAATTTTACTTTTACTTAAGTACTGTAGGTTTTGAATGAAGTATTGTAGTTCGCTAACTTTTTAAAACTATCCATTATAGTGTACAATTTTATAGGCAATCCATAATAGAAGTGATGGAAAAAGTACCAAATGATCATACTTGAGTAAAAGTAAAGATATCTTAATAGAAAATGACTCAAGTAAAACTGAAAGTCACCCAGTAAAATACTACTTGAGTAAAAGTCTAAAAGTATTTGTTTTTAAATATACTTAAAAAAGAAATCGCTCCGCCATTTCCTGGTTGCTAAAATTCAAAGCCAAATTTCAGTTTATGTGATAAAACAAGCAAGTATAGTGTAAAGAATCATTGTACCATCTAAACCGCTGAGAGATATAGTGTCTCTTTCCATAGACAAAACTATTGTCTTTTCAGCTGTGTGGTGATTTCAGAGGTGGAACCACAGGTCCCAGAGTGGTGGTGGGGAAATTGTTTTCCTGGGGCCCCTGAGTTTTTCCTGATCTAGTAATAGGCTAACCTTACCAACTCCGGACCCTACTTGTAGCTAGCATATGACATAGTAATAAATCAGATAAATCAGATGTTATATGGTTTTTTTAAAAACTGGGTTGAATAATTCCAGTCAATAATATTGGATTAAGCAGGTCTAGGTAGTCTAGCCACCGGAAGTGTGGTTAGGCTGAGAAAAACACATTCTGAGAACCGTATGTGAGAGCGTGGTTATCCTATGCTTATTTTGCATACAGCCTTCCCACAACATTCTGGGAAGGGTGCAGGATAGTTTCTTGGCTCTGGAACATTTAATTTGACAAAATAACTTTATTTTCTTGGCATTTCATTACTTTAACAGACAGTTTCCTAAATGTTCAATAACGGTTACATTTAATCAGGTACGTTCTCCAACCGGTTTGACATTGGGAATGTTCTCAAAAAGTTCAGAGAACATTAATAAACAACGTTCTCCTGTGCGAATTTCAATACTTTAGCGTAACGTTTCCAACAGGTTTCAAAGACAGAGGACGAGACAGAGCAACAGAGGCAGCATTCATCTGATGAAGACGATTTCTCCTCATCACTGATGCCCAAAGGCACAGGGGGGCTGGATGGATACCTTGCCTGTGTGTCAGACAAGATGGACTTGCTTCATTCCTTTCCATACATAAAGAAGCTGTCCCTCAAACTGCGCACAGGCCTGCCTGCCTCTGCCGCCCTGTGAGTGTCTTTTTAGCTGTGTTCACTGCAAAGCGAGCCAGGATAGACTCAAATCATCGCCTGCTGAAACTGAACAGTGAGTTCAGAGAGAAGTGAAAACGTTAGAACAGAACTCCTTTGTTTTTGCTCATGGAACACTACATAACCCAAGGTACTCTCATGCAACATACAGGGCAAAGGGTGGCTACTACTTTGAAGAATCTTAAATATAACATATATTTAGATAGATAGATTCATAGGTACTTTATTGATCCCCTGGGGGGGAAATTTGATTTGTTTAACACTTTTTTGGTTACTACGTGATTCCATATGTGTTATTTCATAGTTTGAAATGCCTTCACTATTATTCTACAATGTAAAAAATAGTACAAATAAAGAAAAACCCTTGAATGAGTAGGTGTTCTAAAACTTTTGACTTGTACTGTCTATTGCCCCTTCTCTATTTCAGGGGGGTTTGCTCATTCATTTTTATTTCCATAATGTTCTGTTGTTGCCTCCAGAGCTAATTTGACATCAAATCCTTTAGGTATGTCCAGTGTGCCACGGCACTCCCTGTTTGAATGAGTGAGTGAGGGAAAGAGGGAGTTTATGACTGAGGGAAAGAGGGAGTTTATGACTGAGGGAAAGAGGGAGTTTATGTCTGAGGGAAAGAGGGAGTTTATGACTGAGGGAAAAAGGGAGTTTATGACTGAGGGAAAGAGGGAGTTTATGACTGAGGGAAAGAGGGAGTTTATGACTGAGGGAAAGAGGGAGTTTATGACTGAGGGAGAGGGGGAGTTTATGACTGAGGGAAAGAGGGAGTTTATGACTGAGGGAGAGAGGGAGTTTATAACTGAGGGAAAGAGGGAGTTTATTACTGAGGGAAAGAGGGAGTTTATGACTGAGGGAAAGAGGGAGTTTATGACTGAGGGAGAGAGGGAGTTTATGACTGAGGGAAAGAGGGAGGAGGGAGAGAGGGAGTTTATGACTGAGGGAGAGAGGGAGTTTATGACTGAGGGAGAGAGGGAGTTTGACTGAGGGAGAGAGGGAGTTTATGACTGAGGGAAAGAGGGAGTTTATAACTGAGGGAAAGAGGGAAAGAGGGAGTTTATGACTGAGCGAAAGAGGGATTTTATGACTGAGGGAAAGAGGGAGTTTATGACTGAGGGAAAGAGGGCGTTTATGACTGAGGGAAAGAGGGAGTTTATGACTGAGGGAAAGAGAAAGAGGGAGTTTATGACTGAGGGAAAGAGGGAGTTTATGACTGAGGGAAAGAGGGAGTTTATGACTGAGGGAAAGAGGGAGTTTATGACTGAGGGAAAGAGGGAGTTTATGACTGAGGGAGAGAGGGAGTTTATGACTGAGGGAAAGAGGGAGTTTATGACTGAGGGAAAGGGGGAGTTTATGACTGAGGGAGAGGGGGAGTTTATGACTGAGGGAAAGAGGGAGTTTATGACTGAGGGAAAGAGGGCATTTATGACTCAGGGAAAGAGGGAGTTTATGACTGAGGGAAAGAGGGAAAGAGGGAGTTTATGACTGAGGGAAAGAGGGAGTTTATGACTGAGGGAAAGAGGAAGTTTATGACTGAGGGAAAGAGGGAGTTTATGACTGAGGGAAAGAGGGAGTTTATGACTGAGGGAGAGGGGGAGTTTATGACTGAGGGAAAGAGGGAGTTTATGACTGAGGGAAAGAGGGAGTTTATGACTGAGGGAAAGAGGGAGTTTATGTCTGAGGGAAAGAGGGAGTTTATGACTGAGGGAAAGAGGAAGTTTATGACTGAGGGAAAGAGGGAGTTTATGACTGAGGGAAAGAGGGAGTTTATGACTGAGGGAAAGAGGAAGTTTATGACTGAGGGAAAGAGGGAGTTTATGACTGAGGGAAAGAGGGAGTTTATGTCTGAGGGAAAGAGGGTTATTTTTGTTCATGTACTTTAATTTGTATTGCTTTTAATTCATCAATGCATTTTGATTGATTTTATTGTTGAATTTATTTTCAGATATTAATAGTATTAACAGATATTAATAGTATTGACAGATATTAATAGTATTAACCGATATTAATAGTATTGACAGATATTAATAGTATTAACAGATATTAATAGTATTAACAGATATTAATAGTATTGACAGATATTAATAGTATTAACAGATATTAATAGTATTGACAGATATTAATAGTATTGACAGATATTAATAGTATTAACAAATCCTTTGTTTTCTGTTGCAACTCAAACAATAAATTAAATTAGTTCATAACTGTACATGCATTTCCTCTCTTCCTTTTATACATGTATTGCGAGGAAAAGATAATGTGTAACAACGTTCAGGTAACCTTAGTGAAATTAGATATAAGGTCAATATTTTTATTTATTAAAATACTTTTACTCTGAGTACTTTAAAATGAGCTACTTTTAACTTTTACTTGAGTAGTTTTTTAGACCAGTAGTAGTTTTATTTCTACTCTAGTACAATTTCATTAAAAGTGACAGTACTTATACTTGAATAGGATATTTCAGTACTTTTTCCATCCCTGCAAAGCATTCATTTTGACATATCACACCTCCCTCCAAATATTTGTATCCAGGAAACACTGGCAGAGAGGTATTATCATTATCCATAACACCCTTCTGCCCTACAAAAAAGTAAGCCTACAGATTTAGTCTATACTCTGCTGTGCTAGAAAGTGATGAGGTTAAAATGAAGGGGGTAGAAGCCAGAGCCAGGGGGGACTCCCCTGGGACAGGAGGGTTGTGTGTGTGTCTGCGTGCCATAGACACTAATCTGGCCTTGTCCTGACGGTTTCATCCCCGCCCCAGGGGATACCAACCCCCCCACACACACACACACCCCTCCTATCGTCACGAACCCTGTGATCTTCTGAACACCCCCTTCTCCCATCTGATCTAGGATCAGATTACTCAACCCCATATCCTAGTTTACCCATAAGGAGGATTACAAAATGTCTGACCCTGGATCTGTGGCTAGGGGGGACCTTTAACAAACCGTTGTATAGTATTTACATGGCTCCGGGACAGACATGAGAGAAAGAGCAATGAAAAAGACAGACAAAAAAACGACCGCTGAGAACAGTGAGTTCCGGCTAGGACACAAAACATCTGCCCTGTGAGAACAGACGGGGGGGGCTGGGGGGGAGGGGGGGCTGGGGGGGGGGGGTGTCCATCTGTCTATTTACAGGCTAGAGAGATTTCCCTAAATATCAAATCCACCTAATCCTTTCATCATGGGTATGGAGAGAGCATGTAGAGACAAGGTCTGTCCACATGGGGGCGCCAGATTAACTCTGCCTGGCAGGTCTCTACCCACTCAGACACAACCTACGCTGCTGTTAAAATGATTATTGATTAGATGTATTACTCCATTGCGATCCTGACCATTGATTATTGATTTCTATTAACATTAGTATTTATCTATTTATCCTGCTACTGGTCACTATTACTCCTGTTTACATGTATAGCTTATCTTTAGTATATTACTATATGTATTTATATATTCCTGCTACAAGTCACATTTTATGTATAAACCCACCTCAACCACTCCAGCACCCCTGAACATTGAATGAGGTACTGGCACTGACCTGTATATACTTGCATTCTTGTGTTTATTTAACATAGTCCTTCTTGTGTGGTTTTTATTTTTACTATATTACTATCTACATATTATTATTATTATTATTATTATTATTATTATTATCACTGCATTGTTGGGAAAGAGCCCTCAACCTAAGAATTCCACTGTACTGTTTTACACCTGCTGTATCCTGTACACATAGCAAATAAACTTTGAAACTTGAAACTAATTAAAATGTTCCAACTCTGTAAAACAGAATGGATCTGGACCTAACTCCCAACTCGAAACTCTGACAGAGATGTAGAACTACATGAGACTGATCAAAAGTGAGTGTCCTATAAAGTACTGGTTCTCTGGGAAGCTGTGGTGATCGAATCAGCAAATCAACTGTGACTGTACCAGGACAGGCCGTCCCCACAGGAGGAAAGAGGAGACATGACTTTCGTTATGTGAATGTGAGCGTAAATAAAGATTTTTTTATTTTTCAACTTCAAAATGCATTAGGTTACGTTGTATAGAAGTGTGTATACACTGAGTGTACAAAACATTAGGAACACCTTCCTATTATTGAGTTGCGCCCCCTTTTGCCCTCAGAACAGCCTCACTTCGGGGCATTGACTCTACAAGGTGTCAAAAGCGTTCCACAGGGATGCTGGCCGATGTTGACTCCAATGCTTCCCACAGTTGTGTCAAGTTGGTTGTTAGTGGATCCCTATTCCAAATAGCTTGTTCCATCTCATCCCACAGATGCTCAATTGGATTGAGATCTGGTGACTGGACGGGCCACTGCGGTAAGATGAATTCACTGTCATGTCTGTAGAACCATTCCTGGACAACCCTAGCCTTGTGGCATGGGGCATTATTGTGCTGAAAAAAAATCTATTTGCAGATACACTGCTGCCATGAAGGGATGCACCTGATTGGCAAGGATGTTCATACATGTATCTCCTGAGGCATTCAAATGTTGCTCCACCTTTATCAAGGGGTCCAATGTGTGCCATGAAAACACACCCCACACCATCACACTACCACCACCAACCTGCAATGTTGACACGCGGCCTGATGGATGCATGTACTCATGTGGTTTCCTCCAAACAAAAGGAACCGGGATTCATCAGACCAGGCAATGTAATTACAATTCTCCAGTGTCCAGTGTTTTCGTGCCTTAGCCCACTGCAACCATAGTTTCTTGTTTTTTGCTGAAAGAAGTGGAACTCTGTAAGGTCATTGACTGCCGTACCCCATTTGTGTCAAGGTACGATGAGTTGTACATTCTTTTATGGGTCTTTGGGCTTTAATGTTGTACTGGACTGTCAGCTGACTAACTTTAGCCTGTCTGTTGCTCTGCAGAATTAACGTCAGCCTACTTTGTCCTCTTTCATCAATGACACACGTTTTTGACCACTGGCTTGCCGTCGGGCTGGATGTCCTTTGGGTGGTTGACCATTCTTGATACACAAGAGAAACTGTTGAGCATGAAAAACCCAGCAGCGTTGAAATTCTTGACACACTCAAACCGATGCGCCTGGCACCTACTCCCATACCCCGTTCAAAGGCACTTAAATCTTTTGTCTTGCCCATTCACCCTCTGAACGGCACACGTACACAATCCATGTCTCAATTGTCTCAAGGCTTAAAAATACTTCTTTAACCTTCATCTACACTGATTGAAGTGGATCTAACAAGTGACATCAATAAAGGATCATAGCTTTCAGCTGGATTCACCTGGTCAGTCTATGTCATGGAAAGAGCATGTTTTTTACACTCGGTGTATGTGAGGGTAGAGTGTCGACAAGAACACTTGACTTTGAATCGCTGTCTTGCACAGCTCTCCTCTCCTCCCCAGTACTGTACTGTCCTGTGTACAGTAATTAATTAGCAAAGCAACCTTTGACCAGAAAAGCCTCATCATGTCTACCAGTCTCTCTCTCTGCTGGTGTGTGTGTGTGTGTGTGTGTGTGTGTGTGTGTGTGTGTGTGTCCGTGCGAGTGTGCCATCACATCTACCAGAGTCTCTCTGTGTTAATCCTTACAGAGAACATTCTGTTACACAACATTTATCCTCTCTGAGCTTAGGCCCACCCCTCACACTGCTACACACACACACACACACACACACTCACACAAAATAACATTGATGGCAATATCTCTCTAAAAAAATATTTGTTTTTTGTCTGCAGTCAAATTATGTCAAAGAGGTATCAAAAGAGCAGTTACATTTTATATTTCACACTACCGTTCAAAAGTTTGGGGTCACTTAGAAATGTCCTTGTTTTTGGAAGAAAGGCTTATTTTTGGTCCATTAAAATAATATCAAATTGATCAGAAAAACAGTGTAGACATTGTTAATGTTGTAAATCACTATTGTAGCTGAAAATGGCTGATTCTTTATGGAATATCTACATAGGTGTACAGAGGCCCTTTATCAGCAACCATCACTCATGTGTTCCAATGGCACGTTGTGTTAGCTAATCCAAGTTTATCATTTTAAAAGGCTAATTGATCATTAGAAAACCCTTCTGCAATTATGTTAGCACAGCTGAAAACTGTTGTGCTGATTAAAGAAGAAATACAACTGGCCTTCTTTAGACTAGTTGATTATCTGGAGCATTATAGGCTCAAAATGGCCAGAAACAAAGAACTTTCTTCTGAAACTCGTCAGTATATTCTTGTTCTGAGAAATGAAGGCTATTCTATGCGAGAAATTGCCAGGAAACTGAAGATCTCGTACAACGCTGTGTACCACTCCCTTCACAGAACAGCGCAAACTGGCTCTAACCAGAATAGAAAGAGGAGTGGGAGGCCCCGGTGCACAACTGAGCAAGAGGACAAGTACATTAGAGTGTCTAGGTTGAGAAACAGACGCCTCACAAGTCCTCAACTGGCAGCTTCACCCGCAAAACACCAGTCTCAACGTCAACAGTGAAGAGGCGACTCGGGGATGCTGACCTTCTAGGCAGAGTTGCAAAGAAAAAGCCATATCTTCCTCCGATGAGTGTCTGTGTTCTTTTGCCCATCTTAATCTTTTCTTTTTATTAGCCAGTCTAAGATATGGCTTTTTCTTTACAACTCAGTGACCCCAAACCTTTGAACGGTAGTGTACGTGTGTCACATATTACCCTCCCTTATAGTTCCCCCCTTGGAGGACCAGCCCTTTTGTTGTTTCAATTTGTTTTGCAATGAACTTGCAGCCAGAGGGGGACCTGAATCGACAGCACTCTCCAATCTTCATATAAGGTACGGTTGACCCCTTAACATGTGTAGTCAAATACTTCTGTTCAGAATGGCTCCCTGCTTGTTGTCCTTCTGTCGCCAGCATGGACCGGACCAGGGGCTGGGTGCCACAGACGCTTGATGACAACGGATGATGGCAAATGCTGGTCGAGCCATCATGACCACTCTCCAGGAGCATGGACATTATTCTCTGGAACTGAGTTTGTTTTGTCGTGTGTGTGTGTGAGTGTGTGTGTGTGTGTGTGTGTGTGTGTGTGCGTGTGTGTGTGTGTGTGTGTGTGTGTGTGTGTGTGTGTGTGTGTGTGTGTGTGTGTGTGTGAATGCCGTAAAACTCCCCAAGAATTCTGAAGTTAAAAGCCTTGAAACCTTTATAGCCTTGTCTGTGTGATGGCTTGTGATCCAAAGAAACCAGTTTTTGACACGTGTATAAGATCATAGGACATAAGTACATACGACCCATCTTTTTATGTTGAAACAATATACAATATACTGTGCTGTGTTCTAAGATCTGCCGCTTCTTAGACTTGCTGTCAATGAAAATAACAGATCTATAACTCACATTTCTATGTGAATTGGGTCGGGTCGACCAAAAAAGTTACATATTGCATTTAAAAAATGGAGCATGAAGTACGGAGACTGCCTCTAGGTCTACAACACTCTCTATTCAAAGACAGACGGAGAGGACCCTCAGGGATGCACACACTCTGGAGGAGAGCCCATTATCTGGTCGACACGCACACACACACACAGTATACACTCACACTCACACACACACACAGTATACACACACACTCACACACACACACACACAGTATACACACACACTCACACAAGTATACACGCACGCACGTGTGATATTTATAGAGCTGATGAAGCTAAATGCACTGGAGGGCTAGACAGTATCGGACAAGGGGCACACACACACACGCACGCACACACACACACACACACACACACACACACGCACGCACGCACACACACACACACACACACACACACAAACGGACAATAACGGACACACAGATGGATAGATAGACGGACAGACGAAAAGAGGGACAGTCAAACACACTACGCACACAACAATCACACAGGAGTTTAGTTCAGTGTATTAGGGTTTCCATTCGCTACATGCAGCAGATACTCTTCCAGATAAAATGTACAAATACATGACAAAGTACGGAACAGTTATAAAAAAGAACAACATAAGATATTACACTGTGTTCAAAAGAAAACATCTATAAGAATTATATATGAAAGACACCAAGAGACAACAAAAATACTATTTACACACTATTCATATATCCAGATGCATATTCATATAAACAGTACAGTTAAATTAGATAGTTAGAAAGAGGAGATGAGCTGTGATACAATATGTTTCTTTTTGTACAGTTTTTTTAAGCTCAACTTGGTTTTGCCTGAGTAAGTAAGCTCTGGTAGGACACAAACATATTACCATTCACATATTCAGAATTACTCACCCGCAATCTAACATTCACAAATACCCTCACTAATCACACTCACAAGGGTGACACAAAACAGATGCTACTCCATAACTTTACACATCGACTGCTGTGGGCACAGCGCACTGATGATGTCACAACGTCCGACCTCAGCCGAGTAAACAAACGCAAGCATCTCCCCCAAGGGAACAGCAACCTGATGTCATAATCCCCCCACGTTGTAAACAAGCAGCATTGCACCCCAAAACAGCACAAGGTCAAACTCAGTTTAGGCTGGGATTGAGTTAACTGGGTTCTGTCTCAAATGGCACCCTTTTCCTTACACAGTGTACTACTTTTGACCACTAGGGCCACTAGGGCTCTGGTCAGAAGTAGTGCACTGTTTAGGGAATAGAGTGCCATTTGGAATGAATATTTGGTGAATTAAGTGAATCTCTTTTTTTTTTTGTAATTATCTTTTTATTAGAATGTTATATTCTTTTAACAGGGGTTACATAGACAACCAAACAAAGTGCACCATACAGACTAAGAACAATAAAATGAAAAGGCAGTCATAGAAAAATATCCAAACATCACAATTATATCATGGGGCATTTATGGCAGGTATTCTACATGGGACCACAACGGAGACCAGATTTTCCCAAATGTATCAGACCTCTGGTGTAAATCAAAGAAAGGTTTCTCTAGAGGTAGGAGAGCAGAAGCTTGACAAAGCCACATTCTCGCAGATGGTACTTCAGGTGTGGACCATAATAACAATATGCATTTTTTTGCACGGGTATTGAATGAAGCCCATTCCTCCCCAACGAATGCATGTCCAATGTCTCTCTCCCAAACCTTTCTCAACGCATCATAGGATGAGGCACTCCTTTTCAAAAAAATGGAATATATGTCAGAGATTAAACCTCTCCGAACAGTAGGATTCGTAAATGGTTTTTCAACTTCAGTCATTTGAAAATGTAGTTTATCCACTTTCTTCTGACACCCTGAAGTGTCTCAGTCCAGAAGTCCAATATTCCTTATTTGGGGAGGTATTTCCAAGCTAAGAGTGTATTATGTACTGTCAAATTGTCAGATAAGGCCTGGATCATTAATAAATGGGAAGCTAATGCTCTTGGATGACATGCTATTGATTCCATCCCATCCCAAAGTGAGTGGCGTCTGTCTAGGCACCAACTAATCATGTGCTTGATCTGAGCAGACCAGTAATATAGTTGCAGGTTTGGCTAAGAGACCCCTCCTAAATCCTTAGGCTTAAATAGTTTGGTAAATTTGATTCTAGGTTTCTTATTGTTCCAGATATATTTAGATATATTGACATTTATTTTCTGAAAAAAGGACTGAGATAGATGGCAGGGGATATTTTGGAATAGATCATTTAGTCGAGGAAGGATATTCATCCTGACAACTTTAATCCTGCCAAAAAGAGAGTTTGGGAGGGTAGACCAGTTAATCAGATCCTGTTTAATCGTTGTGAGCAAAGGCATATCATTTGAAGTGAACAGGTTTTTAAGATTTGGAGCAACATATATGCCCAAGTATGTTAAGCCTGTTTCAGTCAATTGGAATGGAGATATCGTTTCTAAGTTGATTATCGAGGGGATATTCAAAGGTAAAGCCGTGGATTTATCCACGTTAAGTTTGAACCCTGACAGGTTACCATATTCAGATATAATGTCCATTACTGCAGTGACAGAGGTCTCTGGTTTAGACATGTATAAAAGCACATCATCAGAAAATAATGAAATTCTATGCTCTTCATCACCCATAATGCCCCTGATGTTATTACTAGATCTTATTACCTCAGCCAGGGGTTCTATGACTGACGAGAACAGAGCAGCCCCTACCGATAGGAAATCTTTCTGATAATTTACCGTTGGGCTTAACTGCCGCTGACGGGTCAGAATAAAGTAATTTAGCTAAATTAATAAAATGATCTCCCAGATGAACTTTTTCTAATACAGCAAAATAATCTATTCAACTCTATTGAAGGGCTTTTCGGCATCGAGAGAGACAACGAGTGCAGCGTCTTTAACTCTGCCAAGGTGGTTTATGATATTCAAAGCACGTCTCACATTGTCCGTTCCAAATCTTGATTTGACAAAGCCAGACTTAATGAGGTCTGGAAGTAGGAGCTCCAACCTGCGAGCAAGTGTCTTAGCGACTATTTGAACATCAACTCCTAGCAACTCCTAAATGAAGAGCAGTTGAATGGGTTATTGTCCTTTTTTAGTGTCAGGCTAATGGATGCAGTTTTCCAGGACTTTCGAACATATCATTTAGAGCAGGCATGAAGATAGGCCATATCTCAGGCCAGAACTTCTTGTAGAACTCTGCCCGAGAAGCCTTAATAGTTTCCCAGGAGTAAAGGGAGCATTCAGTCTACTTCTATGCTCATCTGATCTGGACAAGATTATCTTATTCAGATATTTTGTCATTTCGTTGTTCGATCTTGTGCATTGTGTTAGTATAAAGAGATTTATAGAAGTCGCAAAACGTATTAACGATAAGCAGTGGCTCGTAAGAAGTGGAGGCATCTGCCATTCTTATAGACTCAATAGATCTTTCATTTTGTTATTTTTTAAGTTGGTGTGCAAGTAGACGGCTCGGACGGTCACCAAACTCATAATATTTTTGCTTGGTAAAAAAACTAATGTTTTTTATTTAATTTTTTTACATGTTTGTATGCTCTAAATTGAGTTTGGCACAAGCTAGTGAATTCCAGTTCGTCTGGGTTGGTTGTTGTTTATAAAAAAGTTCTAAATGCTTTACTTCAGCCTATTTTCAATTCTAAGCTTCTTGATCAGAGAGGCTTGGGAAATGATGTGACCTCTTATGGTCGCTTTAGCAGCATCCCAGATAGTTGCAGCTGAGACAGGAGAGAGTTGATTGTCGAGCCAGTAATGTGATAATGTATCTTTAATCACAGAGCAGAATCCTTCATTGTTAAGCAGAGATATATTAAGTCTCCAATATCTTGTTTTGGGAATTTCAATATCTATATACACTGGGGCATGGTCGGAAATTACTATAGAACCAATTGCACATGACTGGACAACATGCATGTAAGTTGAGGGCATGAAAAAAATAGTCCAATCTAGAATATGAATTAAGGGGTCTAGAGTAGAAAGTATAGTCTCTGACATTAGGATTTAGCTCTCTCCATACATCTACTAAACCAGATGAATCACAAACGTTTCTGAGAGCATTTGAAGCTCTATGATTCGAGACTGGAGCAGTTGATGATTTATCCAATTTACCCAAAGTACAATTAAAATCTAAAATCTCCTGAAATAAACCCAAGTCCCTTGCAGTGTTGGTTAAATAATACAATAATGTCAGACACAAACATGGGGGAGTCTGTGTTCGGGCCATATACATTTAGTGTAGTAAGATGTTAAACTAGCATATTACCTGTAATCAAAATAAATCGTCCTTCAGGGTCTGTATCTTAGTGCTCAAATCTAAAATGGGACATTTTTATTTACGAGGATGGCAGTGTCTCTTTTCATTGAACTAAAAGAAGAAGAGTATGCCTGGCCCACCCAGTCCTTCTTCAGTTTAGCATGTTCTGTTGAAGATAAATGGGTCTCCTGTAGCATAGCAATTGAAAACCTTTCCTTTTTTAAGAACGTTCAAATTTTCATCCTCTTGACCACATGCCCAGTGCCCAGAACATTCCAGAGACTGCTTTAAATTAACTCTTTATGTTCCAGTAGTTTTAAAGAATGACTGAGTAGTGCATCACAAAAACGAAGCAATTAATAAGACGTTTGTGTAACCGTGAACTAAAATAAAACATACAAATAAAGTTGAGAAAAAATCCCACTGCCTAGTCCCCAAATGAAACAACAGACCCCAAAAACAGTATCTACCCTGTTTTCTGTGACTTTACTGACAGGAAGCCCACAAAGGGTTTTTAATATAATAAATAAAAAAAAGTTTCACTATGTCCTATGTTGAATAAAGGTGGAATTAACATAAATCTATGGACGTGGATGAAAAATTAATAACCTAAATATTTTATAATTGTCCCAAGCATTATCGCTATTGCACTCATATGCACGTGCCCGAACAGACACACCATACAGTCACATGTAGCCTAGCCTATGTAATAAATACAAAAATACAAATTGCGGGCCTAAAATAAATGAATAAAGCCTAGTAATTACGTCCCTTTGCCTACCTTGAGGCCCAACTAAATGAGCAAATGTCATTGGGATTTGGCTTATTCATTCATAAAAAAAAATGAAAAAAGAACCTCACTAGTTCTATAAATGAAAAGCTTAGTTACATTACACCATAACTCTTATTAACGATTACTTTTAATACCATGGCATGGTAGACGGTTCTGTCCCGAGGTATTCAGCCATCTATATGCGGTGCATTGACTGCCCAGCTAGGGCAAATAAAAGTTTACTCACGTTCATGTCCATACACTGACCATGTGTGTACCCTAATAAATAGCAACCTTCACAGATCTGAGTTCTGGCCGCTGTAGAAGGGATATTGTCCCGGCAGAAGGTGAGTGCAGACTGGGGATCATTAAATGTGTGGCTAGCCCCCTGGAAAGTAATCCTCAGTTTAGCCGGGTGTATCAGGCCAAATCTGACACCTGCCTTGTGAAGGTGGGCTTTCACATCTTTGTATGCAACTCTGCCGAGTAGATTACTTGCCATTGCAGTTCAGATGTCCTCTTTCGAGGGAGGTCCAAAGAAGTTTCTCTTTGGTCAGGAAGTAATGTCGGCGGACCAGCGTTGCTCTGGGAGGGAGACCGGGCTGTGGTTTTGCCGCTGGAGTGCGAGATGCGCCCTGTCGATGACTGGGGGCCGGTCAAACGTCTCTCCGCCAAGGACGTCTTGCAGGAAAGAGGACATGAACTCGGTAGGATTGCGCCCTTCCGTCCCTTCTGCGATTCCGACCACACGTATGTTCTGTCTCCGGCAACTGTTTTCATCTAGACTAACCTTTAGCTTCACATTCTCGTGGTAAAGCTCGTCATTTTGGTCTCAAATTCGGTTAGCCGCTTATCAATCTCTGTCAACGACGTTTCCATATCCTTTTTTGGTTTTGTGTCGCAAAGGTTTTTTGTAGTGGTGCCATTGTTGACTGGATTTCTGTCATCATTTCAGCTCGAAGACTTGACACAGAGGAACGAAGTTCAGTCATGAAATCAGAGCGTAGTGTAGCCATTTCTGTGCGGATGGTGACGAGCATCCGCCATCTTGTTGCTAGTCGTTTCTTCTTGTTTACCGTTTCGTCTCGTTTTCCCGGTTCCAGACATATCCAGGAACGCCACCCGAATGTTGCTGGAGTCAGTAGGTGTGCAGAATGTGTTCTCGTTTTTGATAGATAAAAGGTTAAAACATAAAAGTATCAGCCCTTAGCGGAGAAGACTCGGAACACGTCTTTACGTAGCCACGTTTAAACCGCACCCCAAGTGAATCTCTTTCAATACAGTACTTTTCTACTGTATACATTCCATAACATCTAGTCAGAAAGACAGAATTGGAAAGAGTTTAACAAGCACTAAATTAACTGAATAGGGTGCTTTTACACAACACCAGCTACAAAAACAGAGTCACGGATGTTTGTGTGTGTCTGCCTGCCAGTGCCTATATGTGCATGTGTCTATTTGAGAGAGAGTGTGTATGCACATTTGTGTGTGTGTCAGAGGATATTCCTTCTCATACTCTGCTAGCGTCAAAAGGGACAGCGAAGATAACTCACATTACATTCATTACATAATTCCCATTCCATCAGTAAGAGAGGAGAGAGAGAGAGATCTCTGCTTTGAGAGGCATCATATAACACACACATTCCACACACACACACACACACACGCACACGCACTCGCACACGCACACACACACACACACACACATATATACCGACACACACACACACATCTCTCTGGACATTCTACTTAGAGAAAGAGACAGATATATCTAACCTACTATCCAGATCACTATAGACCGTTAAAGGACCAAGTATCTAAATTTATCCAGTGACTTTCATTCCTCCATCCCCTCCTCCCTAACAAACGCTCCCTCCATTTCAGTCACACTCTTGGTCTGTCAGTCACTTCTGCTTCTCCTCTTTCTCTCTGCAGTTCAGTCCCTCCTTCCTTCCCTCCCTCCCTCCCTCCAGTCCAGTCCTACACTCTTGATCTGTCCATCATTTTCTCCGTCTCTCACTCTTACTCCTTTCTGTCTCTCTTCCCCCGCTCTCCTCTTCTGTTGAGTACTGATAACACTCCCTTCCACTGTCTGGCATTAGATTACAATGAGGAAGTAAGAATAATGTGTTTGTGTTGCAGTTGGTTTTTGTACATCCTTTCTAGGTAGCTATGTCAATGATTTACAAACACACACACACACACACACACACACACACACACACACACACACACACACACACACACACACACACACACACACACACACACACACACACACACACTCAGCTATCCACATCCCCATTCTCCCATCCTCAAAAAAGTAACTCCAGACTGGGTTCACTATACTGGCTAAGTAATGTATTGGAAATGCACAACAGTCACTGTTCTTGGAACTCCTCCACAGAGCCCATTAGTTCATCTGATTGGTCAGCACAGGAGGATATGAGAGGAGATAACAGTAGGAGGATATGAGAGGAGATAACAGCAGAAGAGAGGAGGCCTAAGGCTTTTAGACTGAGTGGACTCTCACTTAAACACTCACTCACTCACTCACTCACTCACTCACTCACTCACTCACTCACTCACTCACTCACTCACTCACTCACTCACTCACTCACTCACTCACTCACTCACTCACTCACTCACTCACTCACTCACTCACTTACACACGCACGTGTGCACACACACACACACACACACACACACACACACACACACACACACACACACACACACACACACACACACACACACACACACACACACACACAAAGGCTCCTTAACAGCTTTTACCCCCAAGCCATAAGACTGCTGAACAGTTAATCAAACGGCTGCCCAGACTATTTGCATTACTAGTTCATTTGTAACATTCCAAACAGGAGGTATTAGAGATAATTACACACACACACACACACACACACACACACACACACACACACACACACACACACACACACACACACACACACACACACAAACACACACACACAGATAATGGTAGTGAAGTAACTTCTCTCTCGCTTAATAATAATCATAAAAAAAATAGATATTAAAATAATAAAAAGATGTAAACCTCTCTCTCTCTCACACACACACAGATAAGGGTGGTGGAGGAACTCTCCAAATGCAGAGTTGGATTTATATACAGCACTCTTGTTAGTTAGTGAGTTAGTGAGTTAGTGAGTTAGTGAGTTAGTGAGTTAGTGAGTTAGTGAGTTAGTGAGTTAGTTAGTTGGTTAGTTTGTTGTTTAGTTAGTTGGTTAGTTAGTTAGTTGGTTGGGCTGTTGGTTAGTTAGTTGGTTAGTTGGTTAGTTAGTTAGTTGGTTAGTTGGTTAGTTGGTTGGTTAGTTGGTTAGTTGGTTAGTTGGTTAGTTAGTTGGTTAGTTGGTTAGTTGGTTAGTTGGTTAGTTAGTTAGTTAGTTGGTTAGTTGGTTAGTTTGTTGTTTAGTTAGTTGGTTAGTTAGTTAGTTGGTTGGGCTGTTGGTTAGTTAGTTGGTTGGTTAGTTAGTTAGTTAGTTAGTTAGTTAGTTGGTTAGTTAGTTAGTTAGTTAGTTGGTTAGTTGGTTAGTTGGTTAGTTAGTTAGTTGGTTAGTTGGTTAGTTGGTTAGTTAGTTGGTTAGTTGGTTAGTTGGTTAGTTGGTTAGTTGGTTAGTTGGTTAGTTGGTTAGTTGGTTAGTTCGTTAGTTAGTTAGTTGGTTAGTGAGTTAGTGAGTGAGTGAGTTAGTTAGTTAGTTAGTTATGTCTTTCTTTTATTAGTAGGCTATGTAGGGGAGACTAGGGTTGGTAGTCACACTTTTTTACACTTGCATTTCAACTGGAATAAGTTACTAGCAAACATTGTGACAACCAACCCCATACTGTGTGACAACCAACCCTGCGATTGGGCTGGTTGTCACAAGTGGACAGAGTGTGTTTGATGGCTTATAACTCCATTTTTGGAAAAAGATATGAGTATGAAAAGGGTCCCCATTTCTCAGCAACAGTATATCTTACAAGACTCTTTTCAATATTAGGAGAAAGACCAAAGGTCAAGGGTCGAAATGGGGACCCTTTTCATACTCATATCTTTTTCCAAAAATGGAGTTATAAGCCATCAAACACACTCTGTCCACTTGTGACAACCAGCCCAATCGCAGGGTTGGTTGTCACACAGTATGGGGTTGGTTGTCACAATGTTTGCTAGTAACTTATTCCTTTTGTAACAGGAAATGAAGCAATATCTAGTCTTAGAAATAGCAAAGCCTTTCTTTGATAGAACGATATTCCCCCTCAAAAAGCTGCAATTTATGCCTTGATAATAACATTTGAGTAAATTTGTGTGTGTACGCAAAGGCTTTGATTTCTGGTCAAACAGATGGAAAAGGGGTCTTAGAAAAAAGTGGAGTATAGTTCAGTACAATACAGTATAGTAGACTAGACTAGTGTTCAGTGCAGTATAGCACACTATAGTTTATTTACTGTATTGTACTGTACTCTACTGTACTGTACTGTATTCTATTATACTCCACTATACTGTGATGCTATGATGCTTTACTGTGCTGTACTGTGATGTCCAAACCTGTGAAACATAGACGTCTATGATTGGTATTGATTCTGTCCGGACCAACCAAATGTGGCCTTGTTTGGGGGCGGAGTCTATTTGAATAATAGGCAGAGTGTAAAATAATACCCGAACATGCAAAGGAAAATTCTAAATGTTTCTACCTCGATGTATCCTGAATAGGTACACACCGTGAAGAGAATGACATTCATAATTATGCATTTCTATATAATACAGATCAGGGACTCTGTTATTTATATATATATATATTTATTTTTATAACAGAGTTGATTGTGACAACCATCAACAATTGACCCAGCCCAAACCTAGTAACTATAGTATCTCGAGCAGACGTTCATCATAGCAAAAGTATTCAGCCGTCCAAAGCCCAGCCAAGAGCAGGATATCCTGAAGTCCGTGCCTCTGTTACAATGTGGCTTCCAAAGACAATGCATCTCACTCCCCGAGTACATGGTTTCTCCATTAAGTCTCACAGAATATTCCTTAACACTTTGATACAATTATCCACCCCTCCCACACACACACACACACACACACACACACACACACACACACACACACACACACACACACACACACACACACACACACACACACACACACACACACACACACACACACACACACACACACACACACACACACACACACACAGTGGGAGAAACAATGAGCCCGTCCTCCAACAGGTTCCACTGCCACACACACTGAACCCACAAACACATTGAACCCACACACACACTGAACACACACACACACTGAACCCACACGCACACTGTATCTCTAAGAAAAGTGCTGTCTCTCTTTCACACAAACTTCTTTGACTACTAAGAATAAAGAACTCTCCCTCTCTCACACAGACACATACACACTTGCTACGAATACAGAGACTCGCTTCAGCAGTTTTTCTAAAAATACACAGCTACTCTCTTTCTCCGACAAGAATGGTGCCTCTCCCTCATGCAGTCAAGCTCAGAATACACGCTGTTCCTCTTCTTCTCTCACACTGTGTGTGGCTTTCTTACCAGCTAAATATCACACTCCGGAACATGTCATACACACACACATTGTTGCTCTGTGACTGTGTGCCCTGAGGCTATCCTGGGAACTAATATGAATATTAATAGTAGAGCTGGTGTGTGTGTGTGTGGCATAATGAGTGTATGTAGTGACATGTAGAGATAAATGTGTGCATTTGCATCCAAGCTCTACTTTGTGTGTAAACTCTGTGCAAGTATTTACAGTATTTCTGTATGAGTACTGTGTGTGTGTGTGTGTGTGTTACCTGGGCCATGTCTTCAACAAGACTCCAGCTGGCTCCTAGTCCATAGCATGGCACTGAATCGCCAGAATGATCTTCCTCAAACACACTTCTCCAGCACGAAGCAGAAGCCAGGATACACACTCGCACACGCACTCCTCCGTCCCTCCGTGACCAGCATGTTCCCTTGTTCCCCCCCTCCCGTCCTCCCTTTCCTGTGACAGCAAAGCCCCCAACGTCCACTGACTATATTGTTCTTCGATGTGGTAGATCTATCTACTCCTCTTCCCTTCTTCTCTTCTATCACTCCTTCCTTCCCTCTCTCTCAAAAGGAATGTGCTTGTAATCCTCGTCTCTTTTCTCCGCGTCTGAGAATAAGGAGCTCGACTATTTTTTCTCTTTTCAACCTCTCACTCTGTCATTGAGCTGGGCTCACAGACCGATCCCTCTGTGCCTCTCCTCTCTCTCTCTCTCAGCTCAGCCGCTCCTCCTCTTCCTCGTTCCTCCCATCCCCCTTCCTCTCTCTCTCTCTCTCTCTCTCTCTCACTGCACACACGCACAGAATTAGAGCGAGAGAGGATCAGAAGGATTGAAAGGAGGCAACCATGTGACCTGGTGTAGTAAGATTCTACCTACCAGCTGTCAGGTTCACTCCTGCATAGGCAGACTAGTTCCTTCCTCCTTCTCCATTGACAGCAGCCCTGTGTCCCTATAGAGTACCACAGTATGAGTCATAACACCCATAAAACCTAGCGGTCAAACTGAGAAATGGTTCCAATCATTTTTCCACCGTTAATTTTTCCCATAGGGGATTTGAGAAAACCTTCAAATAAGGGCTGTGTTTCCTGTAGGCTTACCCTGGCGTGACGTTTTGATAACCATGTAAATCTCTCTAGGACAAGGTGACTTTTATAAATATATTCGCCTGTATTTACCCCCCCAAAATGAACTGCTAATTAGCTGCTAATGTGGCTATCATAAAGAATGACAAATGCCATGATGATCTGGACGAGACTGCAGAATCGAGGCAAAGGTAAGTATCTGGATTAAATATCTAATGTTAGCTCAATGTAGTAATTAATAAATTGGCTACATTTCTTTATATGGACAATTCTGTGAACTGTCTTGTGCAAGTTTGAAATTGACACAATACCTGTACGTGGCAGGTAGCCTAGTGGTTAGGGTGTTGGGCCAGTAACCAAAGGGTTGCTGGATTGAAGATAGATAGATAGATAGATAGATAGATAGATAGATAGATAGATAGATAGATAGATAGATAGATAGATAGATAGATAGATAGGTACTTTATTGATCCCCCGGGGGGGAAATTTCATTGTCAAGCAGCTACAACAAAACACAGGGCAGGTGCAAAATGCCACAACGAAAAGTACACATAAGACAGATACACGTTACATGATACATAGAGCGGAAGTATGAAAAGGTATAGAAATACAAGATATCTGGAGTGCAAAAAAAAGCTATAAAAAGACATTGCATATGAGTGGTTGGCTGAATATGTACACTATACATTGGTGGATGTTGGATGGTTAACTATACTATACAGGTCGATGGCAGAGAAATACTTCAGTAGCTAAAAATGCGTATGATATGAGCGAGGGAATAATAGTTTACTTAATAGACAGACTGGCTAAATGAACAGGTAAGTGAAAATTTTGCATGGTTAAATTAGCTGTACAGTTAGGTATACAGTTATATTTACAGATAAGTGAATACTTGTCACGTTCGGGTGTGTAGAGAGACCAAGGCGCAGCGTATCGATAGTTCGACATATTTATTTAACTGAATGACGAACTATACAAAATAACAAATACAATATATATTGAAAGGAACACACGTAGCACGAACACGAGACAATATACAACAATGAACCACGCCAACGGAGTGGAACACAGACATATAAGTAAGATCCCTAATTAGAGGTAATGCATAGCAGCTGCCTCTAATTAGGGATCCCACACACACACACACAACACCAGACAGAAATAGAAATGATAGATCTGCCAGACTCTGACCATAGAAATATAGAGAAGCAAAGCTTCTCTATGGCCAGAGCCTGACAGTACCCCCCCCCCAAAGGCGCGGACTCCCGGCCGCAAGAAAAATAAACACAAAAACACGAGGGAAGGGTCAGGGAGGGAAAAACATCAAACATAACCCATCGCCGGTGGCGGTTCCGGCCCCGGCGAAGTGGATGTCTTCCTCCTCATTTCTACTTGGCCCGGACTGGGCACTGGTGTGGTAGGCGACTCAGGCCATTTAAAGGGGCAACCCACCGGTCCTGGAAATGACCATGGTGGGGCAAAAGGCTCAGGCCATGGAGCGGGGCAAATAACCGGGCCAGGACTGGGCACCGGTGTGGCAGGCGACTCCGGCCATATAAAGGGGCAACCCACCGGTCCTGAAAACAACAATGGTGGGGAAAAAAGTTCAGGCCATGGAGCGGGAGGCTGTTTGTGTAACCATGCAAGTAGCCTGGAGCGGGAGGCTCCGGGCTGTCGAGCGTCACGGGAGGCTCCGGGCTGTCGAGCGTCACGGGAGGCTCCGGGCTGTCCAGCGTCACGGGAGGCTCCGGGCTGTCGAGCGTCACGGGAGGCTCCGGGCTGTCGAGCTTCACGGGAGGCTCCGGGCTGTCGAGCGTCACGGGAGGCTCCGGGCTGTCGAGCGTCACGGGAGGCTCCGGGCTGTCGAGCGTCACGGGAGGCTCCGGGCTGTCGAGCGTCACGGGAGGCTCCGGGCTGTCGAGCGTCACGGGAGGCTCCGGGCTGTCGAGCTTCACGGGAGGCTCCGGGCTGTCGAGCGTCACGGGAGGCTCCGGGCTGTCGAGCGTCACGGGAGGCTCCGGGCTGTCGAGCGTCACGGGAGGCTCCGGGCTGTCGAGCGTCACGAGAGGCTCCGGGCTGTCGAGCATCACGGGAGGCTCCGGGCTGTCGAGCATCACGGGAGGCTCCGGGCTGTCGACCATCACGGGAGGCTCCGGGCTGTCGACCATCACGGGAGGCTCCGGGCTGTCGACCATCACGGGAGGCTCCGGGCTGTCGACCATCACGGGAGGCTCCGGGCTGTCGACCATCACGGGAGGCTCCGGGCTGTCGACCATCACGGGAGGCTCCGGGTTGTCGACCATCACGGGAGGCTCCGGGCTGTCGACCATCACAGGAGTCTCCGGGCTGTCGACTATCACGGGAGTCTCCGGGCTGATGAGGCGCACCGACGGTCTGGTGCGTGTAGCCGGCACTGGAGGTACCTGGCTGGGCACACGCACTGGAGGTCGAGTGCGGGGAGTCGGCACGGGACGTACCAGACTGGAGAGGCGCACTGGAGGCCTGGTGCGTGGAGCCGGTACTGGAGGAACCTGGCTGGGCACACGCACTGGAGGTCGAGTGCGGGGAGTCGGCACGGGACGTACCGGACTGGAGAAGCGCACTGGAGGCCTGGTGCGTGGAGCCGGCACTGGAGGAACCTGGCTGGGCACACGCACTGGAGGTCGAGTGCGGGGAGTCGGCACGGGACATACCGGACTAGAGACGCGCACTGGAAGCCTGATGCATGGAGTCGGCACTGGTGGCACAGGACTAATAACACGCACCTCAGGGCTAGTGCGGGGAACAGGCACAGGACGTACCTGACTGGAGACGCGCACTGGAAGCCTGGTGCGTGGAGTCGGCACATGTGGCACAGGACTAATAACACGCACCTCAGGGCTAGTGCGGGGAACAGGCACAGGACGTACCTGACTGGAGACGCGCACTGGAAGCCTGGTGCGTGGAGTCGGCTCATGTTGCACAGGACTAATAACACGCACCTCAGGGCTAGTGCGGGGAGTAGGCACAGGACGTACCTGACTGGAGACGCGCACTGGAGTGTAGCAGACGGCCGGACCCGGACTGGGTACCGGTGAAGCGGACTGCTCTGACACTGGAGTGTAGCAGACGGCCTGACCCAGACTGGGCACCGATGGAACGGATTGTTCTGGCACTGGAGTTCTCCCACGTGAAACCGGCATAGGACATACTGGAGTGGGGATGTACACTGGAGACTCGGCGCGGGATGTAGACATTAAACGACCCGGACTGGGGATGCACACCTTGGGCACCTTTAACTCCAGCTCCCTCCGCTCGTTCTCACACTCTTCCCAATTACGCCTACACAGCTCCATAATATCACAATATACCCCCTTCAGGTATTCCTCTTCCTCCTTCTCCACCGTATTCCACATGGAGAGTGGTACTGGCTCGTCCTCCTCGTAGCCAGACCAACCCCATAGCCCCCCCCCCCGAAATTTTCTTGGGGTTGCCTACGGGCTCCGTTACCTCCGTTTACTCGATTATGCCGTTTCTCTCCTTTTTTCTCCTTAGCTCCAGAATAACGCTGCTTGGTCGGGTGGTGGTTCATTCTGTCACGTTCGGGTGTGTAGAGAGACCAAGGCGCAGCGTATCGATAGTTTTATCGACATATTTATTTAACTGAATGACGAACTATACAAAATAACAAATACAATATATATTGAAAGGAACACACGTAGCACGAACACGAGACAATATACAACAATGAACCACGCCAACGGAGTGGAACACAGACATATAAGTAAGATCCCTAATTAGAGGTAATGCATAGCAGCTGCCTCTAATTAGGGATCCCACACACACACACAACACCAGACAGAAATAGAAATGATAGATCTGCCAGACTCTGACCATAGAAATATAGAGAAGCAAAGCTTCTCAATGGCCGGAGCCTGACAATACTTTCATGGTTACACAAACTGTACAGGTAAATGACAGGAAGAGATACTTTAATAGCTAAATGTGTGTATGATATCATTTGGGGTAATAATATTAATTCCCTTAAAATACAGTCCTTAGTGCGCAGGGTTTAATTACAGACAACTGCACGTATTGCACATTCGATATACTAAAAGCAATGACAAAAGGTGCAACTGGCAGGATACTAATATGCATTCCTGAGTGAATGCCTACGTAGGTTAAGTCCAATAATTACTTACAATAATGCATGTGATATAATATAACAACTGTACATGAGTATGTATATACAGACATGTATGAATAACTAGGTCCTGAGTGGATGAGTGCTGACGGACCAGAGTTACTCACGGATGGATGCATAATTGTTAAACTAGGTCCTAGCACCCCAACAGTTCCAGATCTATGTTGCCGACGGCACGGCACCCCGGTGAGGCATTATATAGTCTAATAGCCGCCGGCAGGAAGGACCTCCTGTAGCGCTCTCTGGCACACCGTGGTGGGATCAGTCTGTGACTGAAAGTGCTCCTCTGCGTCATAACCATGGCATGCAGAGGGTGGGTGACGTTGTCCATGATGGCCAGCAGTTTGGCCAGGATCCGTCTCTCCGCCACCTCCTCTAGAGTGTCAAGGCTCATCCCCAGGACAGAGCTAGCCTTCCAGATCAGCTTATTTACCCGAGAAGCATCACCGGCTTTGATGTTTGCTCCCCAGCACACCACTGCAAAAAAGATGGCACTGGCCACCACAGACTGGTAGAAGGTATGCAGTAGTTTACTGCACACGTTGAAGGACCTGAGCCTCCTCAGAAAGTAGAGTCGGCTCTGGCCCTTTTTGTACAGGGCCCCGGTGTTACCGGCCCATTCCAGCCTGTTGTCCATATGGACTCCCAGGAACTTGTATGACCCAACCATTTCCACATCCATCCCCTGTATAGGGACTGCAGTCAGTTGTGCCTTGGTTCTCCTGAAGTCCACCACCATCTCCTTTGTTTTGCTGATGTTGAGCTGAAGGTGGTTCTGCTCACACCACAACACAAAGTCACTGATTGTGCTCCTGTACTCCTCCTCCTGCCCACCCCTGATGCACCCTACAATAGCAGAGTCATCCGAGAACTTCTGTAGGTGGCATGTTTCAGAGTTATATCTGAAGTCTGAGGTGTAGAGGGTGAACAGGAAGGGGGACAGGACCGTACCCTGGGGGGCCCCTGTGTTGCTAACTGCCCGTTCTGACACACAGCTCTGCAGTCGCACAAATTGTGGCCTACCGGTCAGGTAGTCCGTGACCCAGGAGACTAAGGGTGCTTCCACTTTCATCCTTCTCATCTTCTCACCCAGTAGCAGGGGCTGAATGGTATTGAAGGCACTGGAGAAGTCAAAAAACATAACCCTCACAGTGCAACCTGCGTTGTCCAGGTGAGAGTAGGCCCTCTGCAGAAGGTAGATGATTGCATCATCCACCCCGATGTTGCGCTGGTATGCAAACTGCAGGGGGTCCATTGATGAACACACCAGGGGTCTGAGGTGAGCGAGGACTAACCTTTCCAGGGTCTTCATGATGTGGGATGTTAGTGCTACAGGTCTGAAGTCATTCAGGACAGTGGGGTGTGCCTTCTTGGGCACTGGGACGAGGCAGGATGTTTTCCACAGCACAGGGACCCTTTCTAGGCTCAGGCTAAGGTTGAAAAGACGCTGGAGTATTCCACACAGTTGGTCAGCACAGACCCTCAGCACCCTTGGGCTGATGCCATCAGGGCCTGTCCTGGGTCCCCTCCGTCTGCCCACTGTTTGACTTTTTGAAGCCAGTGATATTTCTCATACCCTTCCACACCTCTCTCACCTGGCTCAGCCTCAGCTTGTCCTCCATCTTCTCCTTATACACTCTCTTCTCCTCAGCAATCCGCAACTTCAGCTCCCTCTGGACGCATTTCAATTTGTCCTTGTCCTTGTCCCTCTCCTTGAAGGCCCTCTTCTTCTCATTCAGCAGGGCCTTCAGGTCACTGGTGACCCAGGGTTTATTGTTTGGGAAACAGCGTACCTTCCTGGTGGGTACAGTGTTGTCTACACAAAAATTAATATAGTCTGTTATGCAGTCAGTGAGTCCATCGATGTCCTCCCCATGAGCCTCACAGAGCACATCCCAGTCTGTTGTTTCAAAACAGTCCTGTAGGGCCTCATTCGCCTCTGGGGACCATCTCCTAATAGTCCTGGTGGTTGCAGGCTGCTGTTGGACCAAAGGCCTGTAGAGTGGGGTGAGGTGGACAAGGTTGTGATCCGATCTACCGAGGGGAGGGAGTGCAGTGGAGTTGTATGCATCCTTCACATTAGCATATAACAAGTCCTTGTTATATGGACTAGTTGTATTATTCCTGGTTGGGCACTTCACGAACTGTTTGAACGTGGGCAGCGTTGAAGAGAGAGATGCATGGTTAAAATCCCCCGAAATGGCAAAGAAAGCACTGGGATGCGCTGTCTGTAACCTCGCGATAACAGAGTGGATGACGTCACACGCTGCGTTTGCGTCAGCAGAGGGCGGGATGTAAACAATAACAGCAATGGCCGCCGTGAATTCCCTCGGCAAATAGTAGGGTCTCAGGCTAACGGCTAACAGTTTAATGTCCGGGCTACAAAACTTTTCCTTAAGAGTAATATGGTTCGGATGACACCATCTGTTGTTAACTAATAAAGCCAGCCCAACACCCTTACTCTTACCGGAAGAGACGCGATCCCTGTCCGCTCTGATGGTCTGGAAACCATCGATAGTGACGTTCTGTATGGGGATGTTATCGTTCAGCCAAGTCTCAGTTAAACACATTAGGCTCGTTTCACGATAAATCCTTTGTCCACGGACAAGTCCCTCCAACTCATCCATCTTGTTATGTAGAGCTCTCACATTGCCCATAATAATAGATGGTATAGCCGGCTTGTACTTGAACCTCCTCCGCTTTGCCTTACATTTCAATCCCGCCCTACGTCCACGGCGTCGTCTTTTCAATTCGTCCGGAATATCAAACTTTTCCCTGGGGTGCAGCAGCGCTGCGTGGGCTAAATCCAGGAGCTGGGCTCGGTTGTAAACAATAACAGTTGACGACTCCTGTCGACGTTCAGCTGCGATAAAATCCATAAAATCCATAATCCTGAACTATTATAGTTCAACTGTAGCAAAATAAAAAATAAAACTAAAGAAAACCGACGAAAGAAAACAATAATTTATGCACGAACAACGGGAGCTGCTTAACAGGCGACCACTCAGGGCGGCGCCAATCACCACAGAGGAACAGCAGTACCTAAAGGAGAGGGTGATGGAAGTGCTGGAGCAATGCCGGCAGCATGGAGAGGAGGAAAAATACAGTGATGCAGAGCTGCAGCTAATGGTGCCCGGAGTGAGCATCCTCAGTTCTCGTTACAGTGTGCGTAACTCCCGTGTCGGATATCCAGCTCCACCCTTCAATCCGGTACGTCCTGTGTCTTCTTCCCGCACCAGACCTCCAGTGCACCTCTCCAGTCCGGTAAGCCCAGTGCCGGCTCCCCGCACTCGACCTCCAGTGCGTGAGTCCAGCCGGGTGCCTCCAGTGCCGGTTCCACGCACCCGACCTCCAGTGCGCCTCTCCAGTCCGGTACGCCCAGTGCCGGCTCCCCGCACCCGACCTCCAGTGCGCCTCCCCAGTCCGGTACGCCCAGTGCCGGCTCCCCGCACCCGACCTCCAGTGCGTGCGGCCAGCCAGGTGCCTCCAGTGCCGGCTCCACGCACCCGACCTCCGGTGCGCTTCCCCAGTCCGGTACGCCCAGTGCCGGCTCCCCGCACCCAACCTCCAGTGCGTGCTCCCAGCCAGGTGCCTCCAGTGCCGGCTCCACGCACCCGATCTCCGGAAGGAATGGCAACAGGGGGAAAAAGGCGTTGCCGTAAAAGTCAAAACATACCTTCGACATAGAGGGTAGGCTAGGCTAGGCTAGGTAAATCATCTGTTGTTCTGCACCTGAACAAGGCAGTTAACCCACTGTTCCCTGGTAGGTTGTAATTTGTATACAAAAAAGGTGTCAGCTAGAGATGACATAATGGAGCTTGCAGGGATTTGTAGTTTTGCATGCTGTCTAGTTAATTTGGCCAAACGTTTACTTTGCATTGCACTTTCTTACATATCATATATGTTTGGTGAGTTCGTAAGTTACCTTTTTGAATCAAATGTCTCACCACCTGAGGAGCTGAAGACCTGTAACTCTCGTTTCAACCGAGATGGCAAACGTGAATGGTAATGGGACCGACCCCAGTCCAACCATTACAGAGCCTCATGCGGTTACACTCCCCACAGATCTTCAGAACCTCTGTACGGTTCTGGTCTCGGAAATTACAGCTACCATTGCCACTCAGTTCAAAACTGCCATTGATGCTGGTCTGGCTCCCTTCTCCGCCGTCCTGGATGGTGTCCGAGCCACTGCCGCCGAATTGACGGCTTTGAACATGACCTGTGTGACTACAGTGATCGCATAGTAGCCCTTGAGAAAACTTTCGCCCGTCTCAGCTCCGAAAACCAAAAGCTAATTGACAAGACCGACGACCTGGAATCCCGTTCTCGCCGCTGCAATCTTCGGGTTGTTGGTATACCGGCCAGGGTGCTGGCTCCGGCCATCGTTCTATCACTCCCGAAGCTGGATAGATTCTGAGCCGTATCTTGGATCTATGACCTACTCTTTTGCCAGGTAGCATGCCTAGCCTAGCCTAGCCTAGCCTCTATGTCGAAGGTATGTTTTGACTTTTACGGCAACGCCTTTTTCCCCCTGTTGCCATTCCTTCCGGAGGTCGGGTGCGTGGAGCCGGCACTGGAGGCACCTGGCTGGCAGCACGCACTGGAGGTCGGGTGCGGGGAGCCGGCACTGGGCGTACCGGACTGGGGAGGCGCACTGGAGGACGTTATCGCCACTTCTATTGATCATTTTCTTTTTTCAAATCAGACAAGCTCAACCTCTCATTCTCTCTTATGGGAATCACTTAAGGCCTATCTTAGAGGATTATTTACTTCTTATTCTTCTCATTTAAACAAAGCTCGGAACTCTAAACTAGAAGAACTCTCTGAAGCCATCCTTGACTTAGATCATCAATATACCCCAAATTAAAGATTCCTCTCGCAGCTTGATTTCTGACCCTACGGGGATCAATCACACCTTCTTTCTATTCCTCCCTGTATACGTCTGAATTTCAGATACTGCCAATATGAATACATTTTTGGGTGAACTGGAGACTCCCACAGTTGAGAATGAATCTGCAGATGATCTGAAACTGCAGATGGCCTGATGGGTTTCCAACTGAGTTCTTTAAGAAATTCCATACCAAGTTAACCCCTTTACTTTTATCTATGTATAATGAATCACTTGAACGTGGCTCGTTGCCACCTACCTTAACACAGGCTTCAATAGCACTTCTCCTTAAGAAGGGGAAAGACCCCACTTCCTGTTCTTCATTTAGGCCCCTAAGCCTCCTTAATGTTGATGTAAAGGTGCTGGCGAAGGTGATTGCGAGGCGTATGGAAGTAGTCTTAACAGGACTCACAGGAACAAACCGGTTTTAAAAAGGACAGATATAATAAAAAATATATTCGGACACTGTTTAAGATGATTTATTCTAAACAATTATCCAACTTCCCTAAGGTGGTAATCTCCCTAGATGCAGAGAAATCATTCAACAGAATTGAATGGGAGAATTTGCTGTTCTTAAAAAATGTGGATTTGGGGACATATTTAGCTTATGGATCCGTCTCTTGTACTGGAGGTCGGGTGCGGGGAGCCGGCACTGGGCGTACCGGACTGGGGAGGCGCACTGGAGGTCGGGTGCGTGGGGCCGGCACTGGAGGCACCGGGCTGGGCGCACGCACTGGAGGTCGAGTGCGGGGAGCCGGCACTGGTCGTACCGGACTGGAGAGGCGCACTGGAGGTCGGGTGTGTGGGACCGGCATTGGATGCACCGGGCAAGGCGCAAGCACTGGAGGTCGAGTGCGGGGAGCCCGGCACTGGGCGTACCCGACTGGAGAGGCGCACTGGAGGTCGGCACTGGAGGTCGGGTGCGTGGAACCGGCACTGGAGGCACCGGGCTGGACTCACGCACTGGAGGTCGAGTGTGGATTCGGGGACATATTTAGCTCATGGATCCGTCTCTTGTATACATCTCCGCAGGCCAGTGTCTGTACCAATGACACCCTTTCTGATTATTTTACCCTGGAACGTGAGACACGCCAAGGCTGCCCACTGTCCACCTTATTATTTGCCGTCGCCATTAAGCCCCTATCAGTAGCTTTACGGGCATCCTCCTCTTTCCAAGATGTAACACGGGAAGGAGTTGAACATAGGTTATCATTATATGCAATGATTTGTTACTCTATGTAAATAACCCTGAAACCTGTTTACCTTCTATCCTTCTATCTGGAGAACTTTGACTCCTTCTCCGGTAACAAGCAGCGCTACAGCTCCAGCAGACAGACTTGCCTTTTCAGCTTAGCCGCTCTGGTTTCATATACCTTGGAGTGAACATAACTCGTTCATTACATCCTCTTTTTTCTGCCAACTTTGCTCCCCTTCTTGCGCAAATGAAAATTGTTTTTACCAAAGTGCTTTTTTAAGTCAATCAATCAAGCTGTTACCACATTTATCAGAGTCAGTAGATCTTTACTTCAGAGATGAAGGGCTGGGAAAAATGAATGGTGTAAAAACGATTGGAACCATTTTTTTTATCTTTTTTTATTTAACATTTATTACATTTAATTTACATTTCACTGTTTGACCGCTAGGTTTTAAGGGTGTTAGTGGTTAGATGCCGTGAATGCTACGCTACAGGACTGTTTTGCTAGCACAGACTGAAATATGTTCCGTGATTCATCCAATTGCATTGAGGAGTATACCACCTCAGTCACTGGCTTCATCAAAAAGTGCATTGACGACGTCGTCCCCACAGTGACCGTGCGTACATATCCCAACCAGAAGCCATGGATTACAGGCAACATCCGCACCAAGCTAAAGGATAGAGCTACCGCTTTCAAGGAGCGGGACACTAATCCAGACCCTTATATGAAATCCTGCTATACCCTCAGACGAACCATCAAACAGGCAAAGCATCAATACAAGACTAAGACTGAATCTTACTACACAGGCTCTGACGCTAGTTGGATGTGGCAGGGTTTGCAAACTATTACGGACTACAAAGGGAAACCCAGACGCGAGTTGCCCAGTGACGCGAGCCTACCAGATGAGCTAAGTGCCTTTTATGTTCACTTTGAGGCAAGTGACACTGAAGCATGCATGTGAGCACCAGCTGTTCCGGATGACTGTGTGATCACGCTCTCCGTAGTCGATGTGAGCAAGACCTTTAAACAGGTCAACATTCACAACGCCGCAGGGCCAGACAGATTAACAGGGCGTGTAATCAGAGCAAGTGTCTTCAATGAAATGTTCAACCTCTCCCTGACCGAGTCTGTAATACCTACATGTTTCAAGCAGACCACCATAGTCCCTGTGCCCAAGAATGCGAAGGTAACCTGCCTAAATGACTACCGCCCCGTAGCACTCACGTCTGTAGCCATGAAGTGCTTTGAAAGGCTGGTCATGGCTCACATCAACGCCATCATGCCGGAAACCCTAGACCCACTCCAATTCACATACCGCCCCAACAGATCTCCAGATGATACAATCTCAATCACACTCCACACTGCCCTTTCCCACCAGGATAAAAGGAACACCTATGTGAGAATTCTGTTCTCTGACTACAGCTCAGAGTTCAACGCCATAGTGCCCACAAAATTCATCACTAAGCTAAGGACCCTGGGACTAAATACCTCTCTCTGCAACTGGATCCTGGACTTCCTGACGGGCCGCCCCCAGGTGGTAAGGGTAGGCAACAATACATCTGCCACGCTGATCCTCAACACCGGGGTCCCTCAGGGGTGCGTGCTCAGTCCCCTCCTGTACTCCCTGTTCACCCACGACTGCGTGGCCAAGCACGACTCCAACACCCTCATTAAGTTTGCTGACGACACAACAGTGTCCCTGATCACCGACAATGATGAGACAGCCTATAGGGAGGAGGTCAGAGACCTGGCAGTGTGGTGTCAGGTCAACAACCTCTCCCTCAATGTGAGAAAGACAAAGGAGATGGTTGTGGACTACAGGAAAAGGAGGGCCGAATAGGCCCCCATTAATATCGACAGGGCTGTAGTGGAGCGGGTTCGAGAGTTCCTTGGTGTCCACATCACCAACAATCTGTCATGGTCCAAACACACCAAGACAGTCGTGAAGAGGGCACGACAACACATTTTCCCCCTCAGGAGACTGAAAAGGTTTGGCATGGGTCCCCAGATCCTCAAACATTTCTACAGCTGCATCGTCGAGAGCATCCTGACCGGTTGCATCCCCGCCAGGTATGGCAACTGCTCGGCATTCCGACCGCAAGGCACTACAGAGGTGTGTACGGCCCAATACATCACTGGGGCCAAGCTTCCTGCCATCCAGGACCTATATACTAGGTGGTGTCAGAGGAAGGACCAAAAAATTGTCAAAGACTCCAGTCACCCCAGTCATGGACTGTTCTCTCTGCTACCGTACGGCAAGCGGTACCGGAGCGCCAAGTCTAGGTTCAAAAGGCTCCTTAACAGCTTTTACCCCCAAGCCATAAGACTGCTGAACAGTTAATCAAACGGCTGCCCAGACTATTTGCATTACTAGTTCATTTGTAACATTCCAAACAGGAGGTATTAGAGATAATTACACACACACACACACACACACACACACACACACACACACACACACACACACACACACACACACACACACACACACACACACACACACACACACACACACACACACACACACACACACACACACACACATAAACAGACACACACACACACACACACACACACACTCCATGGTTTAGGAATCAGGAAAAGGACATCCTCCGGTGTTTCCTTCAAGCTGTATGTGGGGAAACTCCCACCCGTCAACAACAGGGACAGGAATTGGGCACACTACAAATGTTCCCCTCATTTTAAAGCTGCATTCTGGAATGAGAAAGACATGGACTTTTTAACCACATTTAAAGCTGTACATAGTTTGTTTACAATAATCATCTGTTGGGTTATGATGGGGGGTAAGACAGCTGTGCTAAGCTCATGAGGCATGAGTGCACGTTTTGTATGGAATTATGTAAACCTTTGGGTGTATAAATTCAATATTTTGTTACATATTTTTTTATTTTTGTCTTTACAGAAATGTATTTGTTTCAAATATATTGACATTAGTTACCACCCTAGAAGATTATGCATCCACTGATCAAATGCGCAACATTTTGTGGATTTAAAAGTTAGTTAATTGGAATTCTAATTCTTTGCAGACTTGGTCATTATAAAGTGGTACATGGCGCCATCTTGTGTGCAGTTTACTGCACTGACGCTGCTGTAATTTGACCCTGGCCAGTGAATAGAGTGAGAAACTAAAGAGACATGCCTGACCAGAAAACCTCAATTGTTTAAAGTTGAGATTAGGGGCGTCATTTATACATTTTGTCAATTTCACACTAAATATCTGTGTACACAATTTCTGAAAAGAATGCTTACATATACAAATATTGAGATTTATAAACTTTGCGTATGTCATTCATATGCATGTTTGCTGTTATAAATCAGACCTGTCCTAAACCTAAACCTATCGGGAACGAGCATTATAACTAGTGTCCGCCTAGAAAACGCCCATCGTTTCACCTTTTACGGTGACAATAACTCCCTTATTTGCTGTATTATTTGGAGTTGACGGAAAACAAATTGTTGTGGACCTGTTAGCAGAACATTTTATTTAAAAAATGGACTTTTTGCATGGACTTTTCCCCCAATCTAAATATGCTGCATTGCCTGTGAATTCTGAAACCTTGTCTACTCTAGATATTTGAAATTACTGTAGCCTATTCAGACGTAGCGTACATGTCAATGGAAAAGGTGAACTGTCTGTAGGCTTTTTTTTTTTTTTTACAGAGAGATCATAATTGTTGAAATGGCTTTATGTAGTTATTACTGTGAAGTAGGTCCAATCAAATGAGGAATGGGATGAATGGTAGCTTATCCTAATCTAGTGTATGAAACCATCACAGTCAGAAAAGGTGACCCACTGGGCACTGGATTGTTTCAACGTAATTCCAACCCACAAAATATATGTAATGACGTTGAATCAACGTGGGAAACTAATTGGATTTGCAAAAAGTCATCAACATAAGGGCATTTCATCTATTTTTTCACCCACCTTTTAACCTAAATTCAATGACATGGTGAATTTTGTTGTTGTTGATTTTACGTTGAATTCACGTTAGTTCTCCTGGTCGATTATATCAACTGTCTGTGAATGGAAATAATAGGTTATTTGAAAGTAATTAAATAACATTCTGAGAACATGGGTCACAGGTAGCCTATTGGTTAAGAGTGTTGGGCCAGTAACTGAAAGGTTGCTGGTTTAAATCCCTGAGCAGACTAGGTGAAAACTTTTTTTGATGTGCCCTTGAGCAAGGCACTTAACCCTAATTGCTTATGTAAGTTGCACTGGAAATGAGTGTCTACTAAACTGTATACTTCAATAGGACTTTTAATAAAACTGCTAGCTTAGTTTGACTGTTTTGAACTCTAAGCACAGAAAGGACACATGGAAATTAATTTGCTTAGGCAATAATTATGCAAACACATTTCTTTTTTTATTGTGTCACAGTGTCAGTGAGATTCAAACCAATGATCTTCTGTTCTATATCTTACGGAATTAGTCTACTGCGACACCAGGATGACGCTATCATGCCATGTTTTTAAACTACTTTCTTAAAATGCCTTTTAAATTTGAGAAAATGACTTTAAATAGAACCATGAGGAAACGTCATGCTGAATTAGTGAAATTCCCACCGAAGAACGTTGTTTACATTCCCAATGTCAAACCAGTTGGAGAACATTCCTAGAACATTACCAAAATTGAAATTAAATGTAACCATCTTTGAACTTTTAGGAAACGTTCTGCTAAAGTAACAGACTCACTAAACACAAATACTGTGTTTGTAAATGATGTCTGAGTGTTGGAGTGTACCCCTGTCTGTCCGTATAAAAAATAACAAGAAAATTGTGCCGTCTGGTTTGCTTAATAATAAGGAATTTGATTGTTAGCATTTACTTTGTACTTTTACTCAAGTATGACAATTTAGTCATTTTTCCACCACTGGTCCGATGAAACCAAGATTGAACTCTTTGGCCTGAATGCCAAGCATCACATCTGTAGGAAACCTCTCACCATCCCTACGGTGAAGTATGGTGGTGGCAGCATCATGCTGTGGGGATGTTTTTCACCCGAAGGGACTGGGAGGCTAGTCAGCATCGAGGTAAAGATTTGCCAAAATATCTAAAAAACTGTTTTTGCTTTGTCATTATGGATTAATGAGGGGAAAAAATTATTAAATCAATTTTAGAATAAGGCTGTAACATAACAAAATGTGCTAGGAGAGCTTTATTGTGCGTAGGCATTTCATTACACACTTTATCATACACTGAACAAAAATATAAAAAAACAATTTCAAAGATTTTACTGAGTTACAGTTCATATGAGGAAATCCGTCAATTTATGTAAATTCATTAGGCCCTAATCTATGGATTTAAGATGACTGGGAATACAGATATGCTCCATTGGTCACAGATACTGTACCTTAAAAACAAAAGTATGGGCGTGGATCAGAAAACCAGTAAGTATCTGGTGTGACCACCATTTGCCTCATGCAGCGCAACACATCTCCTTCACATAGAGTTGATCAGGCTGTTGATTGTGGCCTGTGGAATGTTGTCCCACTCCTCTTCAATGGCTGTGCGAAGTTGCTGGATATTGTCGGGAACTGGAACACGCTGTTGTACACGTCGATCCAGAGCATCCCAAACATGCTCAATGGGTGACATGTCTGGTGAGTATGTAGGCCATGGAAGAACTGGGAAATTTTCAGATTCCAGGAATTGTGTACAGATCCTTGCGACATGGGGCCGTGTAATATCATGCTGAAACATGAGGTGATGGCGGTGGATGAATGGCACGACAATGTGCCTCAGGATCTCGTCACGGTATCTCTGTGTATTCAAATTTACATTGATAAAATGCCAATGTGTTTATTGTCCATAGCTTATGCCTGCTCAAACCATAACCCCACCGCCATCATGAGGCACTCTGTTCACAACCTTCATTACTATTAGCTTAGTTTGACTGTTATTTGTAGAATTGCATGAAATTCGTCTTACAACAGCCATAAAATCAAGCTTTTGGTGTGGATTTAATATGACATGCATCTCAATAAACTATAACCAAAATGCATTCTTACCTCTAACTTGGCCCAATTCACATTTCCAATTACCCGCCTTGACATACAGCAATTTCCAGAGAGGGTCAGGCTCCTTGGGCTTTGTAATGGGATTCTAGTCTGGGTGTCCTCAGCAGAACGGAGTCGCCTTAACCAAGTGGTCACATATCGTTCTGGGTTCCACTGTGCAAGAGGGAGTCCATGGAACTTTATTAACATCAAGGCAGACACTTGGTCAATTTAGATTTTGATTGGCCAAAGTGGTCAAGACTCTGATGGGCCTCCACAGTTCACACACATAGCCTAAAGTTTTCATCACGCTCAGAGAGAAGACAGGGAAGAAACCACCATTTACCTCTAGGCTGTTATACATATTTATTTGGTTTGTCATTCTATAGTTTGTCATGGAATTTTTGTGCTAATTAAATATAATTTATCAGAATAAACTTTCCAGAAATAGTTTTAAATTGAAGAAAGTGAGGGAGCGCCATTCCTCTGTGCTCCGTCAGGACTACACCCGCTTGTACCACTACTTATTTTCTTTCATCAGATTAAAATCTACATATGCCATTGTAAAAACCATGGTGGGATATTTCACATTACCTCAGATGGCCCATTACAAGGTCAATGAATCATACTCATCTAGCCTTTTCCCTATTTCCGGGCCAAAACCCCTCTGGTTCCCAACAGTCTTCCAAGACAACCACTGTAGGATGGTCTGCAGTACTACTACCACAGATAGAACAGTGAGCCAGATGTTTCACCAGATGTATGCATTTGAAGCATTTCCACGCACCACCAAATATGGGGATGAGAGGAAGCCCGGTGGCCGGCAGTGGTAGAAGATGGAGTGAGATGGATTATGTCATTCTGCTATTTTTCTCATTGATTAAACATTTGATCTCAATACAGTTTTCTGTTCCTAAAACTATAATTATTGTACATGCGTGCTTCACAGAGCAGGCGTTCCCCTGACAGAAAAATGCAAATACACGCCAAAAAGAATTCAGTCAACAACTCTTAGAAAAGTAAAGCTACTCTGGATCATCCATGTTGTGGATTTCAGATCAATGGATGTGTGATGAATTTGCTTTGATTTGACTTTGACATGGCCAAAAAAAAATTCGCAACTAATGCAAAATACAGACATTTCTGTTATAAAAACACCATGGAGATAACAGGCGTACATGTAAGGGACAATCAACAACGGGTTATGGAGTCCTGGGGAAATAACCCACGCCTCACGGCCTGCTCTCAGAGCATTTCGTATTATTCTTTACGAGACACTGCATTTAGTATGATATGTTAAGTTTTGCATGGTATGAGCAGGTGTTCTTCATGTTTAGTACATGCAATGTATGTAGATATCTTTGTTGGAAGACGCAGCTCCATGTTCAAACAAAATAGTTCTGATCTAGTGAGTAGTAGACTGAACTATGAGTGTACAGTATGTTATGAAAATAGTGATGTGTTCAGTCTTGAATATTCCCTCTGTCTGATTCCTTTTGTCTGGACTCTAAAAGTGAGTTTTCAGGTGTTTTTTTGTTTTTTTTACTAAGTATTTTTTATTTGGAATATAAATTGCAACCTGGGCTTGACCCAGGGACCCTCTGAACACATCGACAATCGTCACCCACGAAGCAAGGGAAACAACTACCTCAAGGTCTCAGAGCGGGTGACATCACCAGTTGTACGCTAATAGCGTGCACCGCTAACTTCATATCGGCAACACACACAGTAATCTTTATTTTAACAATATCTAAAAGCGGAACATTTTTTTGTATCCAAAGCCAGTAGGGTGATTCAATAGTTCAAATGTGAGCTGGGAGTGTTGAGCCAGAATAGTAACTCTGTAATCCACAATGTCTTGTTGATTGAAGTCCAATGGCTATATGTAATTCGCTTCGGTTTTCATTGGCTACTGGTGCAGATAAGAGAGCTACTTAACTAAGGGAAGGGTGAATGAGCTTCACCATCCCAGTACCCCAAAAGGCCTCCTCTCTGGTTCAATCTGGTTCACAGTAGGTCATTGTGTCAAGGTCTGTCCGTAGTGTGTGGGGCTCGTGGTCCTCTGGTCAAGTCCACACAGCTATAGATTGAATCCACGGTTGCACTGGAATTAATGAGTATGTAGCACGTGAAATAGTAGAGAATGCCAGCATACAGCGCTATAAAGTACAATGTCTCCAAAATCAGCTCTGACCAAAATAGCTGTGTAACACAAACTACCACTAGGGGGAGGGAGGGGGTAGGTGTGGTGAAATATCAGAGGTGAGGTAAGCACCGATGGTCAGGATAAAGATGGTCTAGTGATAATAGTTTATAGAATGGTGAAGGTAACCAGAAGTGGGCTAGTGATAATAGTTTGTAGAATGGTGAAGGTAACCAGAAGTGGGCTAGTGATAATAGTTTGTAGAATGCTGAAGGTAACCAGAAGTGGGCTAGTGATAATAGTTTGTAGAATGCTGAAGGTAACCAGAAGTGGGCTAGTGATAATAGTTTGTAGAATGGTGAAGGTAACCAGAAGTGGGCTAGTGATAATAGTTTGTAGAATGGTGAAGGTAACCAGAAGTGGGCTAGTGATAATTGTTTGTAGAATGGTGAAGGTAACCAGAAGTGGGCTAGTGATAATAGTTTGTAGAATGGTGAAGGTAACCAGAAGTGGGCTAGTGATAATAGTTTGTAGAATGGTGAAGGTAACCAGAAGTGGGCTAGTGATAATAGTTTGTAGAATGGTGAAGGTAACCAGAAGTGGGCTAGTGATAATAGTTTATAGAATGGTGAAGGTAACCAGAAGTGGGCTAGTGATAATAGTTTATAGAATGGTGAAGGTAACCAGAAGTGGGCTAGTGATAATAGTTTGTAGAATGGTGAAGGTAACCAGAAGTGGGCTAGTGATAATAGTTTGTAGAATGGTGAAGGTAACCAGAAGTGGGCTAGTGATAATAGTTTGTAGAATGGTGAAGGTAACCAGAAGTGGGCTACTGATAATAGTTTATAGAATGGTGAAGGTAACCAGAAGTGGGCTAGTGATAATTGTTTGTAGAATGGTGAAGGTAACCAGAAGTGGGCTAGTGATAATAGTTTGTAGAATGGTGAAGGTAACCAGAAGTGGGCTAGTGATAATAGTTTGTAGAATGGTGAAGGTAACCAGAAGTGGGCTAGTGATAATAGTTTATAGAATGGTGAAGGTAACCAGAAGTGGGCTAGTGATAATAGTTTGTAGAATGGTGAAGGTAACCAGAAGTGGTCTAGTGATAATAGTTTGTAGAATGGTGAAGGTAACCAGAAGTGGGCTAGTGATAATAGTTTGTGTTTCTACTGGTCAGAGGGAGAAGGCGCTCGGAGTTAAAAGTTTCCCGGTGTTTGTGATACTCAGGGTGACGAGAGAGGGGAAACAGAAGAGTCCTTGTCTGTTCTTTTGAGTTTTGAAGTTGAGTCCTTGCCCAACAAAGTAAAGTTAGGATATATAAGTTATCCTATACGAGCTTATGTGCCGAATACATTACGATGTTACAGGTGTCAAGCTTATTGGCATGTGGCAGCAGTGTATAGGAGGGAGGTTCCTAGGTGTGAGACGTGTGCAGAAGGACATGAGACAAAGGAATGTGTAGCATTGGGGAAAGTGGTGGAATGTGTTAATTGTAGGGGATGCCCATGGGGCTGGGGATCAGAAATGTCCTGTGAGAGAGAGGCAGGTTGAGGTTTCCAGGGTTAGAGTAGTGGAGAAGTTGTCATATGCTGAGGCAGGTTGAGGTTTCCAGGGTTAGAGTAGTGGAGAAGTTGTCATATGCTGAGGCAGGTTGAGGTTTCCAGGGTTAGAGTAGTGGAGAAGTTGTCATATGCTGAGGCAGGTTGAGGTTTCCAGGGTTAGAGTAGTGGAGAAGTTGTCATATGCTGAGGCAGGTTGAGGTTTCCAGGGTTAGAGTAGTGGAGAAGTTGTCATATGCTGAGGCAGGTTGAGGTTTCCAGGGTTAGAGTAGTGGAGAAGTTGTCATATGCTGAGGCAGGTTGAGGTTTCCAGGGTTAGAGTAGTGGAGAAGTTGTCATATGCTGAGGCAGGTTGAGGTTTCCAGGGTTAGAGTAGTGGAGAAGTTGTCATATGCTGAGGCAGGTTGAGGTTTCCAGGGTTAGAGTAGTGGAGAAGTTGTCATATGCTGAGGCAGGTTGAGGTTTCCAGGGTTAGAGTAGTGGAGAAGTTGTCATATGCTGAGGCAGTGAAGACAGTAGAGGATGATTAATCAAGGGGGAGGAGTGGTGAGAGTAGATATAAGTCGGAAGTTTACACACTCCTTAGTCAAATAGATTTAAACTCAGTTTTTCACAATTCCTGACATTTAATCCTAGTAAAAATACGCTGTTTTAGGTCAATTAGGATCAACACTTTATTTTAAGATGTGAAATGTCAGAATAATAGTAGAGAGAATTATTTATTTCAGCTTTTATTTCTTTCATCACATTCCCAGTGGGTCAGAAGTTTACATACACTCAATTAGTATTTGGTAGCATTGACTTAATTCTTTAACTTGGGTCAAAAGTTTCAGGTAGCCTTCCACAAGCTTCCCACAATAAGTTGGGTGAATTTTGGCCCATTCCTCCTGACAGAACTGGTGTAACTGAGTCAGGTTTGTAGGCCTCCTTGCTCTCACACGCTTTTTCAGTTCTGCCCACACATTTTCTATAGGATTGAGGTCAGGGCTTTGTGATGGCCACTCCGATACCTTGACTTTGTTGCCCTTAAGACATTTTGCCACAACTTTGGAAGTATGCTTGGGGTCATTGTCCATTTGGAAGACCCATTTGCATCCAAGCTTTAACTTCCTGACTGATGTCTTGAGATGTTTCTTCAATATACCCACATCATTTTCCTTCCTCATGATGCCATCTATTTTGTGAAGTGCACCAGACCCTCCTGCAGCAAAGCACCCCCACAACATGATGCTGCCACCCCCGTGCTTCACGGTTGGGATGGTGTTCTTCAGCTTGCAAGCCTCCCCCTTTTTCCTCCAAACATAACGATGGTCATTATGGCCAAACAGTTCTATTTTTGTTTCATCAGACCAGAGGATATTTCTCTAAAAAGTACGATCTTTGTCCCCATGTGCAGTTGCATTCCGTAGTCTGGCTATTTTATGGCAGTTTTGGAGCAGTGGCTTCTTCCTTAGTGAGCTGTCATGTTATGTTGATATAGGACTCGTTTTACTGTGGATATAGATACTTTTGTACCTGTTTCCTCCAGCATCTTCACAAGGTCCTTTGCTGTTGTTCTGGGATTGATTTGCACTTTTCTCACCAAAGTACGTTCATCTCTGCACGGTCCCATGGTGTTTATATTTGTGTACTATTGTTTGTACAGATGAATGTGGTACCTTCAGGCATTTGGAAATTGCTCCCAAGGATGAACCAGACTTGTGGAGGTATACCATTTTTTTCTGAGGTCTTGGCTGATTTCTTTTCATTTTCCCATGAAAAGCAAAGAGGCACTGAGTTTGAAGGTAGGCCGTGAAATACATCCACAGGTACACTTCCAATAGACTCAAATTATATCAATTAGCCTATCAGAAGCTTCTAAAGCCATGACATCATTTTCTGGAATTTTCCAAGCTGTTTAAAAGCACAGTCAACTTAGTGTATGTAAACTTCTGACCCACTGGAATTGTGATATAGTGAATTATAAGTGAAATAATCTGTATGTAAACAATTGTTGGAAGAATTATTTGTGTCATGCACAAAGTAGATGTCCCAACAGACTTGCCAAAACTATTGTTTGTTAACATGAAATCTGTGGAGTGGTTGAAAAATGAGTTTTAATGACAATGACTTAACCTCCGACTTCAACTAATATACTTTTCAGTAAGATTGGATTTTTTGCATTTGTAGCAAAGGTTATCAACTGTACTGAAGGAATGGAACTTAAGTCAAAGAAAATTGAGGTTGTGGTGGAGCTGCAGAGAGGTATTTGGGTGTGAGAGATGTTACAGAAGAGTTACGGGGTGTATTAAGTAGTGATGTCCCATCCTTTCAAGATGATGGCATGAGGTAGGAATACATGGATTAGGGTGGTGTTCATTTTATTTGATTTTGAAATTAGTGAGTTTACTGTAGTGTTAGATGGTAGGATATTTCTTTATTACATGTTATACTCCAGTCCAGTAGGTGGGGGTAATGCAACAAATTGGATGCCAACCGCCGTTAAACCTCATAGAAGAAGAAAAAGAAGAGACGGGAAGGTTGAGAATTGACTAAATTAGTGTCAGCTCAGCCAACCATTCGAGGACCAGTTTGAAACAGCTCAGGAGTCGGTGACAGCCCTTGGACCAGACGATGAGAAACACTGTAAACTGTAGCCTACTACAATCAATGGCTACTAGAAGACAGAAAAACGTGTAGCCTATATTTTAGAAAGGTTTTGTCTGATGTTAAACTCAGCAGGATTATTATTATTTGTTTTTACTAATAAAAATAAACAATTAGAAGTGCATCATTAAACCATACCACATAAAATGTAGGGTATTATTTGTCGTTCTCTATCAATTCAAATGTAGCTAGTGTATTATAGCCTTACAAACAAATATGTAGAAAATGTATTCAAGCTATTGAAACCGCGGCACTTCGCCCAGTCGCAGAATGTTCTGAAACAATTTCCTTTCCACAATAGAAACACGCCCAATGGCTCAAATTAACCCTGAAAAGCCTGTTTTCACACTCCGGTTTGCCTTTGGGTGTAGCATAAAGTCCATCCCCTATCAGCGCCATTAGTAGTCCTGTGATCTGGAGAAGGTTAACAGGAGAGAGACTCTGTTGCCTTAGTTTAGTCACAGTTGATGATGGACACAGGAGCAGGTGTCGAGATGTTGAACTCGCTGGAGCGGAGTGATCACATTGCATTCGTGGAAGGGAGCGTTCTCTACGTGTGGGGAGGCTGTCAGGTAAGGTTACCTGGGCAAGGTACTAACGCTTTAGGCATCACATTTTAATGTTCAGATACCATTTTCCCTAGTGGTTTCTCAACTCCACGATATGCATATCTGCTTCGATGTAGACCTACACCGTGGAGTTCAGACATTATGTTACCTGTTCGCTAATTCATAGACGTAACTACCTTAAGCGCCTATTGATGATAGTGTCTTTATAGCCGGGGAAGTGTTTTTGTTGAGCCTCGATTCTCGTTCGGAACATTCAAACGTAGGCCTGTCGCTTGCAGGAACATCTATTTCATACCGACAGCAATTAATAATAATAATAATAATAATACAAAATGTGAAATTATTACAAATTTTATAGCGTTGGGGTTCCCACACGGCCATATTTCCATTATACTGCGAGTGGCTACCTGTGATAAATAGTTATGAGCGTCTGTAAAGAAGACGCCACAAACTTGCTGTCCCTGAAAAATACCGTCTGCTGCAACTAGTAAAACTGGCGGAAACGGTGTATAATTAGCTTTTAATATGTGATATGAAAGTAGAGGGCTTTATGTATTTGGTTGTTTGAGTTGCCAGAGCCAATTTGCCTCAAAATGTCCCTCTAAACAGAACATTTAAGGTCTTTGGACAATAAGGAGTAAAGTTAAGCAAAGTTTTCCCTATTGTGACTAGTAGGTTTAGCCTATTGTGTGAATGATTGCTACAATGTTTCAATAGAGTGCTAAACTATCTTATTGACGGTAGATGTTGTTTTTCTTATGTTCTGTGACAGTCAGGCTCCGGAACAGAAAGACTGTTACCCAGTGATGAGATTTGGCTGTGCGATTTGGAGAGTGAAATATGGTAAGATGATCATGAGTCATTGTCAATTATTCTACCATGAAATGATTCACCTGCCCACTGCCGTGTGACACCTATTTTTAATTGCTCGTTAATATCTGAACTAGCTTGACCAAGTTTGCCGTGCTGTAGCATGTACACAAGTAGACTCGCAAACAACGCTCTTCCATATTTCCGTGTTTGGTGATAACGCCACCTCCCCCAGGCATACACATTAATGAGCGTTCATATGCATGCATGTGTGTTGTTTTTGTGTGTTGTCTTTGTGTGTACGTGTCAGGGAGCGGAGAGAGATGGAGGGAGAGCTTCCTCCGGGTTTATCAGGGGCCTGCGGTTCTTATCACAACGGCACTCTCTACGTGTTTGGAGGGTGTGACCCCAACGGACACACCAACCTAGTAAGAGTCCCCCACCCCAGGACAGCAAGTATCCATGCATCTAGGATCAGATCACCCTAAAGCTTTGCTTCCTAGTCAAAACAGTTTTCGCATATGTTTTGACAACATTTAGTGATATTTTTCGCCCCTTTGTCTGCGATTGGTCAACAGCAGCGATTCTTCAATTAAGTGTTTTGACCAGTTTTATGCACGTTTTTTTTTCACTTGAGAAATACTGCACCAAACATCTTAGTTAGATGTAAAATTGCGTGACTATGACCTTGGCAAAAATGTCGAAATAAATTCCAGATTTCTTGAGTTATTAATTGACTTTTTGGAAGAAGTGTACTTTTTCTACTGCGTCTCAAGACAGAAAACAGTAATATTGCTACTTTTTTCTCATTTTCCAAGCGAAGGTATTTTAAGGGAGTATGCGAGGACAGATGATCACTTTTCCTAGTTAAGTTCTGCTAGGAACAAACCGAACCTAATGTATGTGGACGCCTTTACACAGCTGTATCATTTCCCCTTGGAGGTACAAAGTGTTAGAGTGAAACTGACTTCCAATCAGATTGTGTAATTGATGGGGGCCTGTTAAGAGAACCAAGAAAGGCCAAAAGCTGTCTGATGTGTTTTGTTTTCCTCATGGCCACATAGCATTGTTATGTAAATTATCTGTGACATGCAGCCTGGGCTGTAACTTGTTTTCACGGAAGTGCAGACAGACACAGGAATGTATTAGTGTCATTCATATGAACTGTGTTTATGAGAAAGTGGCTGCTTGTCGAATGGAAGCTAACTTTGTGAAAAGGGACTTCGAAATGGTCTAGGGTAGCCTATTAAATCCGGGCTTGGGAAAGTTAAATATATGTTTTTCTTTGGTATAACAAGAAAACTAGCCTTTCATGGTAGTTATTAGTACACTAATAATAATTTGATAAGTATCAACTATTTCTGGTTGTACCTCCACCTTGCTCTCTGATCGGCTAAGTGGAATTCACGCTATACGATTGAATGTACTTTGTTGTCCGTTTACATGGAAATTAATTTAGTGAAGTCTGCGTACAAATACACAAAAACAATACATGTAATACAGAAAACACTGGATAGTTAATGCACACATATTCACGGTCACTGCTGCCTATGCTTCCACCATGTACTGGACCTACATTTGTCCTGTGTCCCACTGTTCAGCAGCCCGATGGCTGTCGGAATGAAACATGACCTGCTCCTATTCTTGCTGAACAGTGGCACCTTACAATATATCTCCTTCTGGAGGGTTGCAGCTCAAAACATTGGGCAAGGTTGTGTGTGGGGTCCTCTATGACTCGTCCGTTGCCTGTCTGTTGACATGCAGTTCAAATCAAATTTTATTTGTCACATGCGCCGAATACAACCGAACCGGTGTAGACTTTACTGTGAAATGCTTACTGACGAGACCTTTCCCAACGATGCAGAGTTAAAATGCAACAAAAAAATAGGAAATATTAACACAAAATAACAATAATGAGGCTAGGGTCCAGTGAGTGTGCATAGAGCCAGTAGAAGAATGTCAGTGCAAAATAATAAATAAAGGGGTGTCAATGCAAATAGTCCGGGCAGCCATTTTGATTAACTGTTCAGCAGTCTTATGGCTTGGGGGTAGAAACTGTTAAGAAGCCTTTTGGACCTAGACTTGGCGCTCCGGTACCGCTTGCTGTGCGGTAGCAGAGAGGACAGTCTATGACTAGGCTGGCTGGAGTCTTTGACCATTTTTAGTGCCTTCCTCTGACACCGCCTGCTATAGAGGTCCTGGATGGCAGGGAGCTCGGCTCCAGTGATTTACTGGGCCGTACGCACTACCCTCTGTAGAGCCTTGCGGTCAGATGCCAAGAAGTTGACGTACCAAGCGGTTATGCAGTCAGTCAAGCTGCTCAATGGTGCAGCTGTATAACTTTTTGAGGATGTGAGGATCCATGCCAAATCTTTTCAGCCTCCTGAGGGGGAGGAAGTGTTGTCGTGCCCTCTTCATGACTGTTGGTGTGTTTGAACCATGATAGATCCTTAGTGATGTGGACGCCGATGAACTTGAAGCTCTCGACCCGCTCCACTACAGCCCCATTGGTGTGAATGGGGGCGTGCTCGGGCCCTCTGTTTCCCTGTAGTCCACGATCAGCTCCTTTGTCTTGATGACGTTGAGGGGAGAGGTGCTTGACCTGGCACCACACTGCCAGGTCTCTGACCTCCTCTCTATAGGCTGTCTCATCGTCGTCGGTGTTCAGGCCTACCACCGCCGTGTCGTCTGCAAACTTAATGATGGTGTTGGAGTCGTGTGCGGCCACGCAGTCGTGGGGGAACGGGGAGTACAGGAGGGAACTGAGCACGCAGCTGTCTCCGTCCGTGCAGGAGGTATAGTCGTTGATGGAATTTTATTGATGTTTTGCGAGTGTGCTGTCCATGATATTCCCCAGGTACTATCTTCCTGTTCTATCTTTCTATCTTACTATCTTCCTCCGGAAATCAATGAGCATTGATTTTGTTGATGTTGAGTGTGAGGTTGTTTTTATGGCACTAGTCATAAACCCTGTTTACTTCTGTTTGGAAATGCATTGTGTTATCTGAGAGGTTGACAAAGCGTATTTCACTGCCAAGCAGACCATGTCTGAGCCTTTCATAGCACTGGAGATATTTGTTATTTGTAACCAGTAGATGTACACAGAAAAATATATGTTGTTGTTTATCTTTGCATACTGCCCCCTGTTCAGCAGGAAGTTGAGCACCCACAAGGTAATGCTGGGTTCTACCTGTAGGTGGGAGAGTTTTTCACAGAGGGAAAGGCTGCATGCTCTTGAAAATCAGAGGAGAATTCCAGGAAAATGTTTCACACATAAGTGACAAACTGCATTGGGTCAAGGGCTCCATCCAACTGCATTGGGTCAAGGGCTCCATCCAACTGCATTGGGTCAAGGGCTCCATCCACATGTGACCTGAGACGTGTTTGCATCAAGTTCTCAAGGCACTTCACAACGACTGACATAAACGATACAATATACTTTATTGTCCATTTACATGGAAATTAGTGACATCAGAATACAAAAACACAATGCAATATATTACATGCAGTACGGAAAAGTTGAGACACATTTACATTTTCACATATTCAAAGTCTCTGCGGCATACTGTCCGACCGTGTGTTGGGCCTGCATCTGTCCTATGCCACAGTGCGGTATTCAGTTCCGCTGGGTTGTTCTTCTTTGGAACTGGTCGGATCTCAGAGGTCTTCCAGAGTCAGGGGGAACCATGTTTTCTGAGAGGGAGCTGTTAAAATGGAACTGACAGCATTTTAGCAACATGAAATCTTATCTGAATATGACAAGCAAGCATTTTGATATGGTTATTTTCATAAATTCTTAGAATGTTTGAGAATTATGTATGCTAAGGCAATAAAAACATCTGTCTTGTCCAGGACCTGAGTCTAGGCAGACCGGTGCGCCATAGCCAATCAGAGGTACAGTAGGCCTATACACAAACAAGCCATTTGCCAAAAGGGCCTGCCATCATTCACTTAGAATTGGACTGTGTGTTTACAGGCAGTTGCAAAGCGTGACTTTAGATCATTAGAACGCATTCGGCAAAAGCCACAAAATACACCTGAATGGATTTCTGCAAATATGTAAAATGGTCGTCTCTCTCTTCCTGTATGCTTTGAGCTCTCTCTTCTTAATCATGCTTTGAGCTGCATCCATCTATTCTGCCAACAATGCCTTAGTGTACGTCATGGAATGTTGAGTCAAATAGAACCTATTTTGAAAACCTCTTGGTTTTGTAGCATAAACTGGGAATTTCATTTTTTTTTTTACTGATATTATGATTGTCTGTTTTTGTTTTCATATCTTTAAAGTACTTAACACTGTCAGTTCCACTTAAAGGAGAGTGCAAAATATGTCTGCCAGTTCATCTGAGCATTCCTTCAGTAGCCGTCCCTTGGTTCCCACTTTCTTTTTGTAGTTGTCTTTAGCCTGGGCTATTTGTTGTTTTATGGTCCGCTGTAGTTTTCACTTCCTTTTGGTTGGAAGCAGAAAGGGCTGTCTGTTTCAGCTCTACACTAATCCAAGGCTTGTTATTTGGATAGCATTTCACCATCTTTGTGGGGATTAACATGCCCTTGCAGAAATGGATGTATGCAGTCATGCTGATACTGACTCCTTCATGGTATGGTCCATTCTAAAAATGTCCCAGTTTGTACAGTAAAAACATGTAACTTCCTCTGACCATATCCGAACTTCCCTTTCCTATACTTTTCCTGCTCCAGTTTCTGTTTGTAATTTCGTAGTACTGGAGGCTTCTACAGTGACTTATATGCCCTGTTAATATTACCATAACACAAGTCTAATTTCCTATCTCCCCTTGTGCTACAAGTAACATATTGTTCATAGTGTTGTAGGACCATGTGAAGTGAGCTTGACAAGAGTAAGATTTTAGGTGCTTCGGGGGACAAACTGGTAGGCGACGTGAGCAGCAATTGTAGTAGTATGCTGTGGGTGGTACATAAACATCTGTGGTTAAACACTGAAATGGCGCAATGAGATGCATAACATTTCAACATATGTTTTGCTTTTGATGTTTACGGAAAAAACACCAGCATTCGTTTATGTAGAAACGCACCCCTCCTCCGGTGATTGCCAGGTCACGGTCTGCGTGAATGGGGCCATTTTTAAATCCATAAAATTTCAACGCTTCATTCGAAATCTCATCAGCTAACCAAGTCTCTGTAAAACAGAGAATGAAAGCAAGCATTGGTGTTGAGGAGAAACAAAATGGATAAACTCAAGTCGGCAAAAAGGATTGTAGGAAGTGGGGGTTTGTTCTTTAAGTCAAGGTTCCTTCGCAATCCTCCTCTCGTCCTTTTCTTTAGTCTGCCTTTTTCGTCTCTTCCATGTTACATTTAATCTCCGACGGCAATGCACTCATGGTTTTCTCCGCTGCGCCGGTGTACCTGATACGTCTCTGGTGTACCTGATACTACGGCCATGCATTCCACCTGCGTCTCCGAACTCGCAGTGGAGCCACGAACATTTAGATGATAACTTAAACAAACACAGCTGACTGTAAACGTTTTTCCAATTGAACAGCAGCAGCGCCCCCTCAGACACACACAGCTATGTCTTACTATACTTGACTTTTTGGGGCCCAACAATTGACTCCGATTAAAAATCCTATTTTCCCCATAACCTTACCCTAAACTATTCTACATTATGGAGCTTCACTGCTTGTGTTAAAATGAGAGTAATACTCATGTGTTGCTCTGTCCACAGCTTTACAGTGTTGACCTGCTGGAAGGATGCTACACCTGGAGGAGAGTGACAGACGCCCGGGGTAACCCCCCCTCACCCAGGGACAAACACACCTGTTGGGTAAACCGAGACAGGTACACACACACACACACCATATGTTTTACTAAAATAGATTTCCATTAAAAACCCCTAACCCTAACTCCTTACCCTAACCTCTAAGCTTAAAATAGCCTTTTTACTCGTGGGGACGAGGGAGAATTTTCCTTGTATTACTATCGTTGTGCGGACTTCGGGGGATTTCCGGCACCCACAAGGATTGTAATACGCAGACACACACACACACACACACACGTATGTATGGATGTATATACCAACATGGTTACAAAAGTTTGTCAGTGTGCAAGCACTAAAGTAAAGCCATAGCTACCATTGTTGTGTGCAACAAAATAAGTATTTATGTAAGGTTGCAAAGGAAGGTATATTAATGTTAACTTTTGAAGTTTACCAGTAAACTACCAGAATTTTGCTTTAAAGATTTTATGGAAATGTTTATGGAATTTATCACATGACATCTAGTGGCCTTTTTGGGTACTTTTACAGATTATCACAGGTGTCTGTATATATCTCTGGCCCTCTGTGGCCTTATCTGTCCCACTATTGTTTGTGGAGATGCTCTGGTGATGGTTGACTGACTGAAAGCTTAGTCTCTATTAAAGTTGTATTTTTTGCATCTGACTTTTTCCTGTTTGTTCAGTGTTGTATTTTCTTCCAGCACTTTCACTAATCTGTTTTAGATTCTGCCTAGATGGAATTTTAATCACATGCAAAATATATACAATTATATGAAATAAAATAAAATAGAATGAAAAGCTGTAAAAACATTATCCTCACTATAACCCATAAATTTTGTGAATACCATTGGTGTTACAGCATAAAATATCTTATTTTTTAATGTCATATCTTTGCTGTAAATGTTTTGGCGCCTAACTGATGGCAGTTGTGAAAAAAGTCAATAGTTGGAAGAGCTGCAGTTAATTGAAAAGAATGGCATTGATGCTTTTTTCATTAATTAGGCAATTTTTTCTTGAACCATATGGTCTATACACTAAACTCATGGACACCATTTTTTTCTTTTAAGTAATACTTCATATTTTGCTCGATTTTGTTATTCAAACACTTTATATGATTTTTTTTTATTATTCAAGTATGAATGACCATATATTGCCATAGATTACCTGTTAATGACCAAAAGGAATTGAATTGCCGATGTGTGTTACTTCGGTGCCGGTAGTTTTGCAATACTATTTTTATGACATTGATCATTATCCAGACTGGTTAGGCCTAGAAATGTGACAATGCAGGGGATGAGGGTATTTTAAATGGTTACTAGGCCACAACAAAAGGTTCTCTTGAGCCATTTGCCAAACATTCACACCTTTTTATAGCTGACAATGTCTATTAACTGCCTATTCAGATTCACTCAGTGGGAATCAGACATTTGACCTACTTCTTACGTCTCAATGGGAGGAAAACAACCAATAGTTGTAAGGACTGACCTAGTTCCAGTGTATTGTGAAAGAAACAAAACCGTGTGTTCGCTGTTTTCACTCTGCTTGCAATATGTGTTTTTGTTTTAGATGCATTCGTTAATCAATAGATGCACGTGTAGAGCAGTGAGCAGCTGGATGTAGTAATGATGGTGCCATTACTGGTCTTTTGTGTGTTTATTTGTTTTATAGGCTCATCTACTTTGGAGGGTATGGATGTAAAACTATAAGAGAGGTCAACAACTCAAGGAACTTCACGGTCAATGAATCATCCTGGGTAAATAAACAAGAAATAAAACACGCAATAAATAATTTTCTACAGCTGTCTTAATTTAATACTGGAATATGTTTATGTGAATGTTTTTTGGAATATGTTCAGTTTTATATACGTTTTTACTTGGGTGTTGTAACTCCTCAGGCAACGATTGGGACGTCATTCTATAGGTTCTGGGGCTGGAACAGCGAAGTCAACGTTTTTGACACACGTAATTCGACGTGGAAAGAACCTGAAACCCATGTGAGTGTGTGTGGTACTACTATTTCTACTACATGTCATAGTAGTGATTTACATTGTATGAGGGTAACTAACCCCATCTACCATCACTATGTAGCAACTACCTTGTCTCTCATAAAATCCTTGATGACACGTTCCCTCTTGGCTTCCTTCCGTAGGGTCAGACCCCGGCTCCAAGAGCTTCCCACACCAGCGCCACCCTTGGGGACAAAGGTTACATCTGCGGAGGTGTGGTGAGTAGACCACCATTTTAGACTCTCTCTGCCTGATTTTGCTTTGATCATCTTGATATCAGTGGTCTACTACTGTATTGACCAATCAGGAGAAGAGAAAATAAGCTGACAATGTGGCATCTTGTGAGGAGGATTGAGACAAGAATCTGCTGATGGTGACTGTGATTTTTAAAACATTTCATATTTTTGTTTTGTGACAGGAGGACACAGCTTTGGAAATCCACTGTCTGGATCTGGACACCTGGATATGGACACGGATGTAAGCTCACTTACACTCTATCTATATACAGTATGTGACTGACTGGTCTTGAACCTGGGTCTCTAGCTTGCCACAAGACTGTTAGAGCTAATATGTTTACATAACCTACAACACCAGGGGCTCATCTCTGTAAGAACTTTTGACCTTGTTAGCATGTGTTTGGTGATATATACACATACATACATACAGTTGAAGTCGGAAGTTTACATACACCTATACATTTAAACTCAGTTTTTCACAATTCCTTACATTTAATCCTACTAAGAATTCCCTGTCTTAGGTCAGTTAGGATCACCACTTTATTTTAAGAATGTGAAATGTCACAATAATAGTGTAGAGTGATTTATTTCAGCTTTTATTTCTTTCATCACATTCTCAGTATCTGGTAGCATTGCCTTTAAATTGTTTAACTTGGGTCAAACGTTACGGGTAGCCTTCCACAATCTTCCCACAATAGGTTGGGTGAATTTTGGCCCATTCCTCCTGACAGAACTGGTGTAACTGAGTCCGGTTTGTAGGCCTCCTTGCTCGCACACGCTTTTTCAGTTCTGCCCACATATTCTATAGGATTGAGGTCAGGGCTTTGTGATGGCCACTCCAATACCTTGACTTTGTTGTCCTTAAGCCATTTTGCCACAACTCTGGAAGTATGCTTGGGGTCATTGTCCATTTGGAAGACCCATTTGCGACCAAGCTTTAACTTCCTGACTTATGTCTTGAGATGTTGCTTCAATATATCCACATAATTGTCCTTCCTCATGATGCCATCTATTTTGTGAAGTGCACCAGTCCCTCCTGCAGCAAAGCACCCCCACAACATGATGCTGCCACCCCCGTGCTTCACGGTTGGGATGGTGTTCTTCGGCTTGCAAGCCTCCCTCTTTTTCCTCCAAATATAACGATGGTCATTATGGCCAAACAGTTCTATTTTTGTTTCTTCAGACCAGAGGACATTTCTCCAAAAAGTACGATCTTTGTCCCCATGTGCAGTCGCAATCCGTAGTCTGGCTTTTTTATGGCCGTTTTGGAGCAGTGGCTTCTTCCTTGCTGAGCGGCCTTTCAGGTTATGTCGATATAGGACTGGTTTTACTGTGGATATAGATACTTTTGTACCAGTTTCCTCCAGCATCTTCACAAGGTCCTTTGCTGCTGTTCTGGGATTGATTTGCACTTTTCGCACCAAAGTACGTTCATCTCTAGGAGACAGAACGCGCCTCTTTCCTGAGCGGTATGACGGCTGCGTGGTCCCATGGTTTTTATACTTGTGTACTATTGTTTGTACAGATGAAAGTGGTACCTTCAGGCGTTTGGAAATTGCTCCCAAGGATGAACCAGACTTGAAGAGGTCTACAATTTCTTGTGAGGTCTTGGCTGATGTCTTTTGATTTTCCCATGATGCCGAGCAGAGGCACTGAGTTTGAAGGTAGGCCTTGAAATCTATCCACAGGTACACCTCCAATTGACTCAAATTATGTCAATTAGCCTATCAGAAGCTTCTAAAGCCATTTTCTGGAATTTTCCAAGCTGTTTAAAGGCATAGTCAACTTAGTGTATGTAAACTTCTGACCCACTGGAATTGTGATATATTGAATTATAAATTAAATAATCTGTCTGTAAACAATTGTTGGAAGAATTACTTGTCATGCACAAAGTAGATGTCCTAACCAACTTGACAAAACTATAGTTTGTTAACATGAAAACTGTAGAGTGGTTGAAAAATGAGTTTTAATGACTTCAACCTAAGTGTATGTAAACTTCCGATTTCAACTGTATATACTCAGAAAAAAAAATGTCCCTTTTTCAGGACCCTGTCTTTCAAAGATAATTCGAAAAAATCAATAACTTCACAGATCTTCATTGTAAAGGGGTTAAACACTGTTTCCCATGTTGTTCAATGAACCATAAAAAATTAATGAACATGCACATCTGGAACGGTCATTAAGACACTAACAGCTTACAGACGGAAGGCAATTAAGGTCACAGTTATGAAAACTTAGGACACTAAAGAGGCCTTTCTACTGACTCTGAAAAACACCAAAAGAAAGATGCCCAGGGTCCCTGCTCATCTGTGTGAACGTGCCTTAGGCATGCTGCAAGGAGGCATGAGGACTGCAGATGTGGCTAGGGCAATAAATTGCAATGTCCGTACTGTGAGATGCGTAAGACAGCGCTACAGGGAGACAGGACGGACAGCTGATCGTCCTCGCAGTGACAGACCACGTTTAACAACACCTGCACAGGATCGGTACATCCGAACATCACACCTGCGGGACAGGTACAGGATGCCAACAACAACCGCCCGAGTTACACCAGAAACGCACAATCCCTCCATCAGTGCTCACAGCAAGAACTGGCAAATCTGGTGCAGCCAAGAGGGGGTGCACTGCAGTACTTAATACAGCTGGCAGCCGCACCAGATACTGACTGTTACCAGATACTGACCCCCCCCTTTGTTCAGGGACACATTATTCCATTTCTGTTAATCACATGTCTGTGGAACTTGTTCAGTTTATGTCTCAGTTGTTGAATCCTATGTCGATACAAATATTTACACATGTTAAGTTTGGTGAAAAATAAATGCAGTTGGCAGTGAGAGGACATTTTTTTGCTGAGTGTGTGTGTGTAAAACACTCTGTATTCCTCCAGTGACCTCCCCTCATCTTTGGTGCCCATGGGGCGTTCCATGCACACCCTGACCCCAGTGTCTGACCACACCCTCTTCCTGTTTGGTGGGCTGAGTATCACTGGTGAATCTTTAAGTAAGTCCGCAGCTAGCCGGGATAAACCAGACCGAGCGCTACGCTCACTTTTGTTTACCAGGCTAGTTGTCTATCAAAGGTGTTACTTAATTGAATCAACAATTAGATACATATATTTTGTTGAATGTTATTTTTTGAATTAACGTCTTTTGAATTAAGGAAGGGGATGGGACAATTGGTAACTTGCAAAGAGAGGGCTTGGAGCTACCGCCTTGCTCCGCCCCTCATTCTAGTATCTTTTCTAACGTGTCTGCACTTAGAACTTAAATCGAGCCTCTGACACATTACACAAGATTTTAGTTCTGGGTTTCCGAGATTAGTGTTTTTTTAAAAGCATTACATATATTGAAGGTGGTTTGTAAAAAAATCTTAATCGTATTCTTCCATATCTTTCCTTTAGGTGACGGATGGGAGTTTGATACGCAGACAAAGACATGGAGAGAGATGGATCACCTACACCATGACAAGCCCAGGTAGGGGATGGCCTTCAAGAGCCACTGTGTGTGCATATTCTCACTGACATTAGCCTAATTTCCAGTATCATCTCTGTGCGGACCAGTGTTTATTAGCACCAGAGCCGTTTTAAACCGAGACTCAACAAGCGATAACTTCCTGTAATGCTTGCGACGTTCCTGTGCTTTTTTTTTTTTTCTTCCTATTTCTTTATTCGTTAGGTGCCACCAATTTAGTGTGCATATATTTATTTTATTCGATAAAACCAAAAGAATCTTCCAACACTAAAAGTTGTAGTCTGAACATTGTATACCTCCATAGGTTGTGGCATTCAGCATGTCGGGGCAAGGATGGTGATGTGGTTGTCTTCGGTGGGAGCCGAGACTATGTCCTCTTGATGGACTCGGTAGGTATAAGTCTACACTGGGGAAAAATAAATCTTTAAGGATGCTTTTCACATTCCTTAGCTTGATAGATGGAGTCTGAATGATGGTTGAATTGTGTGCATTTTGTTTTAATTTGATCCAATAAGGAATCTTATGGCTGTAAATAAAACCTGCCATTAATAAGACTGATAACTAGCTTTCTGGCCCCAATTTCAGGCTGTGCATCTTAACCTTGCATTAATGTACTCATGTTAATCTCAAGTCCATGTGATTGTATGATTTTAAAGGGACTGTTTGTGGTCTAAACCAGAACTCAGACAGTGAATTTGATACCATCTGAAAAGCATGACTTTTATTAACATGTTAGTCATTTAGCAGACACTCTTATCCAGTTAGGTGGGACAACCACATATCGTAGGCATAGAAAGTCAATTTTTCCTCATTAACGTAGCTGTCAGTATTCAGCGCTAAAGGGGGAGGTGAAGAGGGCATATTTAAGATACTGTTTGATGTGGGAGGGTTTCAGATGTTTTCGGAAGATTGGCAGGGATTCTGCTGTCCTAGCTTCAGGGGGAAGCTGGTTCCACCATTGGGGTGCCAGGACAGAGAAGAGCTTGGGCTGAGTGGGCGCTGCAGGAGGGAGAAAAGTAGTTGAGTGTCATCCGCATAGCAATGATATGTGTGAGGATATGACCGAGCAGAGTGACTTGGTGTATAGTGAGAAGAGGAGAGGGCCTAGAACCGAGTCCTGGGGGACACCAGTAGTGAGAGTACGTGGTGCAGACAGATCCTCTCCACGTCACCGGGTAAGAGCGGCCTGCCAGGTAGGATGCAATCCAAGTGTGCATAGCCTGAGACGCCCAGTCCTGAGAGGGTGGAGAGGAGGATCTGATTGGTCAGAGGAGCGAGAGAGTCAGCTGTGGCAGTGCGGAGAGCCTCCGTGACACAGAGAATAGCATTCTCGATTGAGTGACCCGTCTTTAAGCCTGATTGGTTAGGGTCAAGAAGATCGTTCTGAGCGAGATAACGAGTAAGTTGATCAGAGACGGCATGCTCAAGTGTTTTGGAAAGAAAAGAAGGGATACAGGCCTATAGTTTGAAGTCAGATGAGTTAAGTGTTGGTTTCTTGAGGAGAGGAGCAACTTGGCCATTTTGAAGTCAGAGGAGACGCAGCCAGTGGTCAGGGATGAGTTGATGAGGGAAGTGAGGAATGGGAGAAGGTCTTGGGGTCGAGCAGGCAGGTTGTCTGGCGGCCAGACCTCACTAGTCGCAGGATGTCATCTGGAGAGAGAGGGCAGAAGAGAGGTCAAGGCGTAGGGTAGTTCTGTGTGAGTGAGACCAGTGAACTCAGTAGGCTAAGTGAATTTTTTTCAAAGTGATTGACGAAGTTTTCTGCGGAGGGGGTGGAGGATTAAGGAGGGAATAGAAGGTGGACAAGAGTCCTAGGGTTAGAGGCAGAATCTTGAAATTTAGAGCAGTAGAAAGTTGGTTTAGCAGAGGAAGAGGGAGTGAAAGGATGATCGGTCCTCCAGAAGTTTAATTTTCCTCCATTTTCACTCAGCTGCCTGCAGCCCTGTTCTGTAAGCTCGCAATGAGTCACTCAGCCACAGAGCAGGAGGGGAGGGCCTAGCCGGCCGGAAGGAAAGGGGACAGTGTGAGTCATAGCATGCGGAAAGGGACTAGAGTAATAGAGGCAGAATCAGGATAAAGAGGAGTGAGAGTGAGGATTGCGACGGCACATGACCATCTGTGTAGGGGCTGAGTGGTTAGGTTTGGAGGAAAGGGAGACCAAAAAGGAAACAAAGTAGTGATCAGAGACCTGGAGGGGGGGTTGCAGTGAGATTGGTAGGCGAGCAGCCTCTAGTAAAGATGAGGTCAAGTGTATTGCCTGCCTTGTGAGTGGGAGGTGATTGGGAAAGGGTGTGGTCAAAAGAGGCAAGGAGGGGAAGAGAGAGTTGGAAAGAAATTAATTGAAGGCAGATGTCAGGAGGTTGAAGTCCCCAAGAACGAAGAGCGATGAGCCATCGTCAGGAAATGAACTTGTCAAGCTCATTGAGGAACTCTCCAAGGGCACCTGGTGGGCGATCGATGACAATGTTATGCTTGAGTGGACAAGTAACAGTGACAGCATGGAATTCAAATGAGGAGATGGACATGTGAGAGGGAGAAAATATCAAATCTCCAGTTAGGAGAAATGAGTAGACCTGTGAGATTGGTAGTAGACCTGTGCCGCCCCCGCGTCGACCAGATACTCTCGGACTATGAGAGAAAACATAGTCAGATGAAGAAAGGGCAGCTGGAGTAGCAGTGTTGTCTGTGGTGATCCACATCTCAGCTGGAGTAGCAGTGTTGTCTGTGGTGATCCACATCTCAGCTGGAGTAGCAGTGTTCTCTGTGGTGATCCACGTCTCAGCTGGAGTAGCAGTGTTCTCTGTGGTGATCCACGTCTCAACTGGAGTAGCAGTGTTCTCTGTGGTGATCCACGTCTCAGCTGGAGTAGCAGTGTTGTCTGTGGTGATCCACGTCTCAGCTGGAGTAGCAGTGTTGTCTGTGGTGATCCACGTCTCAGCTGGAGTAGCAGTGTTGTCTGTGGTGATCCAGGTCTCAGCTGGAGTAGGAGTGTTCTCTGTGGTGATCCAGGTCTCAGCTGGAGTAGCAGTGTTCTCTGTGGTGATCCAGGTCTCAGCTGGAGTAGCAGTGTTCTCTGGGGTGATCCAGGTCTCAGCTGGAGTAGCAGTGTTCTCTGTGGTGATCCAGGTCTCAGCTGGAGTAGCAGTGTTCTCTGGGGTGATCCATGTCTCCATCAGGGCCAAAGGGTATATGCTGAGATGAACTCGGCATTCTTGACCACAGATTGGCAGTTCAGAATGCTGCCAGAGACCCCGAATTCCACATGGGTTGTGCGCGCAGGGTACACTAAATTTTAAAGGGTTGCAACCAAGGGGTGGGGAGCGCCTGTAAAGCCTACATGAAGAGGTGCGAACAGGTATAGAAAACACACACAGTTGACAAAGCTACAAAAGAGCAAAATGAGAATCTGTAAATAACTAGGTAAGGTACTCAAGTTAGCGAGTGGTGTGAAGCCCTCCTCGAACAACTCGGCTCAACGATCTTTGTTTGGGAGACGGTCTTTCTTTTGGCGACAAAACCGCCACTGACATGGCCGCTGGGGAAAAGGGGGAGACTGAAGAACTAACAATAATAGCTAATTGCCTAGCAGAGGTGTAGAGCACACCTCCCTGTACTGATTGCCTAGCAGAAGTGAAACCGCTCACCCCTCAATGCAGCCATTGATTACCAAAACAAGTCACAAATTGCCCTGCCCCTTGATCCTGGTTGATGTGTCAACAACTATTTGCAAATTGAGCAGTCAGCAGTTCACACACCAAATAGGCCACTGGGAAAACAGGCAGAACTTAACGTAGATGGCCCTAGCTAGCAAAAAGACTGTACAAGACCACAACAGATAACAAAAAAAAATGATACTTATTACTCCTGGAGATACCTAGATGTATTCCATACAATAAAGAGCCTTGTCTAATCAAGTGGCAAACAAGATTACATTTCCTTGTGGAATATTTGAAAGGAGAATGTATTTTTAACCAAGCCACAAACAAAAGGAATACATTTTCTATGTGGAAACTTCTGAAACAACACATTTCTCAAACAGCCATGGATTATGGCACAGACCTTTTTAAAACATAGTGTTCCCTATTTAACATCTTGTAGACAGCTTTAGACTTTGACTCAAACAAAGCTCAAATGGATTTAAGGTGATCTCCAACGCAACAGCTTGGTGGACTTGAGCTTTTGCGTAGAAATGTACCATACATTTCTGTATGGATCATGAATGGACTTAAAACATGACCCAGCACATAAGAACCTAGTCGAGCAAATGCAATGTTTGGGTTTAGGCTTAATATGGTATGGCCTCACTGGATTCGTTATGATGTCACTACATTCCATCCATCCATCCAATCAATCAGCGGCAGGTAGCCTAGTGGTTAGTGTTGGGCCCGTAACTGAAAGGTTGCCGGATCGAATCCCCGAGCTGACAAGGTATATATCTGTCGTTCTGCCCCTGAACAAGGCAGTTCCTAGGCTGTTCCTAGGCCGTCATTGTAAATAAGAATTTGTTCTTAACTGACATGCCTACTAAAATAAAGGTTAAATAAAATAAAAAATCCATCCATCTCAATACTATGTTACCAACCCTCTGATTTCAGGTCACCGTTTTAAGGTCTCCATCACAGAACCACTGCAAAGATGTTCTAGTCTTCCAGACCCAGCCATACCCCCTCCTCAGGTAAAACGCGTGCAATGTAAAAACTGGCGATATACAGCACTTGAATAAAAATCTCATTTTGTTAGATCTTTTCAGGCCACAAAATTAGCCAAATGTAAAGATGAGTCCACATCCCAGGCCGTCGGCTGTGTAGGCCCATCTATACTCTCAAATGAATGGTAAAAACAAGCACTTCTAATCTGGAAACGACATGGTGCTATACATTTTCTTTTCATTTTGGACGGTGGCATATTATAGCTGAATCTACAAAAGAGGGCTTAGGATGTGGAAACTTTGTTTTTGGATTGCGATGTCCCTTTTAATATGGTGTTTATCATTTTAAATCACTGATACCAGGACAAAGTAGCATAGCAAAAATCTAGGAACAATGCTACATAGTCATACCGCTACGTAACTGTTGTACATCTGTGTAAGCCAGTGCATTGGCACACGTGCAAGTGTGTGTGTACGTGTTGGTCCATTCCTAACCCTCCCACACATGACTAAGTGGTTTAACAAAGTCCACAGTGACCTTTTTGAGCATGTTGTGCTATTTATACTCAGACTTTGATCCTAACGTTACTTGTTGCGCCAGTGTTTTAGTGTCGTGGGATCTTGCTGTGCTTTACCACAGTGACGCAGTGCTGATTTAATAAAGAGCTTAACCAAAAATTAACCTTACTGTGAATGTACAATCTAGAGATTTGATTTACGGTAAACTTAAAACCAATTACTGAAGCCTTACCCAGATAGAGAACCATTTGTAGTTATTCAAACCACTACTAATCTGTGTATTTACACACATTTAAATATGGTTGCCATGCTAGCTATAGTAACAATTTTTTTTATTTTATTTTCCAGCACCTGGTTTTCTGTGATGTTTTAACAAACGTGTACTTCAATTTCTCTTTATAGATTATGTGAAGACTGCATAGGACGTAACGCTGGTGTTTTGCAACAGCAGCTTTCGTGGCTGCCACTCAAACTACAGGAGACTGTGGACAAGAGAGTGTCCTTCTTCAGAATAGGCTCAAACCAGGGAAATGAAAAACAGCTGGACCTGGTTTTAGATTGACAGTATATTTACTTGATTTATATATTTTAGATATATTAGAGTATACCAAGAGGTATTACATGACTTACGTTTTATTGACTGTGTTTAAGTGTGGTTTTCTATTTGTTTTTATCAGAACTTGTTCATTTCACTTTTCTAAAGCTCATTAGGAAATGAGTTTCATTGGTGCTTTAAACTGTATTTTTCTATGACCATTCAGGTCTTCTCGCACAGGTTTGGATGGGAGATTAAAACCTTTGTAAATATTTTTTTTTACAATTGTACAGTCATCAATAGTAGCCCATTTAACTTGACAAAATGAAAACATAGGAAAATAAGGTTGTTGTATTGTCTTTTTAATGTTGATTTAATAAAATGTTGCTGATTTAAAATGTTATTGTTGGTGCTCTATTTAAAAGCCTACTCTTTGGATAGACTGGATACCTGACTGGTTCCATATTCAACAATGCTAGCTACATAGGCTGCGTTTAGACAGGCAGCTCAATTCTAATCAAAAGGCCAATTTGTGAAGAAAAAAAATGCAGAATTGGGCTGCCTGTCTAAATGCAGCTATTTTAAGTAGTTCCTCTTGACGGCTACACATTGGCTGGATCAAGATTTCAAAGAAAGCTCGCAAGATTGGCTAGATTTGACATTGTTGCATTAATGACATGTTCACTTTCTGAAGCCGAAGCAGAGGCATTCTGGCACATAGGCTACTCTTTGGGTATGTAAGAAAAACATGGAGACAAATTCTTAAAATATTGAATTTGAATGCTTCATTGCAAAACTTAGAATTGAAAAATATAAATCATATTTAATTACTAAAACGAATACATTTGACTTAATTTCTGTCAAGCTGTATCACACCACCAATTAAGTATTTTTCGTATGCACAGCGCTGATATTTTAAACCGTTCTTTTAAGACATTTTATTAGTTCTGTCCTCTTAATGTTCTATATTCTGTTTGGTGTCGACCCCAGGAAGAGTAGCTTCTGCTTTCACAACAGCTAATGGGGATCTTAATAAAATACCATTGATTGGTTACTAATTGCACACACCTGCCCCGCCCAAACCAGGTGCTGCTGATTTTAGTGTAACTATGGTAATCAGTAGATACAGACCGGTAGGTATTCTAACAAGTACAATTCTAAACTTTCCAACTTTATGCAACATTTCGGAATAATTAATACATTTAGGGGAATGGAAGTATGGCAGCCACCATTCAATACCGTACACTGCCTAATGGATGCAAGGAAGACTATAAAACTTACGAGGTGTATTAGGGCATTAGGCTGTCCGATTAGTGGACTGTGCACTGAAAATGGCAGTGAGAAGCTTTATTAGCTGAATCAATTGACTTGTAAAATCGTGAATAATAGACCATATGAGCAAAAACCTGGTCGGAGACAATATTCAATTCAAAATGGCACTAATTGTTTTCTTTTCCTTCCTTCCTTCCTTCCGTCTCTTTGGGCTGTAACTTGTTTCCCATATTTTTTACCCCTTTTTTTCCGTCTCCCCATTTCTCCTGGACTAAATCCAGCAGTGGAATGAAACCCTCTGAACGTTGCAGATAGAAAAGTACAACTTGGAGAGGACACTATTCTGTAGTGTTCATGTTTATCCCCCATGGTAAAACAGCCATAACCTTCAACCTGGGTTTTGTTCACTATGACATGCAACAAAGGGTTTTAACGTTTTGCAAAAATTGAGTGTTTCTTATTGAACACGTCTTTCAATAAATTTTCTTCCGTTTGGTGCCTATGCAATCCATGTTTACATTTCTGTCTGCAGTGTTCTGAACGTTTCAACCAATTGAACGAGGCCCAGGGGTTCAGAGAGGTTGGACGTAGTTAGCAGGTAGCATGCCCTGTTTCCCGGTGCGTTCGATACGGCCGTACATCCATCCGTCATCTATCTGTTGTACGTCTGCAATCAGGTCGCCCTCCTGGAGAGACACCTCGTCGGCGTCGGCGGCCGTGTAGCCGTACAGAGCCCGGTAGCGCTTCTGTAGACACATATGGGGACATACTGTATGTCCATGCATGCACACTACACACAATCAACATAGGGCTACATAATTGTGGGTGTTACCTCAATGAACACGTGTACACACACACACACACACACACACACTACAGAGTTAAGCAGAACATATCACCACTATAAAAATAAAAATAAACATTCATAACATTCATTACTGCTCAGCGCATACAGAGAGGAAGATGGACTATACTGTATGACATCACACAGTGATGTACTGCACACATGCACTGCTCTGTGTTGTTCCTTACCCCTCCACTAGGTGGTGGTGCAGCAGCAGAGGGAACATGCACAGGCTCATGCTGGGAGCTGTAGGTCTGAGGGATGGCTGCCTGCGGATCTACAGACACGGAAGACAGGATCAAACGTTACACACTCCACATTCTTATAAGGAGATTCAAGTCAATAGAGTACTAACACTGTATTTACATCAATCACTCCGTAAAACATCTGGCTTTTTCAGAATTTCCACTAGAGGGTGGAATAATGTAGGGCGATTACAATGATAGCCTTTCGATTGATAAACATTACAGTGATAACCTTTCAAAAGATCAACCTATTATACGGAATAGTACACAATAGCATCTCGATGAGAGTCAAACATGACAGTTGTTTAGGGGACTTTTTGTGTAATTTGTAATCTGCTCATGAAGTGATTTTAATATATGGTGTACTTCAATAAACCTGAAGCTTTTTTTTAAACATATAAACATATAAAAGTCAAAGAGAGTTCTTTGATATGAAACAGGTTATAAAATATCTTACAAACTATTAGGGGGTAATTTGCAGACTGTTAAAATAACCCAAAATATAGAGTGCTTTTAATATGGTGTATCATAGTTAAACCTCAAGCTTTTGTTTTATCATATAAACCAAAATGATAATTACATCAGTCAGGAAAAACCTGAACATTCCAGAATGAGTGAAAACAACTCTTGGCAGTTCTGGGCCATTGTGACATCACCACAGCATAACAATGTGAGCCACAAGGAGTAAATAAAACACAGACCATTCCATTGACCAGATTGGTGCACAGTCAACAAATCAAATCGAACAAATTGAATATTCCTCAAATCCATCATGATTTATGTAATGTAACAGGCCCACAATGTGGTTACTTAAATCCGGTTTGGATATATTTGGCTGTTTTCGCAGCACAACATTTATACGTTTTCAGGTTTAGGAGAAGTAAATGCTAACTCCCATTCATACAAAAGTTAGACTTATTATTAAGAATGGCTCACCCTGTGTAAAAAAAATAGCTGCTTACCTTTATTCAGATTAGAACGTTATTTGACCGGTAGGCCACAATTTGTGTGGCTCCAGAGCTGTGTCAGAACGGGCAGTCAGCAACACAGGGGCCCCCCAAGGAACGGTCCTGCTCACCCTCTACACCTCGCACTTCAGATATAACTCTGAAACATGCCACCTACAGAAGTTCTCGGATGACTCCGCAATTGTAGGGTGCATCAGGGGTGGACAGGAGGAGGAGTACAGGAGCACAATCAGTGACTTTGTGTTGTGGTGTGAGCAGAACCACCTTCAGCTCAACATCAGCAAAACAAAGGAGATGCTGGTGGACTTCAGGAGAACCAAGGCACAACCGAATGCAGTCCCTATACAGGGAATCGATGTGGAAATGGTTGGGTCATACAAGTTCCTGGGAGTCCATATGGACAACAGGCTGGAATGGGCTAGTAACACCGGGGCTCTGTACAAAAAGGGCCAGAGCCGACTCTACTTTCTGAGGAGGTCCTTCAACGTGTGCAGTAAACTACTGCATACCTTCTACCAGTCTGTGGTGGCCAGTGCCATCTTTTTTGCAGTGGTGTGCTGGGGCGCCAACATAAAAGCCAGTGATGCTTCTCGGGTAAATAAGCTGATCAGGAAGGCTAGCTCTGTTCTGGGGATTAGCCTTGACACTCTAGAGGAGGTGGTGGAGAGACGGATCCTGGCCAAACTGCTAGCCATCATGGACAACGTCACCCACCCTCTGCATGCCATGGTTATGACGCAGAGGAGCACCTTCAGTCACAGACATCCCACCACGGTGTGCCAGAGAGCGCTACAGGAGGTCTTTCCTGCCGGTCTGTATATACATATTCATATACAGTTGTTATATCATATCACGTGCAATATTGTAAGTAATTCTTGGACTTAACTTACGTAGTCATTCACTCATGAATGCATATTAGTATCCTGTCAGTTGTATCTTTTTTCATTGCTTTTAGTATATTGAATGTGCAATACGTGCATTTATCTGTAATTAAACCCTGTACTAAGGACTGTATTTTAAGGGAATTACTATTATTACCCCAAATTATATCATACACACATTTAGCTATTTAAGTATCTCTTCCTGTCATTTACCTGTACAGTTAATGTAACCATGCAAATATTCACCTACCTGTTCATTTAACCAGTCTGTATATTAAGTAAACTATTATTACCCTCGCTTATATCATACGCACTTTTAGCAATTTAAGTATTTCTCTGCCATTGACCTGTATAGTATAGTTAACACTCTGTAACAATGTATAGTGTACATATTCACCCATACTATGCAATGTCTTTTTATAGATTTTTTGCACTCCAGACTTCTTGTATTTCTATACCTTTTCATACTGCCGCTCTATGTATCATGTATCGTGTATCTGTCTTTTGTGTACTTTCGTTGTGGCATTTTGCAGGAGATGCTAAATGTGTTTATGTTAATTAACGGTAAATTACCTAGGTTTTAATTAATGGTCAATTACCCAGCCCCCTAGGTTTTAATTAATGGTCAATTACCCAGCCCCCTAGGTTTTAATTAATGGTCAATTACCCAGCCCCCTAGGTTTTAATTAATGGTCAATTACCCAGCCCCCTAGGTTTTAATTAATGGTCAATTACCCAGCCCCCTAGGTTTTAATTAATGGTCAATTACCCAGCCCCCTAGGTTTTAATTAATGGTCAATTACCCAGCCCCCTAGGTTTTTAATTCTATAAATATCTGTCTTAAAATGTACAGCTGTCAACTGGAAGCCAATCTTAAACTTTCCAATAATTAATTCATACATTTTTGGTAATGACTTGGAAGTATGGCAGTCACCATCCAATTCTATTCTGTACACTGCCTAATACTATAGATGCAAGGACATAGACATTTAAAACAATTTGTAGCATTATGGTATCAGGCTGTCTGATAGTGGACTGTCTCCCTCCCTCCTCCCTCCCTCCCTAACATCACCCCCCCCCCCCCTCTCTCTCTCCCTCCCTCTCTGCCTCCCTCCCTATTTCCCTCACCCCCTCCCTAACATCCTCCCTCTCTCCCTCCCTAACATCCTCCCTCTCTCTCTCTCTCTCTCTCCCTCCCTCTCTGCCTCCCTCCCTACTTCCCTCACTCCCTCCCTAACATCCTCCCTCCCTCCCTCCCTCTTTCATTCTGTTACAGTATGCTTTTTATAGTGTGTGTGTGTATGCACGTACTCGTGTGTGGGGAGTATTTACCTTGACTGGCATTCACTGGAGGTGGGGCATCACTACTGATTCTGCTCTTCTCAAATTCCTCATGATACTTTATCTGCAGACAGACAGACAGACAGACAGACAGACAGACAGACAGACAGACAGACAGACAGACAGACAGACAGACAGACAGACAGACAGAATGGAGACATCATACGTTGTACTGTGAGAGAATACTGCACTTTATAGATAGTTCCAGAAGGGGTCACTATGTTGCCAAATTCTGCCCACAACAACGCAGTAGTGTAGGTTTTTGTGAAGTAACATCTTTGGAGGTATTGAGAAAAACAAAGAGACAAGACAACAATGATTTAACAATTAATACTGTTGCAACCAAGTTAACCCCTGATCACATAACTTTGGTATGAGGTTTACTCTAAAGTTCTAAAAAGAGATCACCCATCCACAACTATGGGCTAAGAAAATCCTACAATGTTTCCTTTCCTTGTCTCCTTTCCTTCATGACCACTTGTCTTAAAGGTCTGGATAGGGTTAGTAGTTCTCATAAACCAGTATCAAGTGTGTATAGCTCTTATAAACCATTAGCAAGTGTATCTAGTAACCCTTATAGGAGACAAGTGGCCATGAAAGGAAAGGAAACGATCTGTCCGAACTGTGAACAACTACTGGAATGCAGCCATTGAAATCTGAGGATGGAGTAAAGAGAGGACTGAATGTCCAGAGGAAGCGAAGTGCAGCCCTATGTAACCCTTCGTCCTCAGACGACCTGAAGTAAACAAACGAGGGAACTAAACAAACTACTAGGGAGCTTTAGAACGAGAGGAAAAGAGGGGGGGGGGGGGGGTGGGGGGGGAATATAGACTATGCGAAAGACAAGAAAACTGAGAAAATAGCTAGAATAGAATAAAGCCAGTAACAGCTAGAGACATACTGAGGCAAGCATTCAGAAAAAACAGAGAGAGGGAGAGAGAGAGAGAGAGAGAGGGGGGGAGAGAGGGAGAGAGAGAGAGAGAGAGAGAGAGAGAGGGAGAGGGAGAGGGAGGGAGAGAGAGAGAGAGAGGGAGAGAGGGAGAGAGGGAGAAAGAGAGAAAGAGAGAGAGAGAGAGAGAGAGAGAGAGAGGGAGAGAGGGGGAGAGGGAGAGAGAGAGAGGACACATCTAGACAGAAACACAGAGAGTAAGAGGAAAGAACGAAAGGAGATATAAAAGATAAAACATAAACAGACAGAACTAGGAGAGAGTCAGTGGAGGGGAATATGTCAGAACTAGGAGAGAGTCAGTGGAGGGGAATATGTCAGAACTAGGAAAGAGTCAGTGGAGGGGAATATGTTAGAACTAGGAAAGAGTCAGTGGAGGGGAATATGTCAGAACTAGTAAAGAGTCAGTGGAGGGGAATATGTCAGAACTAGGAGGGAGTCAGTGGAGGGGAATATGTCAGAACTAGGAGGGAGTCAATGGAGGGGAATATGTCAGAACTAGGAGGGAGTCAGAGGAGGGGAATATGACAGAACTAGGGGGGTGTCAGAGGAGGGGAATATGACAGAACTAGGGGGGAGTCAGAGGAGGGGAATATGTCAGAACTGGGAGGGAGTCAGAGGAGGGGAATATGACAGAACTAGGGGGGAGTCAGAGGAGGGGAATATGACAGAACTAGGGGGGAGTCAGTGGATGGGAATATGACAGAACTAGGGGGGAGTCAGAGGAGGGGAAAATATGTCAGAACTAGGGGGGAGTCAGTGGAGGGGAATATGTCAGAACTAGGGGGGAGTCAGTGGAGGGGAATATGTCAGAACTAGGGTGGAGTCAGAGGGAGGGGAATATAGACTATGCGAAAGACAAGAAAACTGAGAAAATAGCTAGAATAGAATAAAGCCAGTAACAGCTAGAGACATACAGAGGCAAGCATTCAGAAAAAACAGAGAGAGGGAGAGAGGGAGAGAGAGAGAGGGGGGGGAGAGAGAGGGAGAGGGAGAGAGAGAGAGAGAGAGAGAGAGAGAGAGGGAGAGGGAGAGGGAGAGAGAGAGAGAGAGGGAGAGAGGGAGAAAGAGAGAAGGAGAGAGAGAGAGAGAGAGAGAGAGAGGGAGAGAGGGGGAGAGGGAGAGAGAGAGAGGGAGGGAGAGAGAGAGGGAGAGAGAGAGGGAGAGAGGGGGAGAGGGAGAGAGAGAGAGGGAGGGAGAGAGAGAGGGAGAGGGAGGGAGAGGGAGGGAGAGAGAGAGAGAGAGAGGACACATCTAGACAGAAACACAGAGAGTAAGAGGAAAGAACGAAAGGAGATATAAAAGATAAAACATAAACAGACAGAACTAGGAAAGAGTCAGTGGAGGGGAATATGTCAGAACTAGGAGGGAGTCAGTGGAGGGGAATATGTCAGAACTTGGGGGCATTCAGTGGAGGGGAATATGTCAGAACTAGGAGAGAGTCAGTGGAGGGGAATATGTCAGAACTAGGAGGGAGTCAGTGGAGGGGAATATGTCAGAACTTGGAGAGAGTCAGTGGAGGGGAATATGTCAGAACTAGGAGGGAGTCAGTGGAGGGGAATATGTCAGAACTAGGAGGGAGTCAATGGAGGGGAATATGTCAGAACTAGGAGGGAGTCAGAGGAGGGGAATATGACAGAACTAGGGGGGTGTCAGAGGAGGGGAATATGACAGAACTAGGGGGGAGTCAGAGGAGGGGAATATGTCAGAACTAGGAGGGAGTCAGAGGAGGGGAATATGACAGAACTAGGGGGGAGTCAGAGGAGGGGAATATGACAGAACTAGGGGGGAGTCAGTGGAGGGGAATATGACAGAACTAGGGGGGAGTCAGAGGAGGGGAAAATATGTCAGAACTAGGGGGGAGTCAGTGGAGGGGAATATGTCAGAACTAGGAGGGAGTCAGTGGAGGGGAATATGTCAGAACTAGGGTGGAGTCAGAGGGGAGGTGAATATGACAGAACTAGGGGGGAGTCAGAGGAGGGGAATATGTCAGAACTAGGAGGGAGTCAGTGGAGGGGAATATGTCAGAACTAGGAGGGAGTCAGTGGAGGGGAATATGTCAGAACTTGGGGGCATTCAGTGGAGGGGAATATGTCAGAACTAGGAGAGAGTCAGTGGAGGGGAATATGTCAGAACTAGGAGAGAGTCAGTGGAGGGGAATATGTCAGAACTAGGAAAGAGTCAGTGGAGGGGAATATGTCAGAACTAGGAAAGAGTCAGTGGAGGGGAATATGTCAGAACTAGTAAAGAGTCAGTGGAGGGGAATATGTCAGAACTAGGAGGGAGTCAGTGGAGGGGAATATGTCAGAACTAGGAGAGAGTCAATGGAGGGGAATATGTCAGAACTAGGAGGGAGTCAGAGGAGGGGAATATGACAGAACTAGGGGGGTGTCAGAGGAGGGGAATATGACAGAACTAGGGGGGAGTCAGAGGAGGGGAATATGTCAGAACTGGGAGGGAGTCAGAGGAGGGTAATATGACAGAACTAGGGGGGAGTCAGAGGAGGGGAATATGACAGAACTAGGGGGGAGTCAGTGGAGGGGAATATGACAGAACTAGGGGGGAGTCAGAGGAGGGGAAAATATGTCAGAACTAGGGGGGAGTCAGTGGAGGGGAATATGTCAGAACTAGGAGGGAGTCAGTGGAGGGGAATATGTCAGAACTAGGGGGGATTCAGTGGAGGGGAATATGTCAGAACTAGGGGGGAGTCAGAGGAGGGGAATATGTCAGAACTAGGAGGGAGTCAGTGGAGGGGAATATGACAGAACTAGGAGGGAGTCAGTGGAGGGGAATATGACAGAACTAGGAGGGAGTCAGTGGAGGGGAATATGTCAGAACTAGGAGGGAGTCAGAGGAGGGGACAATGTCAGAACTAGGGGGGAGTCAGTGGAGGGGAATATGACAGAACTACGAGGGAGTCAGAGGAGGGGAATATGACAGAACTAGGGGGGAGTCAGTGGAGGGGAATATGTCAGAACTAGGAGGGAGTCAGTGGAGGGGAATATGTCAGAACTAGGGGGGATTCAGTGGAGGGGAATATGTCAGAACTAGGGGGGAGTCAGAGGAGGGGAATATGTCAGAACTAGGAGGGAGTCAGTGGAGGGGAATATGACAGAACTAGGAGGGAGTCAGTGGAGGGGAATATGTCAGAACTAGGAGGGAGTCAGTGGAGGGGAATATGTCAGAACTAGGAGGGAGTCAGAGGAGGGGAATATGACAGAACTAGGGGGGTGTCAGAGGAGGGGAATATGACAGAACTAGGAGGGAGTCAGTGGAGGGGAATATGTCAGAACTAGGAGAGAGTCAGAGGAGGGGAATATGTCAGAACTAGGGGGGAGTCAGAGGAGGGGAAAATGTCAGAACTAGGAGGGAGTCAGTGGAGGAAAATATGTCAGAACTAGGAGGGAGTCAGAGTAGGGGAATATGACAGAACTAGGGGGGAATCAGGAGGGGAATATGACAGAACTAGGGGGGAGTCAGAGGAGGGGAATATGTCAGAACTAGGGGGGAGTCAGTGGAGGGGAATATGTCAGAACTAGGGGGGAGTCAGTGGAGGGGAATATGTCAGAACTAGGGGGGAGTCAGGGAGGGGAATATGACAGAACTAGGGGGGAGTCAGAGGAGGGGAATATGACAGAACTAGGAGGGAGTCAGTGGAGGGGAATATGACAGAACTAGGAGGGAGTCAGAGGAGGGGAATATGTCAGAACTAGTAGGGAGTCAGAGGAGGGGAATATTTTAGAACTAGGGGGGAGTCAGTGGAGGGGAATATGACAGAACTAGGAGGGAGTCAGTGGAGGGGAATATGACAGAACTAGGAGGGAGTCAGAGGAGGGGAATATTTCAGAACTAGGAGGGAGTCAGAGGAGGGGAATATTTTAGAACTAGGGGGGAGTCAGTGGAGGGGAATATGACAGAACTAGGGGGGAGTCAGAGGAGGGGAATATGTCAGAACTAGGAGGGAGTCAGTGGAGGGGAATATGACAGAACTAGGAGGGAGTCAGAGGAGGGGAATATGTCAGAACTAGGAGGGAGTCAGAGGAGGGGAATATTTTAGAACTAGGGGGGAGTCAGTGGAGGGGAATATGACAGAACTAGGGGGGAGTCAGAGGAGGGGAATATGTCAGAACTAGGGGGGAGTCAGAGGAG
>CM042386.1:16855377-16860377 GCA_023634145.1 Thymallus thymallus | reverse complement strand
ACAGACACAAAGTCATAAAAACAGATTTTAAACCTAACCCTAACCTTAACCCTAACCTTAACCACACTGCTAACCCTAATGCCTAACCCTAACCTTAAATTCATTTTTGTTTGCATACATTTTTACAATATAGCCAATTTTGACTTTGCAGCTGGCCTATCTAAGGGGAAATGTCTCAGTTCTGCCTCCAGGACAAGACTCATGCCATTAAAGATCAACATGCGATATCAAAAGGCAGAAATTGCTGGTGCTTTGTGTAAAGTAGATGACAGAACAGTATTCTAAGTCACAAGTCACAACATTAATTTTACACACTATAGAATTTAATGAAACTTACAGGGTTTACTCTCCAGCTTTGAAATAGGTGTTGCAAAATATATTTGTAAATTATATAATAATGAATATAATTTTTATATACGATTATATAATTATAATTTAGCTTCCAGATTTCACAGAAGAAGTAATCTTTAAGAAGGCTTTTAAGAGTTTCAATATCTAACATGAACCGAGATCGAGGTCCGAGACTGGTGACTGAGACTGCCATGGCATATGGTTTACATAATTTTCATGCTCATCAAAGCATTCAGTTACTACCTGTTACCGTGTGGATGGGGGCATTGTCATCCTATGTGGCCATCATAGCCAAAATAATGTCCTTAAACAATTGCCTAATTAACTCAGGAAGCACACCTGTGTGGAAGCACCTGCTTTCAATATAGTTTGTATCCTCATTTACTCAAGTGTTTCTTTTACCTGGACAAGGTCAAATATGGAGACAATGTGGTGGAAAGAGAAGAAATCCAATATGCTCTTTGAATGAACCACCAGTCAAACATATAAAAGTCCATTAAAAATTAGCCTGGTTGCTGCTCTGGGTAGAAAAACACTTGCAAGAGGCGCTCGCTAATGGGTCAACAGAGAGAGCGCTCTTTTCATCACTCAAGGTAATTGGCGTCAGTGGAGCCATGGCTTAAGGGAGGAAAAGAGGAACCCACTCAACGTTATTGATGACCGTTTCTCCAAGAGAGCACAGGCTCCAATAAGCTTTCGCAGGTGCAGAGGGAAATAATGTGAAGGGTACAAACACTCAGTGACACACATATATGGAGACACGAATGCATGCACACACGCAAACACACACACACACACACACCAACTTATACAAGGCCTTGATAATGATATATACACACATACAGTTGTGGCGTATTTTTAAAAAAATCTTTAGGCTACTGCAGGTGCAAACAGACACAAACAAGCTGTAACCTATCATATCACATGCAATATTGTAAGTAATTATTGGACTTAACTTACGTAGGCATTCACTCAGGAATGCATATTAGTATCCTGCCAGTTGCACCTTTTCTCATTGCTTTTAGTATATCGAATGTACAATACGTGCAGTTGTCTGTAATTAAACCCTGCGCACTAAGGACTGTATTGTAAGGGAATTACTATTATTACCCCAAATGATATCATACACACATTTAGCTATTAAAGTATCTCTTCCTGTCATTTACCTGTACAGTTTGTGTAACCATGCAAGTATTCACTTATCTGTAAATATAACTGTATACCTAACTGTACAGCTAATTTCACCATGCAAAATGTTCACTTACCTGTTCATTTACCCAGTCTGTCTATTAAGTAAACTATTATTACCCTCGCTCATATCATACGCATTTTTAGCTACTGAAGTATTTCTCTGCCATCAACCTGTATAGTATAGTTAACCAACCACTCATACTATGCAATGTCTCATTTATAGCTTTTATTTTTTTGCACTCCAGATATCTTGTATTTCTATACTGTTTCATACTGCCGCTCTATGTATCATGTACCGTGTATCTGTCTTTTGTGTACTTTCGCTGTGGCATTTTGCACCTGCCCTGTGTTTTGTTGTAGCTGCTTGACAATGAAATGTCCCCCCCCGGGGGATCAATAAAGTACATATCTATCTATCTATCTATCTAAAATAAGCACAGACAGACACAAACAAGCTGTAAAGCGTAGACATAACACACAACTGTACTGCGCCACAGACAAAACTGATGAAAAAAAGGCCATACCAGTCGGATAGGCAGCTAATAGCTAAGAGCCTTCTTCCTGTGAAACCAACAGTTTCGCCTCAGTCTTTGTAACTATTGCTGCATGTGTGTGTGTGTGTTTTTGGTTTTACTATATAAAAAATATTTAAAAACAAGAAAAATCTGGATAAGCGGGGACATTTCGGCAGTACCCACAAGGAAAAAGGTTATTTTAGGCATAGGGGTTAGGGTTAGGGTTAGGGTTAGGGTTAGGACAGGATTCTCCAACTCCAAGCTCTACCGTCCTGTAGGTTTTCACTCCAACTGATCTAGTGCACCTGATTCTAATAATTAGCTGGTTGGTAAACTGAACCAGGTTAGTTACAGGAGGGACAACCTACAGGAGGGTAGCTCTCCAGGAACTGAGTTGGAGAACCCTGGGTTAGGAGTCAGGAGTTAGGGTTAAGTTTAGGGGTTTGGTGTTAAGGTTAGGGTTAAATTAAGGGTCTAGGGTTAAGTTTAGGATTAGGATTAGGATTAGGATTAGGATTAGGATTAGGTGTTAGGGAATATACGATTTTGAATGAGAATCAATAGTTTTGTCCCCACAAGGATAGTAAAACAAACTTGTGTGTGTGTGTGTGTGTGTGCTCTCTCATTCCATAGGCCATTCTATTGATGTATGAATCTGCGGCTTATTATTATTATACCATATATAGGACCTTATTGTCTTCCACTTATTATTATTATACCATATATAGGACCTTATTGTCTTCCACTTATTATTATTATACCATATATAGGACCTTATAATCTTATGTCATTAGCAACATCCTAATATTGCGGCCAAGATGCCTGGGCAAGTCCACTAGAAGTGATGCGGGGGAGGAGAGAAATATCAACCTAGCGTTTGTTCTTTGTTACGCGTCAATACATCACAGTACGGAGGAGCAGACTGGTCAATAAACTAATCAAATCTGAATTTTAAGGGGTATTGACTTGAGTTCCCTGGATCTGCTATAATTCTGATCCAAACAAGCCAAGTGTGGTGTTGTAGGACAAGGTTAGTCAGAGGGTACTGCGGGGTCTCTGTCTCGCTTCTCAGCTTCAGTCTAAAAACACTTAACGTTCCAGCACCCTTTTCACTCCTGTCAACTTATTAAATTCAGAGGAGTTGTTGCTAGCTGCTGCTAAAATGATAACATCATTCAGACATTCAAAGTTTTGTTGTTTTGTTTTCATCGTCACTGAATGAATGAATAAATTAATGAATGGATGGATGGATGGATGGATGGATGGATGGATGGATGAATGTATTTGATCCATTGGGTTGAACACACATCATGACCAGGGATCTTGTTGTGTAGATGTGAGTGACTGCGGTCAAACCCAGGTCTCGTGCCACAAGACGAGGTTTTCATAGGCATTAGCTCGTCTTCAGGTCTCTGGCAAGGTTACTCATTACTCGAGAGTGGTTCACCAAACCACCTTTGTTATCCTTACATGGAGACAGTGAAATTATAGTGCTTTGTCAAATTGTGTTTGAATTCTAGAATTGCTAGGTGCGTACACGGATCTCAAGTTACGATTCAGCCCTTAATGAGTGCACCCTGCTATTCTGAACGACCAGTGTCAGTGGTTTTGTCGTTCCCCAGCTCCTGTCTATCCATGCTAAACCTAACGTCTCCACTTCTCTTTCCACAGCTGCAGCGGCTAAAGCGCTCCTTGTCTTTCAAGTCAGTGATGCGCAGCAAGAGCGTGGACAACTTCTTCCAGCGCCCCAGCAACGGGGAAGTCCGCCTGCCCTCTGGGATCATCCACGAGCCTCCGCTGCCCTCCTCGCCACCACCCTTCGGGGAGACGCCGCTGACCTGCGAGCGCTCACCCTCCCTCTCCCCGTCGCTCAGCCCCAACCCCTCGCTTTCGTCCCACTCGCCCTCCCTCAGTCCCTCCCTCTCCCTGACCTCCAAAGCCCAGCTGCAGGGCCATCTCCAGGCCCGGCTAGTGAAGACCCATTGTTTCCAGGAGCATGTGTTCCGCCGGCCGACTTGCTGCCAGCAATGCAAACACGTGATCCAGGGTAGGTCGATTCAGGTCCAGTATCCCCTTAATGCAATGCAGTGACATGAAATGCAAATGATATTCTGGTAGATCATGTCTCTTAGGGCAGACTACTGACTACTGAGAAACAGTAGTAGCACATCCAACACAATCTAACAATCCCGTGGCATCAGTGCAATGTTTCCGTGAAAGTTTGAGCTCTTGTGGCCAAATGGCAAGTTAGGATTTTGATTGTGGATGAGCGTAGATGTGGCTGATTATCACACACGTTGCCAATAACATCACTCATCAAAAGGATCTCACTTTGACATTTTATAACCTAGTCCTAGTTGATTGATTGATTTTATTATTGATTGATTGAGCTGAGGCTACTGTCGCTGAGGCTACTGTCATGAGTGGTATGTACAGTACAGTACAGTACAGTACAGTAAAGTACAGTACAGTACTATAGTAACCTGGCTTTCCATCTGTGCAGGGAACTCCAAGCAGGGTCTGCGCTGTAAAGCCTGTAAGCTGGGCGCCCACCTCTGGTGCTCCTCTGAACTGTCCCAACAGCCCTGCACAGGAAAGGTGAGTCAACTGTCCTAGATTCAGATTTCCCCACAGCTGTCTTGTCATCAACCATTACAACCTAAGTAGTGAACTGATCTAGAGTTAGATATCTACTGCTTTCCGATCCTCAACAATTACGGTCTAAATATTATTTTTGGGGGGGCATGGTGGGCCCAGTACCCTCACTAAGACCAAGGTGGGCTTGCGGGGGGCTGCATTTAGTCTCAAAGTCCCAATCTTGTTAAAAGAGGATGACCGTTTTTTTCCGCGAGAGGAGCCAAAAGGAGGAAAGAGGGGTTATAAATGCGAAGAGAGTTGACCGTTGACAACCCAGCAAAAGAAAAGAGAGAAGAAGAGGGCGGA
>CM042386.1:16800377-16845377 GCA_023634145.1 Thymallus thymallus | reverse complement strand
GAGAACAGGAGGGCTTCTTAAAGAAAAACTAACAGGTCTGTGAGAGACGGAATTCTTACTGGTTGGTAGGTGATCAAATACTTATGTCATGCAATAAAATGCAAATTAATTATTTAAAAATCATACAATGTGATTTTCTGGATTTTTGTTTTAGATTCCGTCTCTCACAGTTGAAGAGTACCTATGATAAAAATTACAGACCTCTACATGCTTTGTAAGTAGGAAAACCTGCAAAATCAGCAGTGTATCAAATACTTGTTCTCCCCACTGTATATACTGTACACTAGTGATGGGTCAGCTATTTCTTCACCTGCACCTGCACCTGCCCACACTTGCTAATAACCCATCTGCAACCGCCTGGCTATATATGATAACGTGAAAATCTGAGGCCCGCACCCGACCCAAACCCGCAAATATAGAAAATGCGCTGGTTCTAGAAGACTAAATAAGCACTTTCATCTCTGCTTCACTCGCGCAGCGAAGACGTTTAGGGACCGGGGAGAAAACAATATCAATAAAAAACAGGAACGTTTTTTCATGCAACTTTTTTAAATGACATCCGTTTGACTAGTTGTAAAAACAAAAACATGTTTTTCATAAGATTTCAGTTTGGCTTGGATGCATATATTCTATGTGGTTGGAATACGACCAGCTTTTATGGTGGTGATAAAGATTCACCTTTACAGACGGTCCCTAACCATGCATTAACTCTCTCGAGATGCTGAAAGAAATAAATCATATTTCTCCACTCCTGTTCCTGAGTAAAAATGTACACTGCAAGAAATGCTTAAATCTGCAGGAGTTCATATTGTATTAGGCTATGTGAGAGGTTATAGATTTCAGTTAGGCTACTATATAGCATTTAAACAGTACAGTTCCCTTGACGTGCCATTTTTAAGTCCCCGTCTTGTGGTTGTCGAATTTGTATAGCGCTTCACAATCGTCACACATAATATAGTCATTCTTAATAAATTGTCATTCGTAACATATCATACGATATTAATGATGAACATACACAAATTAATACATACATACAAAACGTTCCCCTGAGTCCAGGTTGTGCAGTTAGGCCCTAAAGCTTAGGCTTAGGCTTTGCACTAACGCCAGATAAAAATAATTTAATGTAGCCCATAGATATGAATTGCATGCGAATTATACATTTATGGATTTTTATGCATTTTTTTCTCTTTATTCAACCCGAACGCCACACAATATTTCCTGACCCTAAAACCTGCCCGCGCCGCGGGGACCAAGGTTTTTATGAGACAACCGATGCATCACAAATACAGTACATCTCCATGGAGCGTTCTTAGACAATGGAGAGAGTAGTGGCTTTATCTAGGTACAAGTTGCCCATAAGCACAGATCTAGGATCATCTTAACTTCCCCCAATTCTACCTGTAACCATTAGTTGGGGAAAATCAAAACTGACCTTAAATCAGTGTCTTTTGGCAACTTTGGTTTAACAGAGCTAGTAGTCAGTAAGTGGAGCAGGTTGTAATGAAAGTTTTATGCGCTTTGCTTTTTGGTTTGGCCTAATGGAGGTAAGGTGAGCACTGAAGAAAAGTCAATCGTCAGCTCACACTCAGCTAAGAATAAACAAAACAGATGCACGCAAACACGTTGGGACACGCGCGTTCACTTACAGAAAGTGCTGTAACTGCATGCATGCGTCATTTGTCTATTGGCATCCGGCGTTTACCCACCTTTTTATCACTACATCCCTGGGAGTAAATCATTGTCTTAACTATGTTCTGCTGTGTTTGTTCACAGGGGAAAAGCAAAGACAAGCTGGGTTTCTTCCCCGCCAACTTTGTACAGAGAGTGCGCCCAGGTGAGCGTGTGTGGAAGGTCACGGGTGGTTTCCATGGTGACCGTGACAGAGGGCAGATGACTGTGAAAGAGTCTCAGGTATGCTGACAGACACACACGCACACACACGCAGTCTTGCACAGCTAACCTTGTGGGAACATACAATTCAGTCCCATTCAAAATCAAAATTTCCATAAAACCTAACCCTAACCTTAACCCTAACCTTAAGCCAAAAACCTAACCTTAACCCTAAAACTAACCCTGCGTGGACGTGCGTGGACGTGTTTAAGTACAGTTAAACACTTCCACGCACACACGCACGCGCACACAGACAAGCCCCTAAACACACACCTTTCTTTTCTGAAACTAGATCTGTGTGGGGAAGAACGAAGAGCTGGATGGTTTCCTAAAACTGAGTAGTGGGAAGAAGAGAGGTCTAGTCCCTTCCAAGTACCTTCTGGAGATATGACTTCTGTAAAAGAGGGGAATTCCCGACCCTCGTTCTGCCCTGAAGACCACCCTCTATCAGGAGCGCTTCCCTAACACCTCACAGACTGCCAACTCCCTCGATGTGGAAATGGACCCTCCCACCACCACCAGAAAACATAGAGAGAGAAGGAGAATATGGTGGACACTGGTCAGGATCGATTTGGTATCACTGCTTTGTTTGGAGTGGTGGAATATTTTTTAGAGAATGGAAGGGGGAAGGCTTCTGTTGAGCTAGCTGCTTTACCTCACACTCTTTCACCTGTTCACACACAGACACACACACACACACACACACACACACACACACTGCACAAAGACACAGACGCTAACAATTTCTCTGGAGCTTGGGCCGGCGTGACTGTAGCAGGCAGTGCTTGTCTGAAATATGTATGCATACCTCACAATCTACACAAGCACAGCTTCTGCTTGAGCCAAGGTGGAGAAGACTGGCAGTTTTTCGCCCCGTGCGGTCGTGTGACCTTTTGGATTTCATGTGAAAGTGAAATTTGGACGTTTTTGTGAGTCCAAGTTCTGTAGCATTTTATTGTAGCAGCTTGTTGCGACAAAGCTCTTTCCTTTGAGGTTGTCCTCCCAGCCAGATATGGTATAGCCGCATTCCCTGTGGCACAGATTATTTAGAACATTGGGCAAACCAAAGTGGGTAGGTGGTGGGGGTAGAAGGGAGCCTTATGCTTGATTTGTGGATTGTAGCTTGGACAATGTAATTGAAAGTGTACTGTTGAGTTGAGTAAAATGTATTGATGCATGCTTCACTCACTCCCTGACCGTTGAGAGGTTTGTTCAGGTCCTAACATTTTGTCTTTGCTAACCCCCTTCTTTGCTTTACATTGGTCTACCCCATTTCACAATTTGTTTAGCTAAATGGCTAACCGTGTTTTTTTGTGCAAAATGGCTGCCGTGGCATCATCCAGGTCGGTGCTACAAATACCTGTAGGTGGTGGATGAGGTTTAAAGTGCTCCGAGCATCTGGAAAAGCGCTATATAAATCCAATCCATTATCATGAGTGATCTTTACTAGTAAGAAGGGTTTAGCCAGGAGAGCGAGGGGAGACAGACACACATGTTAATCCTGCTGTGATGTCCCTGTCCTCGGATCCCATTTATAATCAAATCAAATCAAATGTTATTTACCACACGCGACGAATCCAACTGGTGTAGACTTTACCGTGAAATGCTTGCTTACGAGCCCTTCCCAACGATGCAGAGGGCTTAGTGTCTAGCACTCTCTCCCTCTCTGTGATCACTAAAGGCTTAGCTCTGTGACTGCAGCAGAGGTCACAGAGGTCACAGCACTGAGACAGTGTGGCATGATAAGACACTGGGACATAAGGCTTAACCTAAACGTCTCAGATTCCTCCCTCAATATGGGCTCCTCCATAGGCCTCTGGATGTCAGCCATTTTCATAGCATTTTATTGTAAGTTAGTAAATTGAATGTGTTGGGATGCAACCGCCCGACGCAATTCTTTGTTTATTTTCACATGTATGATATCCTCAACCCTTTGGGTGTTACTGGTTTTCATGCTGTGTTTGTTGTGTATCCCGCTGAATTCCTGTTGATGTCATTACTTCATTTGCTGATTTTAATCCACTCTAGGGCAGTAGCAGTCAGAAGCTGTCTTGGCAATAACCACTCGTTCATATGAATATATGTAAATAGAACAATGGTGAAACTGTGTATGTATTCAATTATCATGGCATTAACCATGTGGTATCCAGCTATCAAAGAGTTCACTGTTTTTGGTAATGGCATTCATTCCATACCTAATATATCAGCATTGAGACTTAACAGCACAACCCAACCACAGGACGTTGCACTCTACCCATTCTAGTCAATCTATATCTTTCACTCTAGGATTTCTTGGCCATCAAGGAGTGGGTTCACCAAGCATTGGAGTAATACGATGCACTCCAGGACATTTTCACACACAATATCGCACTTGAATTGTATAATATTTCTGTAGTGCTCAAGGGATGACATTTCATGAGAGCAACAGTACTTTTTTTGTATATGATTTTAAAGCTATTTGTTTACAAATGAAGACAATTAAGTAAAAAGCTTGGTAGAATAATATTTTCTCCTAATCAATGGTTGTATTTTATTAGTCAAAATTACCACTGGAGTGACTTTATATCTTACAGCTTTAAAGAATAGCTGCATAATAGAGGTTTTAGAGGCATAACGAGTATAGTAGCCTTTAAGGGCTGGTCCTGGACCAGTTTATTTGAGACTGACTAACCAAGCCCGGCTCTGGACCAGTACTCCAAGGACATTTCCACCCATCCACCTGGCATTGGCACACAGAGTCTCCCTTCCTGCATGGCTACCTGGACTGTGACCTGTACACTTGTCAATAAAGTTCCATCAAATCAATAAATAGCTGTTTTATTTTGTATTTTTATTCCGTCACACTCTCCTACCCAGCTGCCCTTATTGGCTCTAGCTGCAGCTTAGACCCAATTGGTTGGCAGTCAGGAAGTACAGTAATATTTTATTAGATGAACTGAAACTATGACCTTGTGATGATGAAAGCCTCTGGTTTACAGAGGCTTACTTAGGCTGTATCTCAAATGAATTGCGTAGTAGTGCACTCCTTATGGCTGGATGTTTTTATACAGTACATGACACTGGTCATATGGCAGTGGAATTAAAAAAGTGCTGTTGCTAATATGTCTGTACAAAGGTTTGTATTAGAGACAGTATTTGATAAGAGATACACACGAAGAAGAAAATGATGGTGTTGGTTCTCCATAAAAGTCAGGACTGGCTCACTTCAATCCTTTACTAGTTCGATTTGGCCTTGGAGCTGTGTAGTTGTATAACAACCCTATGGCTGGCTGTGTAAGTCATGGGCCACAGAATGCTGTGGTGACAGTGACACTCCTCGGGGACTCTTTAGTTTAAAACCACTTCGATGTAAAGTCCCCTGCGTGGGGACCTGCGTGGTTCTGGTTCTGGTTCTGGTAACGGTTCTGGTACCGACCAACATTTTAGCTCATAAATCGATCTGTGGACACTTTAGATTGAAATGGCTTGCATTGAGTGATAGCCCTGATTCTCACGAACACAGGAGTATGTATATTTTGCCTGTGTGAAGCAGGATGTGAACTCTGACACCACTTGAAGCTGGTTTGTCCCTCCGACCATTTTATTCGCTCTTCCGACTGTCCATCAACTCCTGGCTGAACCCTACGTCACAGACACTAATATATGCCTGGAATCCTTACATCGTAACGCAGCAGGAGAGATTGGTTTCATCGCTGTGGCACATTCAGAGATCGATTTATAGCCAGTAATCTAAAAGATGGAAAAGATTAATGAGATGAAAGTTACGAACAAGTTCAGGAATACAAGCTAGAGCTCGTTGAGAAATTCACAGCGATGATCAAGAGAGGCCTTTAGAAAATATGCACACGAAATATACCATTTGAAAAAAAAAAAATGTAACCTTTATTTAACTAGGAAAGTCAGTTAAGAATAAATTCTTATTTACAATGACTGCCTACCTACAGAGTCAGCCCCTGGAGCAAATTAGGGTTAAGTGCCTTGCTCAAGGACACATTGGCAGGTTTCACCTTGTCGGCTCGGGTATTCGAACCAGCGACCTTTCGGTTACTGGCCCAACGCTCTAACCGCTAGGCTACCTGCCGAAATATGTACACTGAGTATGCCAAACATTAGGAACACCTTCCTAATATTGAGTTGCAATCCCTTTTGCCCTCAGAACAGCTTCAATTTGTCGGGGCATGGACTCTACAAGGTATCGAAAGCGTTCCACAGGGATGCTGGTCCATGTTGACTCCAACGCTTCCCAAAGTCGTGTCAAGTTGGATGGATGTCCTGTGGGTGGAGTTCTTGACACAAACCGGTGTGCCTGGCACCTAATACCATACACTGTTCAAAGGCACTTAAATATTTTGTCTTGCCCATTCACCCTCTGAATGGCACACATACACAATCCATGTCTCAATTGTCTCTTAAAAATCATTCTTTAACCTGTCTCCTCCCTTTCATCTACACTGATTGAAGTGGATTTAATAAGTGACATCAATAAGGAATCATACCTTTCACCTGGATTCACTTGGTCACTCTATGTCATGGAAATATATATATTTGTACAGTCGTGGCCAAAAGTTTTGAGAATGACACAAGTATTGGTCTCCACAAAGTTTGCTGCTTCAGTGTTCTTAGATCTTTATGTCAGTAGTTACTATGGTACACTGAAGTATAATTACAAGTATTCCATAAGTGTCAAAGGCTTTCATTAACAATGACATTCAGTTTATGCAAAGAGTCAATATTTGCAGTGTTGACCCTTCTTTTTCAAGACCTCTGCAATCCGCCCTGGCATGCTGTCAATTAACTTCTGGACCACATCCTGACTGATGGCAGGCCATTCTTGCATAATCAATGCTTGGAGTTTGTCAGAAGTTGTGGGGTTTTGTTTGTCCACCCTCCTCCTTGAAGGTGCTCCATCATTCTGGAAAAGGCATTGGTCGTCACCAAACTGTTCTTGGATGGTTGGGAGAAGTTGCTCTCGGAAGATGTGTTGGTACCATTCTTTATTCATGGCTGTGTTCTTAGGCAAAATTGTGAGTGAGCCCACTCCCTTGGCTGAGAATCAACCCCACACATGAATGGTCTGAGGATGCTTTACTGTTGGCATGACACAGGACTGATGGTAGCGCTCACCTTGTCTTCTCCACACAAGGTGTTTTCCGGATGGCCCAAATAATCGGAAAGGGGATTCATCAGAGAAAATGACTCTACCCCAGTCCTCAGCAGTCCAATCCCTGTACCTTTTGCAGAATATCAGTCTGTCCCTGCTGTTTTTCCTGGAGAGAAGTGGCTTCTTTGCTGCCCTTCTTGACACCAGGCCATCCTCCAAAAGTCTTCGCCTCACTGTGCGTGCAGATCCACTCACACCTGCCTGCTGTCATTCCTAAGCAAGCTCTGCACTGGTGGTGTCCCGATCCCGCAGCTGAATCAACTTTAGGAGACGGTCCTGGCGCTTGCTGGACTTTCTTAGGCGCCCTGACGCCTTCTTCACAACAATTGAACCTCTCTCCTTGAAGTTCTTGATGATCCGATAAATGGTTGATTTAGGTGCAATCTTACCAGCAGCAATATCCTTGCCTGTGAAGCCCTTTTTGTGCAAAGCAATGATGACGGCACGTGTTTCCTTGCAGGTAACCATGGTTGACAGAGGAAGAACAATGATTTCAAGCACCACCCTCCTTTTAAAGCTTCCAGTCTGTTATTCTGACTCATCAGCATGACAGAGTGATCTCCAGCCTTGTCCTCGTCAACACTCTCACCTGTGTTAACGAGACAATCACTGACATGATGGCAGCTGGTCCTTTTGTGGCAGGGCTGAAATGCAGTGGAAATGTTTTGGGGGGATTAAGTTCATTTTCATGGCAAAGAGGGACTTTGCAATTAATTGCAATTCATCTGATCCCTCTTTATGACATTCTGGAGTATATGCAAATTGCCATCATCAACACTGAGGCAGCAAACTTTGTGGAGACCAATACTTGTCATTCTCAAAACTTTTGGCCACGACTGTACACTCAGTGTATTTTACCATTATAATGATGGTGAAATATTATAGGTAGTCATTTAAGGTATAACATATTTAAGGTATAACTTGATAATACTATATTTAGAAAAAAATGATGAAATTTCAAACCTTATTCATACAGTTTTGTTGAATAGTTAATAATAATATAAAATATATATATAAATCATATTTTGTATCATATTTGTCTGTGTACTTGAGCTTCTGTCCTCAAAAGTAACTTTTTTTTTACCAGTAAGGTAAGATTTTAACCTTTCTTGGATTACTAGTTAAATAATAATTACTTTCAGGGATTACGTAGATTACATTTTTTATTACATTTTGTTACATTTAACAGGTTTAACCTTTTGTTAAATCAGGGCAGAGTTGCAAAGAAAAAGCCTTGTCTCAGACTGGCCAATAAAAAGAAAAGATTAAGATGGGCAAAATAACACAGAGACTGGACAGAGGAAGATATGGCTTTTTCTTTGCAACTCTGCCTAGAAGGTCAGCATCCCGGAGTCGCATCTTCACTGTTGACGTTGAGACTTTTGCGGGTACTATTTAATGAAGCTGCCAGTTGAGGATTTGTGAGGCGTCTGTTTCTCAAACTAGACACTCTAAAGTACTTGTCCTCTTGCTCAGTTGTGCACCGGGGCCTCCCACTCCTCTTTCTATTCTGGTAAGAGCCAGTTTGAGCTGTTCTGTGAAGGGAGTAGTACACAGCGTTGTACGAGATCTTCAGATTCTTGGCAATTTCTCGCATGGAATAGACTTCATTTCTCAGAACAAGAATAGACTGACGAGTTTCAGAAGAAAGTTATTTGTTTCTGGCCATTTTGAGCCTGTAATCAAACCCACAAATGCTGAAGAAGGCTAGTCTAAACTAGTCTAAAGAAGGCCAGTTTTATTGCTTCTTTAATCAGCACAACAGTTTCAACTGTGCTAACATAATTGCAAAAGGGTTTTCTAATGATCAATTATAAACTTGGATTAGCTAACACAACGTACCATTGGAACACAGGAGTGATGGTTGCTGAAAATGCGCCTCCGTACACCTATGTAGATATTCCATAAAAAATCAGCCGTTTCCAGCTACAATAGTCATTTACAACATTAACAATGTCTACACTGTATTTCTGATCAATTTGATGTTATTTTATTGGACAAAAAATGTGCTTTTCTTTCAAAAACAAGGACATTTCTAAGTGACCCCAAACTTTTGAACGGTAGTGTAAATCACAGAAGACCAACAATATACCAACATTGTTTGACATCAGCGTAAAAAATAATAAAAATGTTTATTAATTATGAAATTATGAAAAATATGAATGATATTCTATCCATGAGGCCACTAGAGGGCAATTTGGTCAGGAAAGGTCTACGGTTACATGGCAGAGCTCAGGAGGTTTGCTCTGCCTTAATGAGCCCAAATAACACAATTAGTTTGAATTAAACTAATTGGCATTGAAGGGGAGATGCTGGCAGGCGAGACAGTTAGCTGGCAGAGTGGAGTGGTGTATGTGTGTACACATTGTGTTGTGTTGTGTTGTGTGTGTGTGTGTGTGTGTGTGTGTGTGTGTGTGTGTGTGTGTGTGTGTGTGTGTGTGTGTGTGTGTGTGTGTGTGTGAGAGTATCAGGTCTTTTGAGAATGTTTTGTCGGTTAATACATTAGACACACACTTCATTATCGTCTTAGGGAGCATATGAGCCAAGGGAGACCATAGTACTTAATATACAGTATATCATTGTAAACATGTGCCTCTTCTTTTAATTTGTATTTCATGAATAAATAAATAATGTTTCATGTTAATTATGGCTGTAACTAGAATAGCAATAATTCTAAATAAGGCAGTTATTTAGAATTGCTGTATTAATATTACATTTTGACGGACACTCATAAACGTACAATTATGACTATGACTACTGTTCCCTGAAGGAGGGAACGAGGTATAACGTACTATGGGGAGTCAACAATCAATCATATTCACCTAAAGAAAACTGAAAATCATGCCCAACGGGCCAATGGATTGCATAGCCCGCTCTCGGAAGCCCCGCCTCCCTGGCTATAAAATAAGCCCTGATGGCACGGGGCCAAAAGATGTTATACCTTACTCCCACCTTCAGGGAACAGTATTTATATTCATAACTGTACTTTCCCTTTCAGTCGGTCACTCTGTATAGCATACTATGGGGACATACAGTCATGTGTCAAGCCGGCTCAGAGAGTGCCAAACTAGGAATACCACAGGTTGAAGAGGCTCTGTTGCGCCGCCTTCACCACACTGTCTGTGTGGGTGGACCATTTCAGTTTATCAGTGATGTGTACGCCGAGGAACTTGAAGTTTTCCACCTTTTCCCCTGCGGTCCCGTCGATGTGGATCGGGGGGGTGCTGTTTCCTTTCACCCCGCTCTCCTTCGACCCACAACGTCCGCCACTGCCCAGAAGAAATAAACACATAAAAAAACTGACCTCGAAGCCGCCTTCTGGCCCGGGACAACACGCCTCTGACCTGGACCCTTTCCTTCACTTCTCGGGAACTGCTGAGCAGCCCCCTGCGAAGCTTAGCTCTATTCTATTTATTTGTATCCCCCCTAAAAACGACCTAGTCCTTGCTGATGACATGCATACCCATAACATGATGTAGCCACCGCCATGCTTGAAAATATGAAGAGTGGTACTCAGTGATGAGTTGTGTTGGATTTGCCCCAAACATAACGCTTTGTATTCAGGACATAAAGTTAATTTCTTTGCAGTTTTAGTTTAATGTCTTGCTGCAAAAAGGAAGCATGTTTTTGAATATTTTATTTTTTATTTTTATTTAGCAGGCTTCCTTCTTTTCACTCTGTCATTTACGTTAGTATTGTGGAGTAACTACAATGTAGTTGATCCATCCTCAGTTTTCTCCTATCACAGCCGTTAAACTCTAACTGTTTAAAAGTCATTATTGGCCTCATGGTGAAATCCCTGAGCGGTTTCCTTCCTCTCCGGCAACTGAGTTAGGAAGGACGCCTGTATCGCTGTAGTGACTTGGTGTATTGTTACACCATCCAAAGTGTAATTAATAACTTCACCATGCTCAAAGGGGTATTCAACGTCTGATTATAACATTTGTACCCATCCACCAATGGCTGCCCTTCTTTGCAAAGCATTGTAAAACCTCCCTGGTCTTTGTGGTTGAATCTATGTTTGCAATTCACTGCTCAACTGAGGGACCTTACAGATAATTGCATGTGTCGTGTACAGCAGTGTAGGCTGTAGAAATGGCTGTAACGGATCAAATGGAATGGCATCAAACACATGGAAACCATGATACCTTTCCTCTTATTCCACACCAACCATTACCACGAGCCCGTCCTCCCCAGTTAAGGTGCCACCAACCTCCTGTGGTGTACAGAGATGAGGTTATCATAAAAAAATCATGTTAAACACTTTTATTGCACAAAAAATTAACTTATTTAGGCTTGCCATAACAAAAGGGTTGAATACTTATTGACTCAAAACATTTCAGCTTTTAATTTGTAATTAATTGGTACAAAAAAAACTTAATTCCACTTTGACATCATGTGGTATTGTGTGTGACACACAATTTCGATTTGATCTATTTTCAATTCAGGCCATAACACAACAAAATGTGGAAAAAGTTGAGGGGTGTGAATACTTTCTGAAGGCACTGTAAGTCGGAGCCGAATCTCGTAGTCTTCGTGTGCTTGAACATTTTGTAAATTGAGTGACACTTTCTTCCTTCAGGCGAGCTGAAGAGTGAAGAATTTAGGAAATGGATGCGAGCCCCGGAATTATAGCCAGGAGGGAAGGACTCGGCATCCATTTGCCCGTTGGGCATGATTTCAGTTTTATTCAGGTGAATACGATTGGTGGTTGACTCCTCACAGTACATTGCATTCGGAAAGTATAAAGACCCCTTGACTTTTTCCACATTTTGTTACGTTACAGCCTTATTCTAAAATGGATGAAATAAAACATCAATCTACATACAAAACCCCATAATGACAAAGTGAAAACATGTTTTTAGAACGTTTAGAAAATGTATTAAAAGTAAAAACAGAATGACCTTATTTACATAAGTATTCAGACCCTTTGCTATAAGACTCTAAATTGAGCTCAGGTGCATCTTGTTTCCATTGATCATCCTGGAGATGTTTCAACAACTTGATTTGAGTCCACCTGTGGTAAATTCAATTGATTGGACATGATTTAGAAAGGCACACACCTCTCTATATAAGGTTCCGCAAAAACCGAGCCATGAGGTCGAAGGAATTGTCCATAGAGCTCCGAGACAGGATTGTGTTGAGGCACAAATCTGGGGAAGGGTACCAAAACATTTCTGCAACATTGAAGGTCCTCAAGAACACAGTGGCCTCAATCATTCTTAAATGGAAGAAGTTTTGGAATCACCAAGACTCTTCCTAGAGTTGGCCGTCCGGAAATCGGGGGAGAAGGGCCTTGGACAGGGAGGTGACCAAGAACCCGATGGACACTGACAGAGATCCAGAGCTCCTCTGTGGAGATGGGAGAACCTTCCAGAAGGACAACCATCTCTGCAGCATTCCAAATCAGGCCTTTATGGTAGAATGGCCAGACAGACTGTGTGATGAGTCAGGATCGAGGGAAAGATGAACGGAGCAGAGAGTACAGAGAGATCCTTGATGATCCTTGATGAAAACCTGCTCCAGAGTTCTCAGGACCTCAGACTGGGGCAAAGGTTCACCTTCCAACAGGACAACGACCCTAAGCACACAGCCAATACAACACAGGAATGTCTTCGTGGCAAGTCAATGAATGTCCTTGAGTGGCCCAGCAAAAACCCAGACTTGAACCCGATCGAACATCTCTGGAGAGACCTGAAAATAACTGTGCAGTGACGCTCCCCATCCAACTTGACAGATCTTGAGAGGATCTGCTGAGAAGAACGGGAAAAACTCTCCAAATACAGGTGCCAAGCTTGTAGCGTCATACCCAAGAAGACTCAAGGCTGTAATTGCTGCTAAAGGTGCTTCAACAAAGTACTGAGTGAAGGGTCTGAATATTTATGTAAATGTCATATTTGTTTTTTATTTGTAATACATTTGCAAAAATTGATAAAAAACCGTTTTTGCTTTGTCATTATGGGGTATTGTGTGTAGATTGATGAGGGAAAAAAGCCATTTAGAATAAGGCTGTAATGTAACAAAATGTGGAAAAAGTCAAGGGGTCTGAATAATTTCTGAATGCATTGTATGTATACCGAGTGACCAACTGAAAGAGAACTAATCCTATCATGTCACTCTTCATTCATCTCTCTCTCTCTCTCTCTCTCTCTCTCTCTCTCTGTATCTCCTCTTTCTCTCTCTCACCACTGTTGTGTAAATGAGCAAGGGACATTGCCTCTTTGCTCTGAGGTGGCATCTCTCTGTGTAATCAGCTCTCCAATGTCAGATCATTTTCATTCGCTCAACATGAAAGTGTGCTGGAGGAACAGGCCAAGGTAGGAAGGGGCTTTGATGTTATGAACATGTTTGAATTTTGGAACTAACTGGCTATGGATGTGTCTCAGTGAATGTGCAAGCAGAAAATGTAATGAACTGTTTACAATTATATAAACACACACACACACACCAGCATTGGAACTGGAACACCACCAGAGAAAATGAAATGAGTGACAAATACAGCTTTTGCTTGAGCCAGCAGTATACCACCCTGCATCCCATTGCTGGCTTGCCTCTGAAACTAAGTGGGTTGATCCTGGATGAGAGACCAGATGCTGCTGGAGGTGGTGTTGGAGAGCCAGTAGGAGGCACTATTTCCTCTGGTCTAAAAATATCCCAAATCCTTGCTCTCCTCTCATCTTTCTGACAGGGCCAGCGGATAGTGTCATCAGTAAATGGCAGGGTCAGGGTTGTTCAAATGTCAAACTAAACAATTCAAGAGACCTTGTGGCCTTAACATATTGTGGCATTAGCGGGTCCACTCCTTAGCTAGCTAGCTAGCTTATTAGGAGACGGTAGCTGAAGTGCAGGCTAACAGAGGGTTAGGAGGCCTGCCAAAAACAATAAAAGCATCTGGCTAACTCTAATAACATGATGGAACTCAGAGGAGAGGTTATTGCTATCCATTCATTCTCGGCCTGACTCGCTCTCCCTCTGCTCCCCGTCAACCCCCAAAACTTTTGGCCTATAAGAGCTATTTGAACGGTAACTCCTTTCCCCATGAGCCCCCCATGCGATAAACCTATAGGGTCGCTACAATATTATTAGATGTACTGCAGCTCCTTTATATTGCTCGCCAAAATACTGTATGTATACTGTATATTGCAAACACACAAGTCTGGGATGTAAGTGTCAATTGCGACTCCATATTGAAAAATGGGTGTCCATAAATTCCCCCTTTTCACATTCTGTCTCCTCTACAGGAATTTCTGAGATCTCCCCTCTCTTTGTATGGCTCATTCTCTCTCTCTGTCTCTCTCTCTCTCTGTCTCTCTGTCTCTCTCTCTCCCTCAATGTTGTGAGGGAGAAAGGATTTAATTAGCATCGTCTCCATTTCAAAACGAGGAAGCTGAATCAATAAGACACTTTAAATAGTAACATCCTCATTACAATACAGGCAAAGTATAAATGAATATCCACGATGAAAAGAAAATAGCTCTTGATTATGGAGAAAGATAAATACAGTGCCTTCAGAAACTAACCTTGACTTGTTGTTGTAAATTTAAAATTGATTAGATTGAGGTTTTGTGTCACTGGCCTACACACAATGCCCCATAATGTCAAAATTGTATTATGTTTTTAGAAATTGTAATAAATTAATTAGAAATGCAACTCTGAAATGTCTTGAGTCAATACGTATTCAACCCCTTTGCTGTCGCAAAGTTCAGGAGTAAAAATGTGCTTAACAAGTCACATAATAAGTTGCATGGACTCACTCTGTGTGCAAATAATAGTGTTTAACATAATTTTTGAATGACTACCTCATCTCTGTGCCCCACACATACAAATATATGTAAGGTCCCTCAGTCGAGCAGTGAATTTCAAACACAGATTCAACCCCAAAGACCAGGGAGGTTTTCCATTCCCTCAAAAAGAAGAGCACCTATTGGTAGATGGGTAAAAAAAAAATCAGACTTTAAATATCCCTTTGAGCATGGTGAAGTTATTAATGACACTTTGGATGGTGTATCAATACACCCAGTCACTACAAAGATACAGTTCACCATGAGGCCAATGGTGACTTTAAAATGGTTACAGAATTTAATGGCTGTGATGGGAGAAAACTGAGGATGGATCAACAACATTGTAGTTACTCCACAATACTAACCTAAGTGAGGAAAAGAAGGAAGCCTGAACAGAACTAAAATATTCCAAAACATGCATCCTGTTTGGAACAAGGCACTAAAGTAATACTGCAAAAAATGTGGCCAGTAAATGAACTTTATGTCCTGAAAACAAAGCGTTATGTTTGGGGCAAATGTATCTCTTAGATAACAACAAGTAAAAAAAACAAAGTCAAAAGCCTGTGGTCTAACTAGCAGTAACGCTGCCAGACACATGTATGCTCCTTTTCCCACCAGAGACTCAATTTCTCCCATTTGCCTGTATCCCCTCTGATTTCCTCCTTGTCTAAATAAAGTGTCAAAATACCCACACAATTTTGTATTTAATCTCCTCCCATTTTCTATTTTGGTACCCGTCTAATATCTTATTATACCACGTTGCTCTCTTTCCACCTCTACCCTCTTGATGGGTAGCGGCGGCAGGTATCTGAGTGGTTTGATGGGTAGCGGCGGCAGGTATCTGAGTGGTTTGATGGGTAGGGGCGGCAGGTAGCCGAGTGGTTTGATGGGTAGGGGCGGCAGGTAGCCGAGTGGTTTGATGGGTAGGGGCGGCAGGTAGCCGCGTGGTTTGATGGGTAGGGGCGGCAGGTAGCCGAGTGGTTTGATGGGTAGCGGCGGCAGGTAGCCGAGTGGTTTGATGGGTAGCGGCGGCAGGTAGCCGAGTGGTTTGATGGGTAGATGCGGCAGGTAGCCGAGTGGTTTGATGGGTAGCGGCGGCAGGTAGCCGAGTGGTTTGATGGGTAGATGCGGCAGGTAGCCGAGTGGTTTGAGCGTTGGGCCCGTAACTGAAAGGTTGCTGGATGGAATCCCCGAGCTGACAAAGTAAAAATCTGTCGTTCTGCCCCTGAATAAGGCAGTTAACCCACTGTTCCTAGGCCATAATTGTAAATAAGAATTTCTTCTTAACTGACTTGCCTGGTTAAATAAAGATAAAATATATATATATATACAGTGGGGAGAACAAGTATTTGATACACTGCCGATTTTGCAGGTTTTCAGACTTACAAAGCATGTAGAAGTCTGTAATTTTTATCATAGCTACTCTTCAACTGTGAGTGACGGAATCTAAAACAAAAATCCAGAAAATCACATTGTATGATTTTTAAGTAATTAATTAGCATTTTATTGCATGACATAAGTATTTGATCACCTACCAACCAGTAAGAATTCCGGCTCTCACAGACCTGTTAGTTTTTCTTTAAGAAGCCCTCCTGTTCTCCACTCATTACCTGTATTAACTGCACCTGTTTGAACTCGTTACCTGTATAAAAGACACCTGTCCACACACTCAATCAAACAGACTCCAACCTCTCCACAATGGCCAAGACCAGAGAGCTGTGTAAGGACATCAGGGATAAAATTGTAGACCTGCACAAGGCTGGGATGGGCTACAGGACAATAGGCAAGCAGCTTGGTGAGAAGGCAACAACTGTTGGCGCAATTATTAGAAAATGGAAGAAGTTTAAGATGACGGTCAATCTCCCTCAGTCTGGGGCACCATGCAAGATTTCACCTCGTGGGGCATCAATGATCATGAGGAAGGTGAGGGATCAGCCCAGAACTACACGGCAGGACCTGGTCAATGACCTGAAGAGAGCTGGGACCACATTCTCACAGAAAACCATTAGTAACACACTATGCCGTCATGGATTAAAATCCTGCAGAACACGCAAGGTCCCCCTGCTCAAGCCAGCGCATGTCCAGGCCCGTCTGAAGTTTGCCAATGACCATCTGGATGATCCAGAGGAGGAATGGGAGAAGGTCATGTGGTCTGACGAGACAAAAATAGAGCTTTTTGGTCTAAACTCCACTCGCCGTGTTTGGAGGAAGAAGAAGGATGAGTACAACCCCAAGAACACCATCCCAACCGTGAAGCATGGAGGTGGAAACATAATTCTTTGGGGATGCTTTTCTGCAAAGTGGACAGGACGACTGCACCGTATTGAGGGGAGGATGGATGGGGCCATGTATCGCGAGATCTTGGCCAACAACCTCCTTCCCTCAGTAAGAGCATTGAAGATGGGTCGTGGCTGGGTCTTCCAGCATGACAACGACCCGAAACACACAGCCAGGGCAACTAAGGAGTGGCTCCGTAAGAAGCATCTCAAGGTCCTGGAGTGGCCTAGCCAGTCTCCAGACCTGAACTCAATAGAAAATCTTTGGAGGGAGCTGAAAGTCCGTATTGCCCAGCGACAGCCCCGAAACCTGAAGGATCTGTATGAAGGAGTGGGCCAAAATCCCTGCTGTAGTGTGTGCAAACCTGGTCAAGAACCACAGGAAACGTATGATCTCTGTAATTGCAAACAAAGGTTTCTGTACCAGATATTAAGTTCTGCTTTTCTGATGTATCAAATACTTATGTCATGCAATAAAATACAAATTAATTACTTAAAAATCATACAATGTGATTTTCTGGATTTTGTTTTAGATTCCGTCACTCACAGTTGAAGAGTACCAATGATAAAAATTACAGACTTCTACATGCTTTGTAAGTAGGAAAACCTGCAAAATCGGCAGTGTATCAAATACTTGTCAAATACTTGTTCTCTCCACTGTATATATATGCTGTTCCTGATCAAAGACAAATATTAGCACTAGGGGGCACAGGAAGGTGTATATCACACATTTCACCGCAACACATGGCCAGTCTATTTCCATGCTGAGCCCTGGGGGATATTTTTGCATTGTGACACCAAATGACCAACGGTCATCTCTGCACTTCGGAAAAGGAAGGGATGTAGCGAATCTCAAAGGTATTCAAAATACAAACCTGCTCTTCATAAGTGACCTATGCCATCTGGAATGAACCAATGTTTGTTTTATTTTCATAACCTTGATTTTTTACCAGGTAGCTTATTGAGAACACATTTAGATGAGGTATTCTCAGTATGGAACTAGGAACCTAGTATGATATATTTGTTTCTTACTTCATACATTTTTACTAAACAATACATTCTATATAGTATGTGGTATGATTAGTACAATTAGGAAAGACAGATTTCGGACACGGCCAGAGAGAAATATAAAAAGAAAGAAAGCAAGAAAGAAAGAATGAAAGAAAAAACAACAATGGAGTTTCAATAAAAAACATATCTCATGTTATTATAACGATGATAAACCCCAAGGTAAATCATTTGTGGTGTACCGCGGACAAGCCACCAGGGGGAGACTAATCGAGGTTGCTCCCTCTGCTGGACGTGCTAGGTCTCGACAGGTCCTCTGGCCAGGACTGATTGGGTCTGATTGAGGTGTAAGGGGCCCATAAAGCTGCCAGGAGGGCAGCACACGGCAGGGTTGGAGGTAGTGAGAGGTTGCTACCGGATAGAACGGAGATGCCCAAAAGGCAACAAGCGGCTAACTACGACGTCTCAACAGGAAGGCACTCAGCCGCTACAGGTATAGCCTGGCCCGTCTGGCCCAACTGGTCCACTTCCCCCCGAGCCCAGATGAGCGACCTACTGCGCATCACCAGGGCATGGCTCCTAACCGACGTAGCCACCCTCCCCGTTATTGACCAAGTCGAACCACATGAAGAGGGAGGCACGCCTACGAGCGCCCCAGACCTTGGAGGACCTCTAGGGAGCCGTGGAGACGCACCAGAATATAGAGGCCCTGCTGAAGGGGACACAGCCAGGGAGCCGTCAGAGGGAACGGAAGGACGACCCCACCACCGTACTCCCCAATCGCCGACAACCCCAGGTGGATAAAAACCAAAGGAGGTGTTTTGAGTGTGGCGCCCGGGGACACCTCGCATGGAATTGCCCGGGTCGAGAGAATTCAATGCCATCAGCGGGCCCAAGAGACGAGCCGGGCCAACAGCGAACCACCAGCACCCATGGTCCTGGTGAAAGTCAATGGTCACGACACCCACGCTCTGTTGGATTCCGGGAGTGTGGTAACGCTCGTACAAGCGTGCCTGCTGGCCCATCCAGGCGACCGTAGTCTGGAGATGTCCATCTCCTGTGCCAACGCCGACCGGAAAGGCCACCACCGTGATGCCACAAGGAAGCTGCCAGATGAGGGTGGGTGCTATGCCTGAGTTGCCGGCACCACTCCTCGTGGGACGAGCTGGGAAAAAGAATACGAGCTGGCGACCGACGAGAGCGAGGATGGACCGTCGCCGGAAGAGGGAGGAGACCGGTTTATTTTCTTTTTCTTTATTGTTTTAAATAAACACCCTTGAAACTGAGGTATCACACTTGTGTCTGATCTGTGTAGACGTCTTGATCAAACCCCCTGGTCTGCCACACATTATACAAATGTATTCCAATTCAGACAATAACACTCCGTGTCCGAATACCTCTACCTGTGTTCTAAATAGTAGGCATTTTGGGTATGCGAAAATAGAACGTTTCATAGTACATATATGTTCAATTTAGACAATTTTGTATTCTTTAATTGCCAGGATCTCATACTCATTTTGGCTTTTACTATAGTGTGAATTTGCTGCATGCTATTGAGGAAGAGAACTGTCCTGCTGATAATCAGCCGATAAAGGACCAGGATAAAATGACTTAGGGAGCCGTTGAAATCAGTGAAGGGGCACAATTTTGGGGGCGTTCATGTATTGGAATTATATTGAATTCTCATTATCACGCTATACCACAAACATAATGTTCAAATGTCGAGACATTGAGCAGTGCGCTGTATTCGCACAATGGACATCGCCCTGCATACTGAAGCAAGTCCTTTTTGGCCATGAATATAGGCTACAAGAGAGGGTAGTTCACCTATTACAAACATCATTGTGAATGCAGTTGTCTTGACAAAATAATGCAAACTAAATGCTGAAAGTAGTTGTCTGGTTCATGCATGCAAAAAATAGCAGTTTGGCTTAGAATACCGACAATTGCGAACAAATGAATGCAAACAGAACAAAACAGCGGTACCAAGTAGGCCTAGTAAACAAAATATCAGATCAATAAAGTCATGAGGGGTTCCCGAGTAGCGCAGTGGTCTAAGGCACTGCATCTCACTGCAAGAGGTGTCACTGCAGTCCCTGGTTCAAATCCAGGCTGCATCACATCTGGCTGTGATTGGGAGTCCCATAGGGCAGTGCACAATTGGCCCACCATCGTCCAGGTTTGGCCAGGGTAGGCTGTCATTCTAAATAAGAATTTGTTCTTAACTGACTTGACTAGTAAAATAAAAGGTAAAAAAAATGTCACAATATATTTAGGCTAGTTAGTTTAAAAGTAAAAAAAAAGCCTATTACAGTGAGATGCAGTCATGCACAGCTGTCTTGCAAAACAAATAGGCCTGCTTCAAAAATGGAAAACCATGTACAGCAACACGTTGTGATATGTCACAATACACTGCTGTGGATCAAATTCGACCCATGTAATCAATTAAGCAATGCCAGCCTACCATAAACACATTTCCAATACGTACAGTTCCATTTACTACCAAGAAAACCATAAGAAAATGTGTCTATTTCCATGATGAAATATACCGATACGTAGCTATATCCAGGGGCATCATTTGGGTTCTTGCATTGGAATTATATTGTCCCTAATATCTTGCTATACCACAATAAACATAAAAGTTCAAATGACAAGACCATTGAGTGCGTTTGACCAAGAAGTGACAGGTTGGCGTGAAATCTCTGCTGTGCTCTATCAGCACCATGGACAGCGCCCTACACACTAAAGCAAGGCTGTTGAAAACCTAGGCTGGCTAAGAAAGGTTTTTTGCTGGAATTATTTTGATTAAAAAAAACAACCAGCTAGATTGTTTCTTACCTTTTTCAGAAGAGTTGCAGCATCCTTGATGCTCTGTGGAACTTCCTGAGTAATAAATAATTCCATTCTCCCTGAAATCTTCTTGTAAGATCCTCCTCCTCGCTCAACTTTTTCACCCCGGACACCTTAGTACCTGGATACCAACAACCGAGCCAGGCTACCAAGATCAACTCATACAACACTCACTATAGAAGGAAACTACTAAAGGAAAGTCCTTATTTCCAGCGTGTGAGTGTGACTCCAATTGTTGGCCAGTACATGCTGTAACTGACGCCAATTGTTGGCCAGTACATGCTGTAACTGACTCCAATTGTTGGCCAGTACATGCTGTAACTGACTCCAATTGTTGTCCAGTACATGCTGTAACTGACTCCAATTGTTGGCCAGTACATGCTGTAACTGACTCCAATTGTTGGCAAGGAACAGCCGGCGACCTGGCACTGACAACCTACCCCAGCCATCACCCACCCACCTGCGCTTCTCTCTCACTCTTCACATTCAACGAGAGACAGACAACAACACAGTTGTGCAATGTGCTGGTAGGGGCGTCCGCGGCCATGGAGGGAGCATCTAAGCCCCCGGCAGTGTCGGGAAATGCTTGTTCCCACTGTTCAGCAGTGAAACCTCAGCAGTGAAATTTGCTGGTGACCCGCGTGCTCTTAAGTGTATAATCTGTGACATTCAAACATCCCAGAAGTGTTAATAATAGCCCACGTTAACATATGTAGCTTAAGAAACAAGGTTGATGAAATCCATAATTTGCTAGTAACAGATGACATTCATATTCTGACAATCTCAATTAGATTATACCTTTGATGATAAGTGTTAGCAATACATAGTTATAAGATCTACAGAAAATACAGAAATGCCAAAGGTGGAAGTGTGAATGTTTATATTCAGAACCACATTCCTGTAAAGCTTAGAGAGGATCTCATGTTAAATACTGTTGAAGTAATATGGCTACAGGTTCATCTGCCTCACCTAAAGCCCATTCTGGTGGGAAGCTGCTAAGCGCTAACAGTCAGTATCTGGATAACATGTGAAATGCTTGATAATGTATGTGATGTCAATAGAGAGTTATATTTTCTGGGTGATTTAAATATTGACTGGCTTTCATCAGGCTGCCCACTCAAGAGAAAGCTTCAAACTGTAACTATTGCCTGCAACCTGGATTAGGTTATCAATCAACCTACCAGGGTAGTTACAAACAGCACAGGTATTGATCACATCTTTACTAATGCTGCAGAAATTTGTTTGAAAGCAGTATCCAAACCCATTGGATTGATCACAATATAGTAGCTATATCTAGAAAAACCAAACTCCCGAAGGCTGGGCCTAATATAGTGTATAAGAGGTCATACAAAATGTTTTGTAGCAATTCCTATGTTGTTGATGTAAAGAATATTTGTTGGTCCGTGGTGTGTTATGAGGAGCAACCAGACATTGCACATTAATGAAATTGCTTATCCCAGTTACTAAAAAGCATGCACCCATGAAGAAAATGACTATAAAAACTGTTAAATCCCAGTGGATTGATGAGGAATTGAAAAAGTGTATAGTTGAGAGGGATGAGGCAAAATAAACGGCAAATAGGTCTGGCTGTACAACCGATTGACAAACATACTGCAAATTGAGAAATCATGTGACTAAACTGAATAAAAAGAAGAAGAAACTACACTATGAAACAAAGATAAATGACATAAAGAGTGATAGAAAAAGCTTTGGAGCCCCTTAAATGAAATCTTGGGAAAAAAGGCAAACTCAGCTCCATCGTTAATTGAATCAGATGACTCATTCATCACAAAAAAAAACACTTTAACTCCTTTAATGATTTTTTCATTGGCAAGATTAGCAAACTTAGGCATGACATGACAGCAACAAACCCTGACACTACACATTCAAGTATATCTGACCAAATTATGAAAGACAAGCATTGTAATTTTGAATTCTGTAAAGTAAGTGATGAAGAGGTGAAAAAAATATTGTTATCTATCAACAATGACAAGCCACCGGGGTCTGACAACTTGGATGGAAAATTACTGAGGATAATAGCGAAAGATATTGCCACTCCATTTGCCATATCTTCAATTTAAGCCTACTAGAAAGTGTGTGCCCTCAGGCCTGGAAGGAAGCAAAAGCTATTGCCATACCTAAGGATAGTAAAGCCCCCTTTACTGGCTCAAATAGCCGACCAATCAACCTGTTACCAACCCTTTGTAAACTTTTGAAAAACATTGTGTTTGACCAGATACAATGTTATTTTACAGTAAACGAATTGACAACAGTCTTTCAGCACTCTTATAGGGAAGGACATTCAACAAGCACAGCACTAACACAAATGACTGATGATTGGCTGAGAGAAATTGATGATAAAAAGATTGTGGGGGCAGTTTTAAAAGACTTCAGTGCGGATTTTGACATTATCGATCATAGTCTGTTGCTGGAAAAACGTATGTGTTATGGCTTTATAAGGCAGTTAACCCACTGTTCCTAGGCCGTCATTGTAAATAAGAATGTGTTCTTAACTGACTTGCCTAGTTAAATAAAGGTATAAAAAAACAAACAATGGAAGCCTCGCCAACAAAATCCAGGTAGAATCAGGAATGCCCCAGGGCAGCTGTCTAGGCCCCTTACTTCAATCTTTACTAACGACATGAGTAAAGCCAGTGTGTCTATGTATGCGGATGATTCAACACTATCCACGTCAGCTACTACAGAAATTGAAATGACTGCAACACCTAACCAAGAGCTGCAGTTAGTTTCAGAATGGATGGCATGGAATAAGTAGAAAAAAACAGATAAATATGCACCTTTTGGAACAGCGGGGACTGTGAAGCAACACAAACATAGGCACAGTCACATGCATACAAACACATGATAACATACGCATTATACACACATGTACATGGATTTTGTGTTGTAGATATGTGGTAGTAGAGTAGGGGCCTGAGGGCACACACTTAATATGTTGTGAAATCTGTTGTAAATGTATTGCAATGTTATTAAAAATGTATAACTGCCTTAATTTTGCTGGACCCCAAGAAGAGTAGCTTCTGCCTTGGCAGCAGCTAATGGGGATCCATATTAAATACAAATACATATGCCAGCTGGATTAGTTGAGCTTTCCTCGGTGTAGCATGCTTCTTCGGTGCTGACTGAACACATTTGTCAAAGTGGAACACTTGTTCTCACATGTAGCTGTGGACGCACCAAAAGTAAGTCCATGTTTCAGTGCAGTAAGCAGGGTCGGCATAGCGGAGAGAGGCCCAGAGAATCATTTCAGGATATCAAGTGGGGTCCATTTGTTGTCATTGGAGCAGGAGCTGGCGAGCGACACAAAACTCAGCTTCCACCACATCTGTTTTGCTTAGATCCAGCAGTGGTTTCAACTTTTTCACATCTAGAAAGTCATGGCTCTTTGGGTCAAGGGCACACAGGGCGTCCACAAGTTGGCTGTTGCAGTCACTGAATCGCACCAATGACAGCATCCAACGTGCTGAAGAACAGTCTTTTACACTCAGTCTCTTCTCCTCTGTCCTGCTGGCATACTGTATTGTCCTCCACGTACTGTATTGCTGGAGATTTGTACTTACATAACATTGTTGTTTGCTTGGAGCTGGTGGTGAGTCAGTGCCACTGTGCCTAAATAGCTTTGAACTCGCTGTTGATCCTCAGCTTCTCGATGCACACTTCGGACCACTTTCACTCCAGTGTAAAGATCTGTTGCTTTTGCCTGGTTAATTCATCATTAACGTTTGGTTCATGCATGTGACCGACCAATGCTGGTTGAGACCTTGAAACTGAGATATCCTTTTGTTCTCAAAACAAGGTTCTGCCAAACTGCAGATAGTGATAATGAGTCACTTGCATGAACACAGAAATGTGTTATTAGAAAAGCACAAACATAACATTTTCCATCACAGTTTTCCCCGCTTTTTATGTAAACCCAAAGGAGTCATACCTAAACCACCCTAGTGGCTTTCCAAAGCCCCCCTAAACACACCGCGGTGCGCTCTGTCCATTGTGTTGACACAGCGTAGATACAGATTTTGTGGCAACCTGTCACTCAATCTTTTTTTGCTATTTTTATATATGAACATAAAACTAAAACTGAGGGGCTGATAATTAGTTCAGGGGTACACTGTATCAAAATGAACAAATGGCTGGAAACAACGTAATTGCGTATTAGATCGATGACGCATTCTCAGTATGGGTGAGGCTAGTACAGTATGTTCATATTTTTTGCTTACTGCATACATTTTCACTAAACAGCCTGTTCTAAATAGTATGTAGTATGTTTAGTACACAGCATGTCATTTTAGTAAGTAGTAGGCAAGACAGATTTTGGACACGGCCATAGTGTTCATCTGCTTTACAGTAGGAGGATGGGGAAATAGAAATATAATGGTCCCTTTCATTTGCCAATAAAAGTGAAAACTCAGTCTGTTTGATTTACAGGAGTGATAACCAATGAGGCTAAGTTTTTACTATTCTCATAATGGCAGGGACTGAAGTATGGATAGAGGTTCTCAGAGAAGTTGCAGTCAGTGAAAGAGAATATATGAGACATGACCTCCACATCATATGAGGAGACCTGGCCCCCTCACAATCCACATACACCCCCACCTTCTGGGGCATCTGACTCAGAGAGAGGAGGAAAGGGGGTCATCCTTAGCTTTTATGCATTCTCATTCTTCAGCTGCATAGTCCAGTATCCATTCTTAAGGTCCATCTGCCCCTTCCTGTTGATTGACTCTCTGGCCACTCCCACTCTGTCTTCCCCTCCACCAACACCTCATAGTAGAATCTCCCTGAGGAGAAGCCCTCCTTTCCTAGTGCACAGAATACAGGATCAAACCTCTCTGGGCTGTCAGGGAGATTCTGTCTTGTGTCTCCAAACCTCACTTGTTTCCTATCTTCAGACAGGACGAGAGAGTGATGTGAGGTATCAGGGTCTAGAGTCACATTCACTGCATACTGCTGCATCCCCCTCAGCTCAACATCAGTCAATGAACTGAGTTTCTCCATCAGCCCGGACAGAAATCCTCTCACAGTTCCCACAAACCGATCATTGTGAACACTGATCTCAGAACAGTCCTTGGATGGGAGACTCTGTAGGAGGTGAAGGTAGTCCTCAGACACAGACACAGTCAATAATTTCGACCCCTAGCGTATTACTTGTGAAACAAAATCTTTCTCTGAACAATTGTATTAGTATAACATAATATAATTCCACAATTGTTTTAGCATACAATATAGCTCCATATTTGAATTATTTATTTTATACAGTGATTTTTGCTCATCTTTATCAAGGGTGTCAATAATTTCAGAACCCACTGTGCGTACATCATTGACTGCAGTGGAATGTAGTGACCACCTATCACGTTTCAGGTAAGACCCAGATGCAGACAACGTCGAAGTAACAACAGTTTATTAAACCAACAGGGGCAGGCAAAAGAGCGGGCAGGGTCAGGCAGAGGTCAGTAATCCAGATAGGTGGGGCAGAGGTAGAGGACGGCAGTCAGGGTCAGGGCAGGCAGGATGGTCAACCCCGGGAAAACTAGGATACAGGAAGTATAGAGCGACAGGAGAAGAGGGAAAACCGCTGGTAGGCTTGACGAAATAAAATGAACCGGCAACAGCCAAACATAGAACACAGGGATAAATACACTGGGGATAATGAGGAAGATGGGCGACACCTGGAGCGGGGTGGAGACAAGCACACAGACAGGTGAAACAGATCAGGGTGTGACACCACCCATTCTAAAACCACTTATACATTCCTTGCCCATTTGATTTGGCTGCATTATTAACTATCGTTTAATATTCAGAGAGGATGAAGGTCACTGTCATTCAACTTTCAATTCCTCCTTTCTTCCAATTACCCCCATAACAAATCTTAACCTGGCCCATAATGTAACTCTGATACCATAATTAGCCTATTGACTGCTTGGAATGTACCAAAGAGGTCAAGAGAGGGGGGAGGTCAGAAGATCAGATAGGGTGAGGAATGTTGTGAATTTGGATTAAGGCAAGCGCACACCCTGCATTACGAATGCCGAGCACACACACACACACGCACACACGCACACACACACACACACACACACACACACACACACACACACACACACACACACACACACACACACACACACACACACACACACACACACACACACACACACACACACACACACACACACACACACACACAGTACCACTCCCTGGTGGTCGCAGCCTCATTAGCTGTAGCTGGGGGTATGCTTGTTTAATTACCCCAGGCTTCAGTCTCTGGACATTAATCTGCTCCGTTAGCTGTACTGCTCTGATTTAATGACACTTCTGCATCAGCAATGGCACCCTGTTCCTTACATAGTACACCCGTTTTGACAAGGGCTCTATGAGGCTCTGGCACCCTATTCCCTAGCCTGGTCAAAATAAATGCACTTTATAGAGAATTAGGATGATAGTGAAAGTCTACACACTCCTTTCACAATCTTAACATTTTTCTGCTTTAAAATTGAATTTAAAAAAGGGATTAGATTAGATTTATTTCGTACCGCTCTTCACAACCTACTCAACATTTTCAAAGTGAAAGAAAAATGATAGAACATGTTCCAAATTAACACAATAAAAAAATGACGTATGTCTTCACACCCCAGAGTTAATACTTCGTGGAGGCAGCTTTGGCAGCTGTGAATAATTTGGAATAAGATTCTAACAATTTTGCACAACTCTTAGGGCGGCATATATCCATAATGTTTTGTCCAAATTGCTCAAGCTCAGTACATTGGGTTGGGAATCATTGATGGACAGCAAGATTTGTCATTTCCATTTGTGTTATTGTCCCGCTGGGCACAAATGTCAATTCGACGTCTATTCCACGTTGGTTCAACGTAATTTAATTGAAATGACATCGAAAACAACGTTGATTCAACCAGTGTGTGCCCAAGAGGATGGTTGGATTTTCAGTAGACTGGGGAGAGTTTTCCTTTAACTGTTTACCCAGGCTTTGATCCTTTCATATGACAAACTCCCCAGTCCCTGCCAGTTGCAGCCATACCCATAACATCAATAACATTGCATTCACTCCACATTACTGGCCTGTATGACAAAGTGAAAAGAAGGAAGTCAGTGTTAAAAAATTCACTCCAAATGATCAATTCTGTTTTTAACAAGGCCATTAATGAATACTGTGTATTTTACTGTGGTGGGTCTGCTTGTCACCAGGATCAAAATTAATATGAAAGGAGCAAAGCCCGAGTAAAAAGAGAAAAACTGGTCTCATTCCTCTGAACTCTGAACCCTGGGATAGTTTTATTTTTCAGCGGGACAATTACAAAAATGTTGAAATGAGAAGTCAAGTGACAAGGTTTGAATATTGCTGCCCATCAATGATTCCCTACCAAATTTACTGTGCTTCAGCAATTTTGACAAAAACATAAGCTATACACTGAGTTTACAAAACATTAAGAACACCTGCTCTTTCCATGACATAGACTGACCAGGTGAATCCAGGTGAATCAGTGTAGATGGAGTGGAGGAGACTGGTTAAAGAAGGATTTTTAAGCCTTGGGACAATTGAGACATGGATTGTGTATGTGTGCCATTCAGATGGTGAATGGGCAAGACAAAATATTTAAGTGCCTTTAAACGGGGTGAGGGGATTGCAACTCAATATTAGGAAGTTTGTTTGGTATTCTCAGTGTACGTAAAAAATAAAGTCAGTTATGAACCAATTCTTATTTACAATGACGGTCTACCCCGGCCAAACCCTAACCTGTAGGACCAAGAAGTGGTAGAATGTTGATGAAGACTGAGTTTCAAGTGTTTATACAGCGATAGTTTCATGATATCTCTGACGTACAGTTTTAAACCTCTCACTCCAATGTGCTCAAAGCTATATGGCGCTCGAGCATCATGGGATATTGTATACTCAGAGCGAATATACACACACACACACACACACACACACACACACACACACACACACACACACACACACACACACACACACACACACACACACACACACACACACACACACACACACACACACACACACACACACACACACACACCTCTCTCTCTTTCTCCCCTGAAAGCCTGCAAATTCAACAATGGTCGTAAAAGTTAATGGAGTTCAAATCCATTAAAGTCGCAGAGAAAGGGATCTTAAATCCATGAGACAGGTTATTTTAGCTTCCCCAGCCGAACTCATGTAATGCTGCATTTGCAGATCTGAAGATATTAATTTTTCAGCTCCCCCTGCAGCTTCACCCTCAGGGTCTAAATATAACACGCACACGCACGCACGCACACACACACACACACACACACACACACACACACACGCACACATACACACACACACACACACACACACACACACACACACACACACACACACACACACACACACACACACACACACACAACCCACTGCCATTCTCTTCTTCGACGCTAGGTTAGGGTGGGTTTTTGATGTTCAATTGTGCATTTCAGTGCATGGAATAGAGGCTGTAACGCTACCATGTCCTGGACTCCATCACAGCAACAGGATTGGCAGGTAATTGGCAGACCCTTACTAGCCGGTTGCTACTACATTAAATGTAATCCAAGGAAAAGCTACCCGTTATACTTCCTCTCTGCGTCTGCGTAACATGCCCTACTCCAAAGGAAGTCAAATACTTCTGTCTGTAAAATTCCGTCAGACAAGTTTGGAAGGAGGAGGAGGAGGGGTGCAAAAATGTGAGGAAGGGGAAGATGAGATGAGGGAGGAGAGGATGTCTAGTGTCTTTGACGTTTGATTCTCTTAATTTATTCAAAAGGTTAGGCATAAATATTGTAAAAAGAGAGATGAGAGCAAGAGAGAGAGAGAGAGAGTGTGTGTGAGAGGGAGAGAGGGAGAGAGTGAGAGAGAGAGAGAGAGAGAGAGAGAGAGAGAGAGAGAGAGAGAGAGAGAGAGAGAGAGAGAGAGAAATCTCATAATTCCTGTAGAGGAGACAGAATGTGAAAAAGGGAACTTTAAGGACACACATTTCCCAATATGGAGTCACAATTGACACTTACATCCCAGTCTTGATGTTTGCCTATATTACACGCAGAAGACCCGTTTGTTCCCTCTGTCCCTTTGGAGCTGAAATTTCAATCGTTACTTGAAAAACCCTTTTCTCAATCACCAATCTCCTTAATCAAAGGCTGATTGATCCCTGCAGAGAGAGACAGTGTGAGAGAGAGGCAGACAGAGACAGAGTGGCAGAGAGAGAGAGAGAGAGAGAGAGAGAGAGAGAGAGAGAGAGAGAGAGAGAGAGAGAGAGAGAGAGAGAGAGAGAGAGAGAGAGAGAGAGAGAGAGAGAGAGAGAGAGAGAGAGAGAGAGAGAGAGAGAAATAAAGAATGCGTGTGAGTGAGTGAGTGAGTGAGTGAGTGAGTGAGTGAGTGAGTGAGTGAGTGAGTGAGTGAGTGAGTGAGTGAGTGAGTGAGTGAGTGAGTGAGTGATTGAGTTTCTGTGAAAGTGTGTGAAAGTGAAAGTGAGTAGACACACAGTTGAGGGTCAAATGTATTCTTGACCTTGACATCACAAAGATCTGAGGAGAATATGTTCCTCATGATTCCTGATGTCAAGCTTATTAGTCACCCACCGACTATAATAGCTGCAGCATAGCAGGGCCTATAGAAATATAATTAGTAATTGAATAGAATAGTCAAATTAGTCATTCTATTTCTAGGGCAGGCCCTCACATCCCTGGCATGTACTGTCATGCCTACAAAGGCACAGTGATGGCTGGTTTTCCACTGCCATATTTTTCCCACTAATGGTTAAAGTTAGGATTGGGGGAGCTGATCCTCGGGGAACTGTCCCCCCGGAAGGGGAGAGAGTGCCAGAGATGTGGACTTGAGGCACATGACTTCGACTTGAGCATTTATGACTTGGACTTACAGCTCAATCCAAGTTAACATTCGAGAGAGACTTGGATTTCCCCCTCCCAAAAGAGCAGCACCACCTTCCTCTCTTGTTAAATTCTGTTATTACATCGTGAACATACATTCGCGGCAATTATGTTGCTCACAGCGGAGAATCGCATTGGGTTATATGGGGAATGACTGTTCAATTCTGTTCTGCCTAGCGCCACCACGCTGGCAAGTGCAGAAAGTCAAGGGGAAAAATAGAGCACTATCCTATATATTTCCAATACAAAATATGATTCTAACTGGAGATTTTGTCAGTCAAACTGTAGCTGTACTATCAACACTTCCTATAAATCATAATGTGGATGGCCTTTCCATTAGTGAAAACCATTCATTTCATGATCTGTGAAGTTCCTTATGTAGGCCTATGTACTGTAATAGTAGGCCTAGTGTAAGAAAAACATCAAATATAACCTGAAATAAAGAATTACATTGAAATTGGTATAAAACACTTAACCATTGACCTGATTGCTCAAAACCCAAAATTAGGAACTTGTGACTTGACTTGACCTGAGCTCTGGAACTTGGGACTTGACTTGGGACTTGACTCAATATTTGAAGGTTAAGACTTGAGACTTGCCTAGGACTTGATAAGTTGTGACTTGGTCTTACCTCTGTGTATGCCTCTTGTTAGAGTGTTATAAAAAATGGTTTTAAAGCTAGAGGGCTTTTGAGGTCAATAATGCTTAGAAGAGCTTTACAATCAAGCTTAGAACTGTCGCCTCAAATGCAGTAAGCCGCGTCAGCCCCTGTGTGGAACTGGAAGCCTGTATTTGCCTGTAGCTCACTGGGTATAATATCCTTATGGTGCTCAGAAGCTGAAAATACTTCTACGCTCCCCACAACATCCTTTCCATCCTTCCCTCCATCCCTCCCTCCCTCATCTTCCCTTGCTTCTCGAGCCGACTATGCGCCATAAAGCTTAACCGCAAACGACTCTCAGCGGGAATTAGCTTGACGAGTGTGTGTTCGTGTGCACCAGTTATTTTTCACACAGTCAACAGAGAAGAGCTGTGATGTACTATGGAAGGATGACAGAGCTATTCATAGAAATGCTCTCACTACTAAAGATGACCAAGAAAACCCTTCTGTCAAACATCGAGCTACACGTCCTCACATTCTGAGCTCGGATGTCAACCCAGCCACGCTCCTTCTGTCTCGCTGTCCTCTCACTGTGACCTCTCACTGTGACCTCTCACTGTGACCTCTCATTTAACGCCATAATCCCTGTTGTCTTTCTTTTTCTTTTCAGTAAACTGCAACCTCACTACTTGGTTTGCTATAAAGCGGAGGAATTAAATGACATAACAGTTAATATCGCAGTGTACTTTTAATAACGGACATCAAATTCATAATTAATCCCCCAGCTCACTTTCACATTAACCATGAACCGCACACTTCTTCTGACTCACACTCTGCCGTGACCAATTTAGTTACAGTAGCATTTAGCTACTGTCATAACTTAATGCATTCAGTCTTCTAGCGGTAAGTAAACATGCTTTGAGCTGGGCTATGTTTGGCAGCATCATGTCTGACAGGCAAAGGCGTCCTCCTCCTCCTTGGCCTCCAGTGGCTGAGGCTGTGGTGTAGAGAGGTGCCAAGAGCTGTGGCTGCACCGGAGGATGAGGACAGAGGGGCTTATCAAAGCTCCAGGCGCACAGTGGCAAGAATGCAGCTCTGGGGCCTGCAGGCAAAGCTTCTGCACTGGGGGGCTGACAGGAGAGAGAGGGGAGAAAGAGAGATGGGCTGAGGGTCGTTTCACCTCAAAAAAGCACAATAAACATAATTTTGTTCAAATATAATTTGATCTCTGAGAAATGTAATCTAATTGATTCCATCTCAAATTGGCCATTTTAATTGGTAGGGTTCAGATAGTATTCGATAGATATAGTAACCAACGTCCGATTTAGACTAAACTTCTTCCTACTAATGAGTAAGGCATGACGAATCCAAAGAAAGTGTTAAAAGACACCTACGGACGCACCACACCCCACGCATAACTCACCCCAACAACCAGTATCAGGTCTCTATTTTTGATAGAAAATACTCAAATAGTAGTATGAAGATGTGGTTTGGAGAATTTCTTCTCCGTGATGTAATGTATTCCCTGGGAATCTGGTGATGTTTTTTTTCCCTATTGAGATAAATTAATTGAGGTAATTGCGTTGTTTACCATAAAGTAGTGTGAACGTACCATATTTTGACCACTAGATGCTGCTGTTCCTGCTATACCGCCTCACCACTTGATCCATTTTGCTGGTCTCTTGTGTTTATTAAATAGATAGCGACATTCTCTTTGCAACTTTGGTAGAAAACCAATAGATTTGGCTCATTATGAAAATAAATTGTGCGGTCATTCACAATTCAAGTCCTCCATGGAAACAATTCACTTTGATATTGTTTATGGTAACTCTGGGTCTTCCTTTCCTGTGGCGATCCTCATGAGAGACAGTTTCATCATAGCACTTGAAGAAACTTTCAAAGTTCTTGACATTTTCTGGATTGACTGATCTTAATGTCATAAAGTAATGATGGACTGTCATTTCTCTTTGCTTATTTGAGCTGTTCTTGCCATTATATGGACTTGGTCTTTTACCAAATAGGGCTGTCTTCTGTATACCACCCCTACCTTGTCACAACACAACTGATTGTCTCAAATGCATTAATAAGGAAAGAAATTCCACAAATTAACCTTTAACAAGGCACACTTGTTAATTGAAATACATTCCAGATGACTACCTCATGAAGCTGGTTGAGAGAATGCCAAGAGTGTGCAAAGCTGTCATCAAGGCAAAGGCTGGCTACTTTGAAGAATTTAAAGTATAAAAATGTATTTGGATTTGTTTAATAAACACTTAAGAGCCCAGCAAAATGTATTAAATAGTTTGGCAGTATAGCAGGAACAGTGGCATCTAGTTGTCGAAATATGGTACTTCGATACTTCTTCATCGTAAAAAAAAATTCAAGACTGAATTGACAAATTTCTCTGAACAAGGGGAACAATCCAAGATGGTGGGTGTCATGGTTTGGTGAAATGACATAAAATGACTCGCGAGTGACAAGGGAGGCAAAGAGGAATGAGAGGGGGTGAGTGACAAACGAAAGAGAGGGGGAGAAAGAAAGATGGGGTGAGTGCCAAAGGAAGGAGATGGAGAGATGGGGGGGGTAGTGACAGAGTAAGAGCCGGACGATATGAAAGAGAGAGAACTAGAGAGGGCAATGTTAAACTGAAAAAATATGGAGGTGAGAAGGTAGAATAGATAAGAGTGTAAAAATAGTAGTTAATAAATGGGAAGGAAGCAAAGCATAAAACAGCAAGGGTGTCAGACCAGGAAAGAGTCGGAGGTGGGTGGTATAGAATGGGATGCTCGTGAAATTGGATGGGTGTAAGAAGCAGGGGATCAGCAGTTTTAGAAAGGTCGCATGAGAAAGAAATGAAAGTCAAGGAGCGAGGGAGAAAGGAGGAGTGTGACAGGCTTGCTGCTGTTTCAGGGTTTCTCTCATCTCCCTGAGGTTTGACAGACAGTGCAAACGGCTGTGCTGCAAATTAGTCGGCTCACTGCCACAGAGAGGTGTGTGTGTGACAGTAGTGAAGTACAGGCGTGTGTTTGTGAATAAAAATCCTAATTATGTATCACTATAAATCCCAGCCAGGTCACCCGTGATTCAAGACAGTATTCGACATCCATCCATGTCTGAGGATGTCGGGAGATGACGTGGAAGTCGGCCACTAGGGGCAACAGTGAGCACTCTTACCATCAAGTAGGTTTCCGTTTCGCTAGGGCGTTGTGGACGGGTATAAGCATCTGCTTCGGATTCCAAAGGTTGCGAGTTTGAATCCAGTGATAGAAAGTTTTGTTTAAAATCCTAAACCTTAATCCATCAGAATTAACGCCTAAACTTAAATCTAACCAAAAATGTTTGAGGTAACGCCTAAACTTAACCTTAAACACTTCAAAATCTGTCGTTTGCAACAACTTCGAAATTTGACGCTTGAGAAACATGGATGAACGTCTAATTAAGACTGTGAGAGGTAGTTGATAAATCCCTAACCACCTACTGCAATGTGAGTTTACACACAGTCTGTTTAAAAATAGAGTATATCGAAAAACCCAAAACAGTTTCAAGTACAAGTGAAGAAAAGCCACAACAACAAAAAATAAGATTACTTAAATGAGCTCCACAAGCTTGAACTTGAACTATGTGTATTGGCAAAGCCTCCCGTTTTCAGTAGACCACACATTGCATTGACACTGCCCGCCCGGCATCCAAAGACCATGGGTGCTTCCCAATTATCTCTCCTTTCTCTTGAAATGTGCAATTGTTCACTTCCTTTCATGGATTTGCAAGGAAATTACGTGCATGGAACCTCCCTCAATCCAATGCCAACACCAATTCAATGCTTATAAATTTGTGGGGAGTAGTGAACGGGTGCACATTCCAGGAGGAACGAGAGATTATTGGGACACACAAAATTGGAAATCTTTGGACTCTAAGTGTACGGGACATATAACTGGGGAAGTGACACAACAGTGTCACTTCAACTGAGTATTAACTTTAAAAGTAGTAACTTAAAACCTAGCGGTCAAACAGGAAAATTGTTCCAATCGTTTTTCAACCATACATTTTTCCCACGGGAAATTTTAGAAACACTTAAAATAAGGGCTGTGTTTCGTGTAGGCTTACCCTGGCGTGACTTTTTGATAACCATGTAAATCTCTCTCGGACAAGGTAAATACAAATATTTGGGGTAGGGTGAAAGGTCAAAAAGGGGAAGGTTAGAGGCCAGGGCCCATATTCAAACAAGCATCTCAGAACATGAGTGCTGATCTAGGATCAGATCTGCCCTGTCCATAAACCTTTTCATTATGATCTTAATGGCAGAATACAGGGCCAGGGCCAAAGTTTTCCTATGTGTACTGTTTGCTTTATCCCTTGATCTAGACCTTGTTTTAATTTGCAATGTTGTCAATGTTGAACCACTATGTAGGCCGTTTGTGTAAGATGTCCTTGAGCGTCTTGGAAAGCGTCCTCCAAATAAAATGTATTATTATTTTTACTTCTTCTCTTCCTCCCTTCATTGAGGTCATCACTAGCTCTAACATGGACAGGTCATGATTGGATAAGTGAAATCAAAGTCACTCCACAACATAATTTCCACCAATCACATAATTTCAGAAGTGAGAGGAAAGATACATTATACAAATATTTGAACATAATCCATGAGATACTGTAGTAGACTGCACTACAAGTCATCGTGATTCAACTAGAATGCAAGCAGTTTTGCCCCAACCAGGTTCAAAATGACTGTTTGAAAATGTAATTTAATATAAACACCTTTTTGCCGTTAAATTCTGAGTTCACTGGTTTGATGCTCCATCAGAATACCGCGATTCAATATATACTGAACAAAAATATAAACGCAACATGTGACAATTGTAAAGATCTTACTGAGTTACAGTTCATATAAGGAAACCAGTCAATTGAAATAAATTCATTAGGCCCTAATCTATGGATTTCCCGACTGGGAATACAGATATGAATCTGTTGGTCACAGATACCTTAAAAATAAAACGTAGGGGCATGGATCAGAAAACCATTCAGTATCTGGTGTGACCACCATTTGACTCATGCAGCACGACATATCCCCTTCGCATAGAGTTGATCAGGCTGTTGTTTGTGGCCTGTGGAATCTTGTCCCACTCCTCTTCAATGGCTGTGCAAAGTTGCTGGATATTGGCAGGAACTGGAACACTCAGTCGTACACATCCAGAGCATCCCAAACATGCTCACTGGGTGACATGTCTGGTGAGTATGCAGGCCATGGAAGAACTTTCAGCTTCCAGGAATTGTTCACAGATTCTTGCGACATGGAACCGTGCATATCATGGTGAAACATGAGGTGATTGCAGCAAATTAATGACAATGGGCCTCAGGATCTCGTCACGGTATCTCTGTGCATTCAGATTGCCATCGATAAAATGCAATTGTGTTTGTTGTCCGTAGCTTATGCCTGCCCATACCATAACCCCACCGCCACCACTCTGCTCACAATGTTGACATCAGCAAACCACTCGCCCACACGATGCCATACAGGCTGTCTGCCATCTGGCCAGTACAGTTGAAACCGGGATTCATCCATGAAGAGCACACTTCTCCAGCGTGCCAGTGGCCATCGAAGGTGAGCATTTGCCCACTGAAGTCGGTTACAACGCCCAACTGCAGTCAGGTCAAGACCCTGTTGAGGACAACAAGCATGCAGATGAGCTTCCCTGAGAGTTTCTGACAGTTTGTGCAGAAATTCTTCTGTTGTACAAACCCACAGTTTCATCAGCTGTCCGGGTTGCTCGTCTCAGACCATCCCGCAGGTGAAGAAGCCCGGATGTGGAGGTCCTGTGCTGGCGTGGTTACACGTGGTCTGCAGTTGTAAGGCTGCCAAATTCTCTAAAACGACGTTGGAGGCGGCTTATGGTAGAGAAATTAACATGACATTTTCTAGTAACAGCTCTGGTGGACATTCCTGCAGTCATCCTCCCAATTGCACGCTCCCTCAAAAAAAAACATCTATGGCATTGTGTTGTGTGAAAACTGCACATTTAAGAGTGGCCTTTTATTGTCCCTAGCACAAGGTGCACTTGTGTAATGATCATGCTGATTAATCAGATTCTTGATATGCCGCACCTGTCAGGTGGATGGATTATCTTGGCAAAGGAGAAATGCTCACTAAAAGGGTTGTAAACAAATTTGGCACAAAATTAAGAGAAATAAGCATTTTGTGCATATGGAAAACTTCTGGGATGTTTTATTTCAGTTCATGAAAACAACAATTTACATGTTGCGTTTATATATTTGCTCAGTAGAAGTTGTATTTAGTTTTCAGTACAAAGTCAACCTATCCCATTTATTTGGATATTAATCACTAAACATGCCCTGGTTCTGGATCACTCATTAGAATGTGTATTATTGACTCAGTTCCAATTATTTTTCCACTCCTTGTATCTTTGCTATTAGAATAGAATAGTGAATAAAGTCAAGGAATAAATGTTTACCCTCTAAATCATTACCACAGGGAAATCCAGCAGGGAAATAATGTATTTTTGTAGTGGTTATTAGATGGTTATGAGGGTTTCTGCAGCATGACTCGCTGCTGACATCTGCAGGAGATTGATGCAACTGCAGTGCCACTCCGGTGGGCCTTCTAGAAATCCTAAAAGCTACAGTCTGGGATTTGGGAAGCTGTTTAAATGGTAATTTCAATTATTATATATAAAAATGTATTATCTGAAATATGTTGTTATACCTGTGTAGTAATGCTGTAATGTCACTACTAACATTCTATTAAACACTGTCGTTATATATATAACACTTACTAGTAACAGATTTCAACAAGATTATGGATCGATAACTCAAATAACTCATACTATAAAATATTAAGACTGGAGCTTGTCAACTAATAATTAACTCTAAACATATATGAAAAGGTGTACACAGATGAGACAAAATCATTCAGCATTGAAATATTTATTTTAAGCTTTTGCCAAAACGTCTATGCAAAAACAATTAAGGTAATGCATCTCAACACTAACCTGCCCATGTTAAAAGAAGTATCAAAATCTAAAATTCACGATCTTCTGAATCCACATTAAAGGCATTTAAAACACACATTAAGATCTTACAACCCTTGCTGAATAATACTTTGTAAAACAAAATATTTAAAAGATGTCATAGCTTTTTTTCAACATGGTGCCATTCCACAGTCTACAACTGTTTTTAACCCCCCCCCCCACCACCCTCCAATCAGAAACAGAGCTGCAAACTTATGTTTGGTGTTGCTAGGGTAAATAATTAATCTAAAAGATATTCTAACTTAACACACAATCACCACCATAGCCCAAATAAACCATACAGATTCTGCTGATATAGCAGTGCAGACTGAAACATATACCATGTGTCGTTGGATACTGGTGGACTTTCTTAAAAAGGGATAGTTCACCCAAATTAGGTGATGGGTGAACTATCCCTTTAACTCCAAAATGCCTCACCCTCCACCCTCATCACAGTAGAAATTGGCATCTCCATGTCTAGGTAACAGTATGGCTATATGAAGAACCCGCTTGGATTTAAAATTTGAATCCTGCTGTATTGTCATTTTTGTACATATACTAATACGTAAAAAATGCAAATAAAAGATTTTAAAAACAGGTACACGGAGCTTCAGACCGTGATTCAAAGATCTGCTTGATAATGGCCTCCTGCATAGAGCGCTGCCAGTCTTTGGCATGGACACCAAGGGAAGAGTTGCAATCAAGATTATGAAAAGGCACATTCTATAACTTCTCATTTCATGTCAAAAGTGCTACCACTAGCAATACCTGTGCTATTTATGGATAAAGGGCCTTGCTTGCACAAGGGCTACAGAGAAGATGGTACAGCTGGAATCTGTAAAACAATCTGACAGCTAATCTCCCACTTTTCATTCCCTGGCCCGGGTTTCGAACCAGCAACCTTAAAAGGGGCGTCACTTTTGATTGGAAATGAAAGTTACAGGACGGCATTTAAAATCCAAATCAAATGTGTGTCTATTGAAAGGGTCATAGGTTGCCAGTGAGGGCCGAGTCCATGAGGTCATCGTCCTCATTCCGCATGTAGACAGGACTGGGGCGTGAGGGGCGGTCCGAGCCCATCATAGAGAGAGATGAATCCGAGGCCGAAATGGGTGACCGCGACCAGCTGTCAGCCTTCATGGTACCGTGCGAACCGGTCCCAGTTGACATGGACGACGACTTCTTCTTCTCCCTGTCTCGATCTTTGTCCTTCTGCTTCTTCTTCTCCTTCTTGTGCTTCTTGTGCTTCTCTCCGGAGCTAAGCGGCATGGAGCTCATGTAGTCCTGCGGGGGCAAGGGCCTCATGGCCTGGTCGTCGTCCGAGCTGGGGCTGTTCTGGTGGGACTTCTCTGCCACAGAGCTGCTGCCTGACTCGCTCTCGCTGTCGTGGTTGAGCGGCGTGTAGCCCGGCGAGCGGCTGTGGCTGGGTGAAGAGCGGTCGTGCTTGGGTGTGGAGCCGCTGAACAGGGGTGAGGCTTTGAGACCGGAAAGCTGGGGGCGCATGGATTCCCCCATGCCCTCTCCGGGCTTCTGCAGGGTCACCTTGGCCTTGATGCTGGGGGAGCCGCCGTCTGGCTTGCTGATAATGATCTTGGCCACGCCCGCGATGCTCACGCCTCCTGTTTTGGGGTCTATGAGCTTCTTGTCCCCACTGGTGCCCACCGACACGGACACTTTGGACTTGCCCTCTTTCTCCGACTTGTCTCTTTTGATCGGGTACTCCCCGCCTTGAGAGGACATTCCGTGCTTGGAGGAGGGGCCGAGGTTTGGTGGCCCGCCCCCTGGTCCGCCTCCACCGGTCCCACCAACAGGCGGTTCTCCCTCGTCTTCAGGACCCCCTCCCCCGCCGACGCTCTTCAGCTTGTCTATGACAGCTGTCAACGAGGGCTTCTTGTTGCGGCTGGGGGACTTTCCTTTGGCGTTGGGGTTGTTCGCGTTGTTCCCTTGTCCGCCACCACAACCACCCCCTCCGCCTCCCCCGCCACCCCCACCTCCACTAGAGCCATACTGAGACTGGGAGCCTCCGGAAAAGGGCATGGAGCCAGAGGAAGAGGAGCTGGAGGAGGACGTGGAAGACGAGGAGCCGGAAGAGGAACCACCACCGCCTAACTGCTTCTGGGAGCCCATCCCCCCGCCGGAGGACGACTTGGACCCTACCAAGCCACCACCCCCTGAGCCCATGGGGGACTTTGCCTTGGAGGACGGGGGAGTTCCTGGGACTTGCGATTGCTGCATCTTCATGGTGGAAGAGAGCTTGTCGGAGCCACTGGGGCGAGAGTGCGAGGGGGAGATGTTGGGCTTGATGTTGGGGTTCATGAGGGACCCAGGAGGCTTGCCCCCCTGCGGCTTCATCTTGTTCCCACTTCCAACTCCGCCACCACTGCTTCCCGACCCGGAGAGTCCATGTTTGGTGATGGGGGAAGAGCCTGGCTTCCCTACACCCATTCCCTGAGAGGAGCTCTTCATCTGGGGGGGTCCACCTCCAACACTCCCTCCCACGCTCCCAGGCTTAGAGCTGATGCCTTGGCCCAGGGTGCCCTCTTTGCTCTTGATCTTGCCTGAGGAAGACGAGGAGTGGGAATGATGGCTCTTGCTTCCACTAGTGCTACCTGCACCCCCCGTGCCACCACCAGCCGAACTGCTTGAGGTGTACCCGCCATGGGACGAGGTTTTCCCACCAGACAGTGTTCCTTTGGGAATCTGAATGGTGATCTTAGGGATGGGTGGTGTGGCACCTCCTGGTGGGGTTTGCGACCGCCCAGAGCTACCGGGAGACTTGGATCCTCCGCCAATGCTGCCTCCAGATCCCGAGCCTCCGCTGGGTGGGGTGTAAGGTCGCCCCCCTGAGCTGTGAGATGGGGACTTCCCGTCGGGATCGAGCTTTTTGCGTTTGGGGGGCTTGTCTTTGGACTTGCCCTCACTGGAGGGGGTGCGGCTTCGCTTCACCTGCTTCCCCTCAGTGGAGCCGGTCATCCCCATCCCTGAGCTACGCCCACTCCCGCCCCCATTGTCATCCTTCGTCCTCATAAGTCCCTGCTGCTGCTGTTTGGCTTTGGCCTCGCCGCTCTTGAAGTCACTGCTCCCCCCTCCCATGGCCATCATGAGGGGGCTCTGGCCTCCCCCCATGTGGGACGAGTGTGAGTCCCCCAGATCCAGAGCCTGACCCAGCAGTGGCTTGCCCCCTCCGCTGCTGCCCACAAACACCATGCCTGACATGTCAAAGGGGTCCTTGAGGGAGGGGTCGGGGGTACTCTGGCCGTGTGGGGTCGGGTTCTGGGGAGTGCCCGACGGTGTGTTCTGCTGGCTGCTCCCGCCAAAGCCTTTGACCAGGTCCGGGTCTCCATCGGCGCTGGGTGAGCTGTCGTCAAAGTAGGCCTGGGAGAAGCTGTGGCTGGAGGTCAGTAGCTCAGGGTTGAAGTCCACCGTGTCGGAGAAGAAGTTGGTGGACGAGGAGTCGCTAGTGGGGGTGGTGGCAGTCGCCTCTGCGATCAGGTCGGCGGCATCCGTGAAGGGGTTCTCGTTGCTGTTGGCGTTGAAGATGTCCGCCTCGAACACGGCGCTGCCCTGGCCCGAGCTGGACGAGTCGCGGTGCGGGGTGCCCAGGGGACCCCCGTCCTCTCCACTGCCCAGGTGGTGCTGCCCGTGCGAGCCGCTGCCGCCTTTACCCGTCTGCTCGGGTAAGTCTGACAAGATCTCGTTTATGTCCGCACCGATGCTGTCGGAGCTTGATAGGCGTACCATGCGGGGCAGTTGCTGCTGTTGCTGGGACTGGACGTGTGACTGCGAGTGGTAGGGCACTCCAGCGCCGGAAGGCGGGGTCCCACACTGACTGGGAGCCGGGGTGATGCTGTGGGGCGTGTCCAAGCCATCACCAGGCAGGTTGACGTCGAAGATGGGATTCTGGGAGGCGTCCACGTCCATGGAGAAGAGCTCGCGGTGGAAGTCGTCCTCGGTGGGCTGGTGCTGGTGGTGATGAGGCTGCATGGACCCCGACTGCTGCTTGTTCATCCCTCCCATCCCCCCACCTCCTGCCCCAGGCACCCCGCCCTTCTCCATCCCTCTGGGGCGCTTCTTCTTGCCCTTGGTGCCACCTCCGGGGCAGGTGCCACCCATGCCATCAGTGCGTGGTGACCCAGAAGAAGAGTTCTGCCTCTCTAGGGGACTCGAGCCATAGAGGGCAGCAAAGTCCTGGGCGGGGTTGTCTTTCAGCAGGTTCATTAACATGGGGTGGTTCTTAGTGTTGGTGGCAGGGGAGGAGGTGGGAGGCGGAGTCTGGTGTGGTTGCGACCCGGAAGAGCTGTTCTGGGGGGTGGGGCTAGTGCCCACAGCTCCCGTGATCTGCAGCAAGCTGGTCAGAATTGGATTCTGGGTCACTTTGCTGAAGTCGTCCCCTGATTGACCCCCCTGCTGCTGCTGCTGTCCAGCCACCCCAACCTGGGGCGTACACTCTCCCCCCTGGCTTTGGCTGCGACTTATCCCAAACAAGGTTGTGATTGGGCCAGCAAAGTTACCTCCCCCACTGTTCCCGGTGGGAGTGTTGCCTCCACCGACACCCGGGAGCCCCATGGGGTTGGTGGGGTCGACCCCCGTGCCCATGCCGTACCCAGGGCTTCCAGCAGGGGGTAAGTTCTTCTTCACCATGATCTCCACCGTCTCGGCAATCAAGGAGAGGGCCGGCGTGTCCGCCTGGATGGTTTCCGCTTTCCGCCGAATGGCTCGCATGGTCACAGGGATGGACATGCACCTGAGGAAAAGGGATCCGAATTTGGGATGGGGCCGACATACAAAAAAAAAAAAAACTTAATGTCATCATAGTCAAAATAAAGATGAATACTACGTTGCCATTTATCTGACATTTACTTATTTTAACTTCCATTATTTTCCCTTGAAGGTCACATGGCCTCAAAATTATAGTATTTTGTTGAATAAAGCGTGATATTGAAGGAAGTCATTTGGGTTGGTTGCTTTGCAGTGGAGGCAACAACAAGAAAGGCTGAGAATAATCTACTACTACAACAGACTTGAAACAGAGAAAATGGCCGCTCACCTCTGAACCACTTTGGTGATAAAATCGTCAGTGCAGATCAAGGCATCGGATAGGCCTTTGTACAGCTTACAGGACACCTGCCTTGAGTCAATCACCTCCATAACCACTGCAAGAGGGAGAGGAGGAGGTGGGAGAGGAGAGACAGACGGAGGAGAGTGCACATTTTATCAACGTTTTAGGTTCAACATCAACGTAAAAAAGCTGGAGTTAGCAACAAAGCTCATTTTCGTCCGTAGTCAAGATTGAGTCAAAATGCCAGACGGAGTAGATCTAAAGTCAATTCTGTTGTGAAAGTCATAGGGCCGGTTAGAGGACTGGTGGACTGAAAAAGCAGTAATGTCCATAGGGATACATAAAATTATGTTTAATTCGATGGTAATGTCAGGGTACGTCCTTACCACAGACTAGGGACTCGTTAACAGGGTGCTGGAAGGAGACGCTGAAGCTGGAGTCTGTCAGAGGACACACCTCAAACTGTAGCAGCCCTGGAGTGTCTGGAGGGGGGGGGGGGATTACACAACAGGATATTACATCACTCAACCGCGCAAGATCACGTCATGTCAATTATCTCATCAATTATTATTTCTGTTTTTGTGGGTTGAAAGATGGTTGAGCTAAAAGACAGCCCTGTACACGGCAGTTCTCCAGGACCACTGGTGTTCATTAGAGCACACAATGGGAAGGTCACACAACAAGTTTTAAAACTAAAATTAGTGCCTAATGAACACAACCCAAGGTTGGTGACCACTGCGATATCATCACAAGTTGACTACTACTGCTAAATATACAGACCGTCCTTGATGAAGGTGCGCTTGACGCAGCTGCTGATCAGCGTGTTGGCAGCCGCCTGGTGCCTGATAACATCCAGTAGGGCGGGCACCTGGGCCGGGTGGCGGAAAGGGATCTTGGACACCAGCGTCCCCTGCAGCGAGCGCCCGTCCTGCACCGGGGCGTCGCCATTCAGGAAGTAGCAGTGCTGCTGGTCGGGCAATGACTGAGGCGAGGGAGAAGAAAGAAACTGAGGTAAGATGGAGAGGCCATGGAGGTAGTTAGAGGACTCATCATGGATATAACCGGTTTTTAAAGTAGTCAACTAGGTGGGAATTCCTATGGGTTGGGAGCGGTCAGACGATGATCTGAACAATGTCCTTTAACTCGATGGACAGCTGATTCAGTGTTTAAACTACCGAATCTCAATAGAACGGTAAGCTCTTTGTGGTTGTGCCAAATTAAAGTGAACCTATTGCCCTTCGTTGCACAGATCTGAGAAGAGCGGATAGATTTAAGCAACAGTTCTTATTTCACCTAGACTACACAAGGGGAAAGTGGAGATCTTATCTTATTCACCTACCTTCCCAATACCTTCAGATCTACACAAGGGCCTAGGAAGCAGGGGGGGGGAGTGGGGGCGGGTGGGGGCTA
>CM042386.1:16798722-16800177 GCA_023634145.1 Thymallus thymallus | reverse complement strand
GTGTTGATGCTACAGGATAAATAGACATTTTGTTCATTTCAAGATCTGATCTTTAGTATGACACATTGTCTTTGCTCGTTGTGTGTGTGTGTGTGTTTCTAGAGTGTGATAAAGGGGGAGTTGATCCTGTGTACGAGGCCCTGCGTTACGGAACGTCGCTGGCACAGATGAGTCGTTCTAACATCGGAAGCATCTCTGAGTCCCCCATTCTTGAGGTACACTGCTTACACACGTACTTAAGTTCAGAGATACAAATAGTAGATTTGAAATGTTTTCTCACTACACTTTATAAAGCTATGCGTTTTGATATAGAAATGCCACCAATAACAGATTAAACTGAGCAGTATTTTCCCAGCATCTTTCCTTTTTGCACTCTGTCTTCTTCCCTCTCTGACTTGGCCCCTGTTCTTGTCTGCTATAGGTGGAGAGAGTCGGGGAGGGACTGGAAACACAACCAATCATTGAGGAGGAGTTTGTCCCAGAGACTGAGAGTGAGTTGGATCAAAAAAATGTCCTACAATTTACTCACCAATAACCTATTATTACCTGACATCTCACCCCAACCTCTCACCTCTAACCGCTCACTCCCCAACCTCTCACCTCTAACCTCTCACTCCCCAACCTCTCACCTCTAACCTCTCACTCCTAACCTCTCAGAGATGGAAAAGGAAGTGAGACATCCCACTCTCAGTTTTTCTGGTTCATATACATTAAATGAACTAAGCAGACCAGAACCATCATTGGTGTCTATGGGGGAGTTACCCTGTTAAGCAGACCAGAACTGACCATATTTTCCAATGGTAAACGGCTTGAGTGAACTGTCTTCATTTTTCACCATCTTTGCTATTATCCTTAACCCCTCGCCAATGTTTCCTCTAATATTTTTCGTCACGGAGCAAATTTTCGGTCTGCTGAGCGAAGAACACTGAGGCTGTACCCACTTTAATTTACTGTTTTAACAGTGGCCAAGTAGGCTACTGTGGCTATTTGATCATAATGTAGGCCTACCAGAGTAGCCTACCATAAAAAAAAACTATGGAGAAAATGCATCACATAGCATTTTAACATGGAAATAGTGGTTATATCATTCAGCCTACAGTAGCAGCCAATGGGTGGTGTTCAATGTAGGCCTAAATTCCATTAACATGTTTAACTCGCTTTTCAAAGATGGCTAGAAATATACACGTTGTGTGATCTTGTAGGAAGCAATCACTCCCCTATGATGATAATTCTGTAATTTATTTCACCACTATGGTCTATTTATTGTCCTACCTCCTAACCTTACTGCATTTTTGCACTACATTTTGCACTCTGTATATAGATTTTTCTATTGTGTTTTTGACTGTTTGTTTTACTGTGTAACTCTGTGTTGTCTTTTGTCGCACTGCTTTGCTTTGTCTTGGCCAGGTCGCAGTTGCAAATGAGAACTTGTTCTCAACTGACCTACCTGGTTAA